>VONZ01000248.1:600000-913127 GCA_012976165.1 Labeo catla
GATTTTACTGATACCGATAGTTCTGCCAATCAACTATCGGTGCCAATTAATCGGCAAAACCGATACATTGGTCGACCTCTAATAAAAATACAAGCTAATTCAAAATATTTTTTTTTAAATATACTATAATAGTATACAAAAATACTATAAAACACTGGTTGTAATCTGTACTATAAGCTTAATTTACTCACCCCCTTGTCATCCAAAACGTTCATGTCTTTCTTCATTTGTAAAGAAATTAAGTTTTTTTGAGGCAAACATTTTAGGATTTTTCTCCATATAGTGGTTTTTCAATGGTTTTTCTACTTCAAAATTTCAAGTTTCATACAACTCACAAGCAAAACAAAAATTTACTAGCAATTTCTAAGTAAGAATAGTTTCTACACCATTTATTTATATATTTAAATTCAGATTTGAAATGGCATGATGGAATGTAATTTTTGAAGAACAATCCTTTTTAAGTTTGTAGCTTGGCAAGCTACAGTTTCAAAACAACTACTTCACCACTGGTGTGTTTATGCATTCATGGGAAGAGGGAAGAGAACAGCAAGAGGACTTGCAAACAAATGCAGTGCAGGAAATGTGGTTAATTTCCATTTCCATTTCCATAAGTCCTGTTTTAAAAGAAAAGATGATTTAAAGAGAAGGAAAAGTATGTGATAAATGTGCTGTTGGACCATAACCACACTTTCAGAAAGGTTAAAAGTTCCGCCTAGAATGTGCCTGCAGAGAATGTTTAGTCACGCAGCATTTTAAAATTTCAAAGCGTAAAAAAAAGAAACTAGTTAAAAAGAGAATTAAACAAATGGATCATCTTCAATTTGATAGATGGCAAACGTGTTTTACAGCTTTACGTTTATAGGACTGGGACAGATGGTTGTCTTACTGCCTGCCCCCCCCTTCAGGGGGCTGTTTTCCACAACAATTGTATGCTTTTGCAGTTTTAAGAGCATGCTGTTTAAAAACCTTGAGACGTGCTGGGTTGTTTATCTGGGGAACATTCATTAAAAGCTCAGTGCTTTTATCTAAATCTTCAAGTTCAAATTAGGAGAGTGCTGTTTCTTTCCCGCCACACTTTAGCTGTGAGCAGAGTGGTGCTCCACTTCTGAGTTCTCTGTTGTTGGCGTCTAAGGGGCAAGAGTATTAGTCATTATAGATATAGGGGCAAATATTTCATACGCTAATATAACGAGCAAACAAGGCCCATTTCCATCCTGCGGTTTGAAGTGACATGAGTCAGAGACTCAGAGTACTTCCCATAATCCCTTCGCCGTTTACAAAGAGGCACGTCATGTCCCTCATGACATTGGGCTGAATTTATGGTCTAAAATAGGTGCCAGAGAAACAAAGAGTTGGATCATTGGGCGCAGCAAATGGATGACAATGGACTTGCACCTCCCTTCCTTGCTCTAGATTTTGAAGGTGAACGAAATGACCTCGTTCATCTTCTAGAAAGTCGGAATGGTTCATCTGAAAGCATGGATGTGTCAGAGAGCAAGAGCGGCGAGACCCGAGCGATGAGAAGGATCTTGAAAGAGGAAGGAGAACAAAGAGCTAAAGATATTTTATGTTTTAGCATGCACATCAAAACTGCAATTCTCTTGAGATAAAAGAGAGGTATTGGCTGAGCTGAGAGTTGTTGACCTTTGAAGCTGAGGTGCAGGAGAGGTAATGATGCAGGCCTATTAAACCATCTTCTCATGTACTTGGACAAGGGTATTTGGTACAATAACGGCATACACACACGGGGGAAAAGCACAGCATGAAAGGAATAGACACTGTCATTATTTACTTGCCCTCATGTCATTCCAAACCTATATAACTTCTGTGGGACACAAAGATATTTTAGGGAACGTTAAGGTCCAAATAACATTGGACATTTGGACCCCAAAAACCATATTTTGCGTTCCACAGAAGAAAGAAAATCATACAGGTTTGGCGAAAAATCACGGTGAGTATAAAGGTTGGAGTTCTCATTTTTGGGTGAACTGTTCCTTTAAATTAAACATTGCAACCTCAATGATGACATTTACATGCACTTCATTTTTTGACTGAGGTCCATATTCTAGTTAAGCTTTTATTATGTAAAAGGACAATTATGTGCTAATTTCCTTTTACATAAAATATTCCAATATCTGTAATTTAGTTATTTTTGATAGTAATTTAATCTAGCATTTATGTTGTTACCACAGCATTTTTTTAAGGAAATTAATACTTTTATTTAGCAGGGTTGGATTAAATTGATCAAAACTGACAGTAAACACATTTAAGATTTTAGCTTTCCATTCACTAAAAAACTATCATGGTTTCACTTAAATATTAAGTGAATCAATTGTTTTCAATATTTATAATAAGAACAAATGTTTCTTGAGAACCAAATAAGCCATATGAAATCTTTTCTGAAGGATCATAACTGCTGAAAATTCAGCTTTGCCATTACAGAAATATATTTAAAATATATTAAATTAAACTTGTTTTATTTTTAACTTGCAATAATATTTCACATTATTACTGTTTTTACATGCTGTTTTTTATTGCTTCTGGCTTTTATTTTATTTTATTTTATTTTTTCTCCACAGTGATCTATATCTAATATTTCCTAGAATTGCATTCATTTGGACATGCACATATATAAATGTGCCAGGTCTGATTCAAACATTCATATGCCAGATGTCTTGGCCAGGTGATGTCTAGAAACCAGCCAAAATACTGCCTTAAACCAGTTATGCTATTTAGGCACATGTGTTTACATGATATTTACATAATCCAAATATGACCATATACCAAATAATATTGGAATATTTATGAGCATGGAAACAGAGTCACTCACTCAATCTCCCACACTCTCTCTGCCTTCTGAATCTCAATCCTGTACACACACGCGCAACCATAAAACAGAACAAAAGCTTCCGGCCACAGAACACTCGACAGTATTTTCTGTCTCACAGCGCTGTGCACAGTATCGCTTCCATTAGTTGACTCTCGCAGGCCTGAACCGAGCAGCACAGCCTGTAGCCCTGACGAGAGCAGGCAGATCGAACTGCAAGTATTGCATGTGCAATCATGAAAATAGCTTTATGGCAAGCAGAGAGCGGAAGACAGACACCCACCAACACGCCTAGCCAGAAACAGACATCGCATAAGACTCCATCTAGAGAAGTGATGAATTCTCACACATCTAACTGATGATGGTGTGCGACTGCGAGAGTGGGTCACAGGGGATTACCGAGAGACGGGAGCCGGGCTGCTGGGGATTGAGAGAGCGAGAACTGCATTGTCAAGAAGAGCGAGGTGTCGGTAATCGACAGCCTCCTGCGCACGCACACAAACGGCTGCGTGAGCACGCGCGCGCATCCATACGTCTCTCTAGATGCTCCTTTTCCCATAAGCTGACGATGGGAAATACAATCTTCACAGAGAAATGCAATCTAACCGGCCTCATCTTCTCATACTCATACACACACATACACACACGCAGCCACTTTCCGCCCCTATGAGCAATACTGTTTCTGTCTATTCATGTGTACTGTCTGCAGATCATAATGACCAGATCTTCACAGCATTGATTCGATGCTGCACCAGCTTTTCATACACATAGGGTCATTTCTGTTTCTTTCACGCGTAGACACGTAATGCTCTTACCCATTCTTTATCTAGTGATTTTAATGGTCAAACACAGACAGCACACACACATATTCATTCCATTTACATTTGCCACCAAAGCAGGTAATTAGGGGTTCGCTGAGACTCTGACTGCCACTGTGCTGGATAATAACTGTGTGTGTGCATAAAAAGCAGGATTAAAGAAATAGTTCACCCAAAAGTTTACATTTTGCTGGTAGTTACTCACTCCCAAGTCATGTTGAACTTGTATGACATTGCAATCTGTGGAATCCCAAATAATGAGATATTTTGAATAGGGATGTCAGTTTAGTGTGCTTAATTAATTAGTTATGAAACATAACGTGATTAAAATATTTTAAATGCATTTAACATGCTGACCCTGCCCCCAGACCTGTATATCATCTTATATTTTAAACAGTTGATTTTTGACAAATATGATGCAGGGCAACAACTACATAAATGCAATTATGCCCTAAAATTCAAGATATTGGTGCAAAAAAAAAATGTCCCTTTATGTATTTTGCTCATATTTATATATAAAAATAAGGTGCTTCATGATGCCATAGAAAAACCTTTATGTCTAAATGGTTCCATAAAGAACCTTTAACATATGAAGAACCTTTCTGTTTCACAAAAGGTTCTTTGTGGCGAAGGAAGGTTCTTCAGATTATACAAAAGTAAGAGAGAGATAGTTCTTTAAAGAACCTTTGACTGAATGGTTCTTTGTGGAACCAAAAATGGTTCTTCTATGGCATCGCTGTGAATAATCTTTTCAAGCACTTTTATTTTTAAGATAGTGGCAGCAATAGCAATATGACACGAGTGCTGATTTTGTCCCGATCTATCACAAGCTTAAATCTGATGTTATATAACAGTTCAGTAAATAAGTTGATATTGTGTTATATTTTAAACACTATATTATTTGTTTTTGCTCATTTTTTTTTTACCTTTGAAGCCGTAGCAGAATTGTTGCACATCTCGGAGCAACACAGCAGTGTTTAGTTTCTGAATGAATCCGCGTTTTGAACGAATCGTGTGAACCAATGATTCAAAGGCCCATTTATAAAGAGAGTCATTTACTTCTTTTTTGAATGAACAAGCCGTTTGAACGAATCGAATCGAATCGAATCGATGAATGAATAAATGACTCATAAAGACATTTACTGCCACCTGCTGGCAGATATAGTTTCTTATTTAAAGTATCATCTCATGGTACTTAAAAAAAAAAAAAAAACATTAAAGGGATAGTTCATAAAAAAAATGAACATAAAATACTGAGATGTTTCTCAAGTTATCATCTTTTATGTTCCATAGTTTACGTTTGACCACTGCAGCCTAAATGTTTGTGTATTAAATTAATGTTGAATCAAATGTCTTTCTTTCAATATTTCTTTCTAAAGCTACAATTTGTAATGTCTACTTGATACTTTCTTATTTAACACAAAAATAGCTTTAAATAATCTTTTGTAGGTATTTTTACAGTCGCATTTATTTTGCGATTAATAAGATTAATTCATCGACACATCATATAATTAATTAGATTAAAAAAAATTAATTGACAGACAGCCCTAATTTTGAGTAATGTTCTGGTCCCTCTTTTCCATGCAATTACAAAGAATAGGGAGTGGAGAATTCCAGACTGTTCCTCAAACTATACCTTCAGAACAAATATAGTCCTTACATATATTGTGAATAATTCATATGAACCACTTTTATGGTGCTCTTGTGTTTTGAGCTTTAAAGCTTTGGTCTTTTTATACTGTAATCGCATGGCAAAGAGCAAGAAAAAACGCTCACAGAAACAAACTGTATTGAAGTATTTTAAAGTAAAATACAACACATTCCTATGGCTATTTGTATATTTTGTACATACGACTATTTTATATAAATTTGTTCATAAAGCGAATTCATATGAATTCTCATTCATATGTTTTCTAAAAGTGGCATGTTTCCGCACACAAAAACACGAATTTGTTCAATAGTTGCATCTCCTCATGATATAGGTTGGTAATAACACATTGTTGGTAAAAACACTCTTTAATAGACTCATGAAATTGAGAGACCGATAAGTGATATTCTCTTTAAAGTAACTTTGATTCACAAACTTCGAAAAGTAATTTTCTCAATATCTTGACTTTAGGACTCGCCAGATTCTTAAACTGAATCCAATTTCTGAAACCTATTACCTGACATTTGTTCAAACTGTTTTTCAAGTTGTTCTAAACCTGAATTAGTTTCTTTCTTCTGCTGAACACAAAAGAATATATTTTTAAAAAGAACAAACAATTGCTGCTAGCCACTGACTTGGATAGTATTTTTTATCTGTACTATAGAAATCAATGGCTACAGGTTTGGAACAACTTGAGGGTTAGTAAATGATAACAATTTTTATTCTTGGGGTGAACTATTCTTTTAAATCAGCCACTGATTTTATAGACTGATGTGTTGAGAAATTTGTCTTAATAGTCTTAATAAATTAAATAAAATATTCAAATAACTTTTTTTTTTAAATCATTTCATTTAACTAATTAAAAACTGTCAACTTGCTAAAATGATATTCCGTGTATTTTCCCTTTCTCGCGTCAAACTGTTTTAAATAAAACAGTTATGGGAAAACTTCACTGGTATTTATTTATTTATTTATTTATCTCAATATCACGTTTCCTTCTGCTAGTCTTTATAATATTTCTTTAACAAACAGAAGCTGTTCTGTTAGATAAAATAAACTGATATGATAATGTAAAATTATAATAAATAATAATAATAATAATAATATAAAAACAAAAACAAAACAAAAAAGTTATAAACCTAACAGCCCAGTTATATTATTAAAATAATAATAATAATAAAAATAATAATAATAAAAACTTAGATGTGGTGTTCAGTTTACCTTTAAATTTACCTGTAAATCAAACAAAGCATATTTTTATGGCTCTATAACTAAAAGTAATTTTTAATTTGTGAAAAAGAAGTGTGCTTGAATGTACTGAATGAATCAAAATCTGTAAAAGTGTAATTTACAAAAGCTGTACTTGCAGATAATATAGTAATAATTAAAGGCCACTTAAGTGTACTTAAAGTAAATTTACATTCAAGGTTACGTTTCTTAACACATAAGTACTCTTTAAAAACTGCACTTTGTAATATGGGACACTATTTTTTTATTTTTTGGGGACTTGTGGTGTTCAATTTACCTTTAACCGTGAATTTGTGAAAATCAAAATCAACATCAATTTATGGCTTTATAACTAAAACCAAGTACTGTAATATTTCCTTTGTGGAAAAAGGCGTGTGCTTGAATGAATTGAATGAATCAAATCTTAAAGTATAATTTAAAAAAAGCTGTACTTGCAGATAATATAGTAATAATTAAAGGCCACTTTAGGTGTACTTAAAGTGAGTACACGTTTACGGATGCATTTCTTAAGTACCCTTTATAAGTTGCACTTTGTATTACACTGTATTTTTTGGGTAAAAAATAGTGTGCTAGTATAAACATACAAAATTATTTTATTAACTACTTGTTGATCACCTAAGGAAAATGGTGTTCAATTTAACTTTAACTATGAACTTGTGTAAATATCAAACAGAAAATGAATTTATATTGGATTAAAGACAGAGAAAGGATTTTCCTTCACATTTCAAAAGTCCGCCACACACCACTGCTGCAAAGCAACTGTGTTTACTATGGGAAGGCACCAGAAACAAAACCGATTAAATAACCTTACAATAAAAAACAAAAGGACCATTCGAGCCAGTGAAGCGTCAGGTTACATCTACTAATCCATTTTTAGCTGCTCTTGAGAGACAGACAGCGAGTTCTGTCAGCGCCATCAAACGCCAAAACCACCCAGGTGTTTATTATTAATGAAAACCTGTCCGTCTCTGCTGTGTCTATAGTGTGACTGACCGACTTTGTTCTCTCAGATCTACAATAGGTATAACATCAGGGTGCCTCCAATCATAACCGACCACTTTTGAGTTCCCATGGCTACCGGAATATTCCACCATCAAAGACCCATCACACATCATGAGCATGTTCTCATTCTCTCAGTCTGTGTGTGGTCACAGCTTTTTTTAATTACAAAAGCTCCATTTGAAGTAATCCGGATGTTTAATTAGTGATAATTTTGATCTTGGCAGGCGTTCTTTTGAATGTCTGTTGGTACCCGCTAATGAGGGGAAAGGTAAAAGAGCAAGACATTTCTTAGCACATTAGTTGAGTGTGTTTTTTTCTATGTATCATCCATATGTAAAACACATGAGCACCTTCTTGGCTTTGATGTGTACTGTATACAACAATCAAGCCACATCACAGAGAATGAAGTAAACCCAAATGAGGGCTGGCTGAAGGAAAGTATTCATAGTAAATTATAAAAAAGAAAGAGGACTAAATCAAAAGGTAAAGGGAAGTGAATAATACATTTGAAGACTGAGAGGAATGGAAAGGGTTGGATGAATTCAGAGGTAAAAAGTTGAAGATCATCTGCAATCACACAGCACCAACTTGTATTTAATAAAGGTGCACAACGAATGATAACTCACACATCTCATACTCTCCAGGTCTCCAGTATCAAGTCAATTTAAGGGTAGACAATGGTTGAAATGATAGCTTTGGGCCTGTTTCATGTCACGAACATGAGAACTAAGTCAATGACACACCAGCAAAACTAGATTTATGTAGCTCAGGCTCTAAAACTAAAACTAAGTAATATCTCCCTTGTGATAAAGATGTGTGCTTGAATGCATTGAATTAATCAAATCTTAATGTATAATTTAAAAAAACTGCACTTGCAGAAAATTAAAGGCCCCTTAAGTGTACTTTTTTCCCCATGCTAAAAGGAGTATATTGATGTGCTGACAAATATACTAAAGCCCAAGTAAAGCTATTATTTTAAGAATTTTAGCATTAGCTTCAGCATTACTAATATGCTATTACAAATAGATTTAAAGACATAAGACATATCTTCAATAGAAATCACATTTTAGTTTACCGAAAACAACTGTCAGCATATTTCAAAAACAACAGAAGAAATTATTAAATTAAAAGTAAGTTTGCACTTAGGATTATCCTTTTAAAGTGTATTATATGCATAATAAGCACATTAGCTGAAATGTACGTCTTTTTGACAAGGGTTGGGTTACTTAGTTGAGCATTTCCTTTAAAGGAGACCTATTATGTATGCTTTAACAATAGATAATATAAGTCATAGATAATATAAGTGTCCCCAGCATGTGTCTGTGAAGTTTCAGCTCAGAAAACACCACAGATCATGCATTACATAATTCTGAAAATGGCTATTTTTCATGCTGTTTTTGTGCATGTTTCTTTAAATGCAAATTAGGTGCTGCTCCCCGCCCCCTTTTTCAGAATAGAGATGTGCCTTTACGGCTCACACCTCAGATACTCTGCTAAAAACATCTGTTTGGTTTTGATTATCATGTCTGTCATGCTGAAATCATATTAGTTTAAACTTCTGATATACAGTTTTTTGATGTACTAAACCAGTGTTAATTTCATTGACGAATAATTTATCAACAACTTTTTTTACCGATGAAAATGGGACGATAATGAAACAAAAAGTCGTTTTTAATGACAAAAACTATGACAAAAATCTATTGACATTTTTGTCAATGAATAAAAATGAGTCGAAAATGTTAAGGCAGGGACGATTTGGGAAGAGATTCATTCATAACGCATCTGCTGTGTGGTTAGGAGGTTAATGCGTACATATGAACATTTGAACATCTCACAAAATGTTTAAAAATGTCAATATCTGGGAGTAAGACGGTGCAAAACACTGTACTAAGCTAAGTTCTCTTTCATGTCTTATTGCACTTAAACTGTCAAATAAACAAGTTTATGTTAAAAAACACACAAGTTACAAAAACAGTTGGTTATGTCTGTGAAGGCAAACAGCTTGGAAAGAAATCTCAAGTTTATATTAGATCTGTGTGGCTGCAGTGTATATACAGTAAATAATCAATAAATCCACTGCTTTCTTGTCTCCTCTGAGGCTGGGACTCTAAATAGTGTTCTGTGCTTGTCTGTGCAGCCAACAACAGAACAGTTAGCATGCTTTGCTCGATCTTTCGCCATGGCGTTGTGAAAACCATTGTCGCTTGGGAAAACACAATGGCACCGCGACTGGTGGAAACGGCGGCAAATTAAGGGGCGGTAATTTTATAATTACATTTTTTCACAGACTTGCAGAAAAAGGCTTACCAAAAAATATTATTGGGTTGTTCTTTTTCACATTTTCTGGGTTGGTAGATGCACCAGGGACTCGATTATAGCACTTAAATATGGAAAAAGTCAGATTTTTTATAATTTTTCGCCTTTGATACTGTCCATACATGGTTGACTGACAGAAAATCTAATTTCCATGAGGAAGGTGAACCACTTTTGTCCAAATAGTAATAAATCTTTACAAAACAGTGTAGCTTTAAAATATATATGTCATTTGGATTCAGTCAGATTTACTGAATAGAATGTGTTATGTTGAATTTCCATCAAGTCCAACAGATGTCTTTTTTTCCACTCCAGTATGTTATTGCTTAACAAAAGCCTATAGTAAAAATATTGTTGATGAATAGGTTTATACAGCAACATGTTTCTGCTGAACTCTATTTGCTCCTGGTGAGTTCCTGTTATGCAGTACTGCTGAGATTACAATAACATGTTACTGTTGGCATCAAAATAAATACACGCTGCTAACATGCTGCTTTCACGTACGGTGTGAAATAGGCCCCGGGCTGGTCTAGTGATACTGAGAGAAAGAAATTAGACTTCACCTTGGACATAGAGACTGGCCGTCTATTTGAAATGCAGAATGTAGGTTTTGGGAGCAGTGATGCTGAGCTAATGCACTGAGTTTCAACAGCAGCACTGGAACCTTGAACTAGACTGTTGAACTGCACAACTCTGAGGACACATCTTGGCTGCATTTATATGGCAATGCACAGATTCAATGTTCTGACACATTTGTGCATGCTATGATACTAAAGCACATTGCCCTGTCACATTTCAAGCCCCAGAACAAAACCAAATAGCATTAAACTCTTCTAGTGCATACAGTTGTGAGACTTGCCGAGAATAGATGCTAATATAATATATAATTGCAACCCCCTTCAGGATAGAAAGTGATGTTATAATGTACAGCACCTTGCCTATGATTGATTCATTCATTCATTTATTCATTCATTCAGTTGAAATAAAACATATTATGAAATATTTAAACAAACCTAAACAAAAGGTACAACCGTTGCCAACAAAATGAAGTTGATAAGTTTAAACTGAAGTTTTAAAATTACACATAAAATAATTAAAACCAAGTAAAATTAAAATGTAAACTGAAAATGTAAAAATAAATGTTCATTCAAAAATTAACAAATATTATAATAGTATATAAATAATAATAAAATAATACTAAATGTGTAATACTGTGTAGTGTGCTTGAAGGTGCAGTTCATAATTTCTCCTCATAACTACACTGAAAAAAAATGGAAATTTGAATGGAAATGTATTTCTTTGAAAGAAATAATAACAATAATAATAATAATAATAATAATCAACAACAACAACAACACATTTAAAGTAGTAAAATTAAACAAAATCATTAAAACCAACAAAATTAAAATGCAAACTGAAAACTGAATTAAAAAAAGTTAATTCAAACAATTTACAAATATTATAATAATATGTATATAATGATACATAATTAGTATACAAATTATAAAAATTATACTAAAATGTGTATGCTGTGTAGTATGTGCTTAAAGGTGCAGTTCATAATTTTCTGTTTATAACCACACTGTAAAAACATAGTGGTTAAATAATTTTCACTCAGAAACTGTCAGTAAATAATAATAACATTAATAAAAATAATAATAATATAAAAATATTTACATTGAAACTGCAAGTAACACATTGAAATAAATGTGACATTTTCAAAAAAATAAAATAATATATATATATATATATATATATATATATATACGCACACACTTTTTTTTCTTTTCTAAGTTTTTTGGTACAACGTGCAGGAATAATCTTTGTTTTCTTTTTTACAACTTTTTTTTTTCTTTTCAGTGCAGAAAAGTTTTGAATTATACTTTTGAAATATGTGGTGCCATGAAAAATGTGCTACTGATGTAACAAAGTCAACAAGGGAACGAAAAAAAATATCACCCAATAATATCATGTTTGACTCAGTCAGATCCCAGTGGATAAAATCAGGTCCCATCCTGATAATATTCTGTTTCACTACAAAAATATCACATTACTAAAGCTAAAAACATTTAACTGAAGACCATTTTATGTATTTAAAGGAATCCAAATGAGTTTCCAGCAAAGACAAAACCTGGTTTAACATTAGCATGCTAACGCAGATCAGTTCACTGGTGTTTTGCTGTTGTTTTGGCTCTGTTCTCCTGCAGGCTGACAGGCTGACAAGGGATTTCCTCACACCATGTCAGATCCACAGCTTCTATCCAAGAATGTCCTTTCATCCATAACCATAAAGGTTCCACAGGGTAGCAGTCTCACCTTCTTAAACCCTCCCTCATCCCTCTCTTCTCCTCTTTCACTCTTCTGCATTTTTCTGCCATGCTCTCTAAGAAAGCAAGGAAACCACTCTTGTTTTTTTTTAAGGCAACATGGCTGCCATCTGCACAACCGAATGCTGAGGAATATGCGAATGCTGAGTCATAACCAGGAAGCGGTTTATAATTAACTGTCACACAGCTCCAAGGGAACAGATTCTCTCTGGGAGCCCGTGTAGCCGCGGTGCGATCACGCGGTGTATTGTCTGCGTAATGAGGCCATGTGCCGTAAACAATCCAGGGTTAGCTGAAGGTTTTGTTCAGGTATCTGCAGTGTGTGTGTATGTGTGTGGAAAAGTGTAAACAGTGCTGTTTGGCTCTTGTCATTTTATGGTCACTTTCCCATGAGCACACAGTGTGAATACAAACTAAACACAGATCCCGTCCTGTCCCTGCAGATCACACGAACACACTCAAACACAGTCCGAACGTAAATACTCACACATACACTGCCCTTCCTGAACTTTTTTCAAGCGCACACGTATAAGCAAAGATAGCCTTGGTCGCACGGTCCTTGCAATGCTGGCTGGTTTCTGGGGATTTTGCAAGGATTATAGCAGAAAGTACACAGCTGATAATAACACACACACACACACACACAAACACACACATAAATAGAAAACGCTTAGCTGATAACGGCCCCCCACCCCAGTTGTTTATGCCACAGGCTGTGCATTGCTCTGTATTTGCTTTCTTTCTTGGCTTCTTTTAGTAGCTGGCAAAGAACTTTTGACTTTCCTCTTCATGGACCTTATAGGTTGGATCACACCAAACAGAGGCCTATGATCAGGGACATCAATTGGTCCTTTTTACTGGAGGCACAAGCATTGGTGAAGTAAAGCTGTGCCCTAGTGAAATAGTACTGCTAAATCCTTGTCTGATTATGAACAGACTATACCGACTAGAGGTCGAATGACATAGATTTTTTTTTGTTTTGAATTTGTTTTGTTTTTTTGATTGCAGGTGCCGATATAAAGCCTATATATATATGATATCTGATATTGTTTGATTTAAAGATAGTAGAACACAATCATAATAACTGCTGAAATTACATTTATATTTATTTTACATAAATTTTACACAAAATATGAAAATATTATAACTAAAAACTATTTTTTTTTCAAAAATTGTTAAAATAAAATAAAATAAAATAATAGTGCACTCAGTATTCAGTATGGTAAGTCTGTGTACACTGGGAATCAAATAAATAATATATATATATATATGAAAATTTGAAAAATATGAAAATATAATAAATTGAACAATGATATTTTTCAAAAGCAAAATTTTGAAAATTATAAAAATATACAAACTTGAACTTGAAAAAATACTAAAATAAAATAAATTAATAAAAACTGCACTCAGTATTTTGGTAAGTCTGTGTACACTGGGAATCAAATAAATATTCACATAATCAAATTTTGAAAAATATGACCTTGATGAAAAAATACTATAATAATATTTATAATATATATAGTATTCTGACATTATTTGATTTAAAGATAGTAAACACACATTCATAAAAATTCCTGAAATGAAATTTAGATTTATTTTACATAATATTTACTAATTTAGAAATATGAAAATTTAAAAAAAATATGAAACTGTAAAAAACTGAACTTTTTTTTTTTTTAATGTTTAAAAAGATTCACTAAAATAGTTACAAATCTATCTGGATACTTTATAAAACAGAAAACCAAAACAGCGCTGCAGAAGGCACAAGATATTTACCTACAATCCACTGTTAGAAACAAAACTTGTCTCGTCTTCCATTGTTTTCACTATTTTGCTCACACAGTTTGAAAACAACTCCTTATTATCCTTATTAACCAATATCATGCAGACACTTTCTTTGATGGAGGGCCTGATGAAAAAAAATCTAGAAACACCTTCGCCTATGATTATGCAAATATTAAAGGTGGTGGTTTATGACGTTTCACACTAAGATTTCTCATTCTGAGGGTTCGGGCGCTCCAAGGATGTTTTATGGATTTCATTTTTATTCTCCTGAAAGTCTTTCACTACCTAGCCTCGTTCCAAAACATAATGAGCTACCTTCCCATGCTGTCTGCTGTCATCCTAAGTATTCTAACTGAAATGAAACCTCATAAGTGACTGATTTGGAAAGCTCTACATAGGCAGCAACTCTGCTCGTCACAAAAATAGCACTTCTCACAGAGGTGTTGAAAAGTTGAATTGATTCCAATTATGCTTGACGTTAGCATGTTGCTAAGCTAACAGTAAAACCAAAAACGGTATAGGAGGCAAAGTGCCTTAATATGAATAAAAAATACAACAAATATTGACTAAAATAATTCATTTGGATTAAATTTGACTATTTAATGGACACATTTTGAACTGAATATAATATTAATCGACCTATGAGTTGAAACCGTCAAAGGTCAATCTACAGTACATGGGTCATTGTATAATTAGGGGTACATTTAGAATTTGACAATGTGAAGAAAAAACCTAATGAAAATGACTTTACATAGATGCTTTGAAACAATCTATATTGTAAAGTGCTATATAAATAAACGTGATCTGTAGGAATATGTGCATAAAATACCATCTATGTTTGCTATTGTCCACCATGTTACCTTTACTGGGTAACACAGTTGACAGGTAACTTAGTTGACATTTTTAGTGTTTTGGGCCTCAACATGGAAACCTAGAACTACTGAGCATATGCTATGTTTAGAAATATAATTTCATAAACAAAACTTTTTTTTTGTAAAATTTGCAGCAATAATACTTGCGTAACACTGTTGACAGTCAATGAATCCATGCTTGACACAGGTTTGCTAGTTTAACCAATATTAGGGGAAAGAGAGACAACATAACTTCTAGTGTTTCATCCATGTGCTTCTAGAGGAAATATCATCATACTGTGCAAATTATGCGAGAATGGGACAAACCATTCCTTTTTGAGGGGGGGTTCTAGTGGGTAACTTAGTTGACTTACACTCTCAGAAAAAAAGGTACAGTTCTGTCGCTGGGGTGGTACCCTAAGGTACAAAAGTGAAAAGATACGTTATTGTACCTTACCTACCCCGAAACAGTACATATTAGTACCTTAAAGTACATTTTAGTACTTTGAAAGTACATATTGGTACCTTAAAGATACATATTGGTACCTTAAAGGTACATATTAGTACTTTAAAAGTACTTATTTGTACCTTTTAACTTTGTACCTTAGGGTACCGCCCCAGCAACAGAACTGTACCTTTTTTTCTGACAGCGTGGACAATGTTTTTTTCGGACACAAATAAAACAAGTTCAATATCACAATAAACACTTATTATTTTTGAAGCGCACACCCAAATGTCTTGATAACCTAATCTAACTGAAGGCAAAACTATGAAATAAATTTTTATTTGAGGTCATTTCATGCGTAAATGCAGAGTAGAATGAGCAACTACAAAATCGGACAGCTGAATACCAGGGTTGTGTGTGATATGAACATCATTTCTGAACAAAAGATATGGCTTTTTCAACATATAGTAGTGTGAGTGGGAAATATATAATTGTGTACTAGAAAATTAAGCATCTGGGCTTTATATTGATGAAAATATGTTAAAAATATACTTCACGGACATGAGATGTACCCACAATTATAGAATGACCCATATTATGATATTTCTCTATATGGAACAGACTTATTCAAGCCATGGAATCTACCAGCCTAAAGTGAAATTCATAAACAATGCATTGGGACACATTTAAAGCAAAACTATGTGAGTGGCACTATGTGGCACAGCAGGGTTTTCAGCATCCTCCACAGTCGTAGCTGTGCTGCGCAGTCAGACATTCATAGAGAACAATATGTTCAAATTTTTAAAGACATGCTGCGTCACGGTGCTGTGCTTCTTGTCTAGTGTGTGACCCCTTTTAAAATGCTGTCTAGGTATACGGCTTGATGGCTTTTCCTCACACACTCATTTCTGACCTCCATCCTCTATATCTATGTAAATGTTTGACTGACAGCAAAATAACAACATATGGCGGCCTGCAAAAGACAGTCCATTACCAACTATATACAATCACTGAAGGACTGTATGTATGATCACAACAAATCAAGTTTTTCCTTGAATAGGCTAGTGGTGTGAGGTGGTCAGGCTGGAATTGGAAGATAACGGGGCAGGTATATGGCTCAGGATATGTATTCAGTGCACAGCATTGCATTGCCAGAACAGAACTCAACTTCAGCTTCACACTCTCAGAGTGAGGAAACTGCGTGCAGAAATGTGTATAGAATGAGCCATTGTATGGGGAGCAAGATGTGTTAGAGTGCGAGTTGGCGTTGAGGTTTTCTTAAAGAAGGTGAGAGGAAATAAGAGGTGAGGAAAACACTTTTAACATATTGACAGGTTTGGGCTTACTTTGTGTACTTTTTGTGTTTGCGTGAGAGAAAGAGGGAGAGATTCAAGGGTGAATTCACAAAAACAATATCACTGCGCTATTGTGTGCAAACCGTTTTATTTGCTATCCAGCCACAAACCCATACAACCAGCAACTAAATGTACTGAAAAAAACCTTTTGAATTACTGTCACTCTTTTTTTTGTGTAAACAAACTTATCTGCAAAACAACTGCTCTGTAAAAAAATGTACACACAGTATACTACTGTAAAGTATGGGTATACTCAACAAGTTTGCATTTATTTGATTAAAAATAATGGTTTTCTATTTTAATATATCTTTAATTCTATTTAAAATATATTATAATATATTACATATATTTTAATATATTATAATATTTTTAATATATATATTTTTTAGGATTTGATTTGATGAATTAAGTATAAAAAACAGAAAAGTTAATTTTGTTAATAAAATAAGTATATAGTATCATAATACTGTAGTATAGTATTGATAAAAATATACATTAATTAATGATAATAATAATAATAATAATAATATCATAACATGATAATATGATGCTAATGATAATAACTAATAGTACAGTGTTGATAAATATATGTATGGTAAAGACTTATATTGTTATAAAACAATATAGACTGCAGTAATGGCTGATGAAAATTCAGCTTTGCATCACAGAAATAAATTAGATTTTAACATGCATTAAAATAGGAAGCTGTGCATTAAAATAAGAAAACATTTTAAATTGCAATAATATTTCTGAATATTATTTTCTCTTTGGTATTTTTAATCAAATTAATGGAACTTTGAGCAGACGAGACTTCTTTAAAATAAAATAAAATAAAATAAAATAAAATAAAATAAAATCTTACTGATCCCAAACATTTGAATGACAGGGTATTTTCTAATTTAATATTTGTAACCCTGGACCACACAACCAGTCATAAGCAGCATGGGTATATTTGTAGCAATAGCCAAAAATTCATTGTATGGGTCAAAATGATCATCATTAGGATATTAAGTAAAGATCATGTTCCTTGAAGATATTTTGTAAATTTCCGACTGTAAATATTATCAAAACATAATTTGATTATTAATATGCATGGCTAAAAACTTCATTTGGACAACTTTAAAGGCAATATTCTCAATATTTGTATTTATTTATTTATTTATTTTTTTGCAGGCATCTTTATTGAGAACATGCTGCAGTCATCAAAATTCTAACCAAAGCAATGATACATTGTATTGTATAGACATTCAGAGGGCAATCCTTAAAGGTGTTTACCTTACACAGCCACAGAAGTGACCACTTAACCAAAACATCTAAAGACAATACAGGAAATCAACCCCTGACTGTGAGTTTCAGCAATCATGTACTCCCCAAAGATAACAGTACCCAAATGGTTTAAGCTGCATCTGGCCATGAAAACTAAAGACGTGCAAAAATGCACGTCGCTAACTTTCAGTAGAAAGATCAGAGACCAGCAGAACCCCCTTACTAGAAATTATATTGAATCTAATCAGTAAACAGATGCCATTATGTTCACATTAAATACCCAAATGTACAGTAGTGTACAAATGTACACCTTAGTTTTTCATATGATGTTATACGTCAGATTTGCAGATCTTAAACAGAATCTTAAATTTATAATCCTACAGTAACCAACCTGACAAGTGTGTAAAAGTGCCTTGACCAGCCTTTAAAACCATTTAAGACCAGCAAACCAGCTCAGCCTGATTTCTCATAGACCTGATTTGCTTAATTCCTTTAGCGAATTGTGTGCAAATAAGACACAATGAGCTGACACAATGTAAATTCTTTTCACAATATCTGTTACATAATTATAACTCTTAAGCTTTTCATGTAAAGATATTTACATGATTATCAAATATTGCCTTGTCCGCCTCAGAAGCAACTTTCCTGCGAATCTAAACAAATCTGTGTAGGTGGACAAAAATATATTAACCAATATTTCATATCTTAACATGTTTAATCCAATTAAATCCTGATGGCGAATACAACCCCATCCTACATATTTTCCCACCAACCATTTCATCTTCTCTAGGAAATGCATCACAGCACAAAAGTTAAAAGTACTGTGAATGCAGTTTTGTACTGTTTTTAAGCACGATGACACTGGAGAATGACAGGACAAATTGTATGTTAGTTAAATGGTTGTGTTTAAGACTGTTCGTTTGTATCAGTGCGCGAACGAACAGTCATTAGACTGAAATCACAGCTATCAAAGTTCTTGCTCTTCCTCATCACTTACTTTTAAAATGAGTATAATCAAGAAAGAGAAAAGGTCTCTCTGTTCACATTTTTAACAATGACCTTTCTGAAGAGAGACAGCAGTTTGTGCACACTCGTATTGTACTGTCTCGTCCAAAGAAGTCTTTAATACCTGGAAAAGGCCTATACTCTATACTGTGAATTACCCAAAAGGATTGTTATTGTTGTTTTGTGCAAATGTGATTATCAACATCATTAGGAGCAGATACCCTGGATAATATATTATCGTGGACAGTGGAATCATCCAAATTGTACACTTACATACTATATAGCAGGCGAAAAACAGTATGTGAACAGAGTGGCATGTCCAAATTCAGAGTATTCATAAAACAGTAGGCAAAAAGTCTCTGGATGACCTATTTCAGGTGAAATTCTGAAGCGTGCAACTAACGAATAGCAGTTAAGCAAAGCAAATGATGATGCAACATGATGGATGCAGTAAATCTGGATTACATTCATACTATATAGAACATATTTTTTCAACCAAGTAATTACTTTTCGAAAAAAAAGTATCTCCTCAGAGAGTATGCAATTTCAGACTCAGTTATTGTGTTTGTATTAAACTTTACTCACCAGGCAGAAACAATGACAAGTAAGTTAATGACTAACACATAAATCAAAAGTACTTGTTTCTGAAACATTCAGGATTTATCATTGTCAAAACAGACCAAAAATTAAATTGAACCCTTCCATAATAAAACACTACTTGTATAACAAAATGTGTTTTTTAAAAGTAAAGCAGAGACTTTTCATATGTCTTTTCACCATCCATTAAACAAAAGAGACAGACTTTAATAATGCCACTGAGTCACTAGTGTTTCTTGCAATTAAACAGTCTGGTTGCTTTTGAATGCTACAAACAATTGGAATGAAAAGACATAAGAGATCGTGATGTGCAACTCCACTCGTAAGCAATAGAGGTTTGACTTGGACTCGAAATTAGAGACGTAAAGTCTTTAGGTCTACAAGGAGAATATTTTGTCTGAACATCACATCACTGTTTAGATAAAAGGCAGTCTCTCATGCACGCTCTGTCACTCTTTTTTTTCCTGGGAGGATGTGCATGTCTGCGGAAATGCCGTCAGATGAAGCATGCTGGAAATACAGAATCATTTGATGATGTTAAGTGTAGGTGTAGATAGAGTCAGTCACACGTCATATACTAGAAGCGTGAAAGAAAACAAATTCCGATTATCATAGTTACCAATTCATTCATTGTGGTTAAACATGGAGAAACTGCCAGTTGAGTGGGCACTGACACAAAAAAAAGGCTTTGGAAATAAATTCAAGTAATATATTCAAGTAATTGTCCCGCATCTACATCTTAAATTGAACTGCAAAATGGCCTTGAAAAATTTTAGACTACACACCAAAACTGTACACCATTTGCTTGATTTTTGATTTGAATTAAATATTCAGACAGGTTTTGTAACAGGATCAGTGACTCATTGAAAGGATTTGACTCAAAATAATGATTCATTCCTAAACTTTGTGTTACTACCTCTGTCATGAACATGCACAGAAGTGGTGGAATGAATAATAACATTTTAAATGGAAAATGACTGAAATTTCGTCTTTATCTAACACAAAAGGCATGGCTTCATAAGACTTTTTATAATTTTGGAGTTGACTTCTGTAGACTTCATTTACTGTTTTTTTAAATGCAAAAATGGCCAAGATATTCTTCAAAAAAAATGATCAAAAATGTAAAAGAAGTAAAAGAAATAAGGCTTTGAAATGACATGAGGGTGAGTAAATCATGAAAGAATTTCAATATTTGGGTAAATTATTCCTTTAAGAGAGCAAAAAGGGGGGATAAAGACAAAGAGAGAGAGAGAGATGGAGGAGGCTTTGACACTGCAGTCTATCAATTTAATGTGGTGCCAGCAGGAGTTTCACATCTGTTAGGGACGAGGCCATGGTCTCTCTCTGTATCTCTCTGTCTCTGTCTGTTTCCCTCTCTCCATCCCTTTCTTAGTCTGTCCTCCCTCTCCCTGACAAGAGCAGGACTCATTATGCTTCTATTAGGACGGAGGGACGTGTGTGTGTTTGTGTGACTGCTTTCGCGATGACATCGCAGATCCAAAATGTCATTTTCCAGCAGGAGGTGACTGGCTAGTGTTTTGCTCTTGCTGTTCATGTCCTCTTTGCCTTTCTCGTGTTCCCTCTATTTTACACTGCTGAATAATATTGTGACAAGCTGATCTTTTGGCCCGGAGAGAGCCAACGCAAAATATGTGCGTGGAAGATACAGCGAAAGCAGCAAAAAAGGTAGGGGTAGAAATGGTTTGCTGGTCCAAAAAATGAAAATTCTGGCATCATTTACTCAGCCTCATGTCATTTAAGTTGTATAGCATTTTTGCAGAAGACAAAATAAGATATGTGGTGACCAAAATTTCCAAGGTCCAAAAAGGACACATAGGGAGCATGAAATTATACTCAACTGTTATATTACAAGTCTTCTAAAAGGGCACAATCTCTTTGTATGATAGAGTAAGTTGTAGGGCGGTCACTGTCGATTATTCTGACGATTAATTAAGTGGTTTTCAAACCCTGGGACGCAATCCTCGGGTGGGTTGCGAGTCTTAAAAAATGGTTCACCAGAAGTTTTAAAGAAAATGTATATATGTATGTAACAAAGTTCAAGACTCAGGGAAGAAGGAATCGGGAACCGGCAAACAATAAAACAAAAGTAAGTGGCAGTTGCTTCACAGCAGAATACAATGTGTATTTGTGTTTGCACTCTGTTTTAGCAGTCTTGAACATTGTAGCCAATCACAGACATATCTGTTGATTTCTGGAACGCAATGGCCAATCAGAGGCATTCCAGTGAGTCAGAATCCACTCACAGTTCAAATGAGTTTTTGTTTAAGTTGTCGCAAATCCTCTCATTATAAAGAACAAAGCATAGACACAGTGTAAATAAGAGATTAGAGAGATTTGTTGACTATAGCGGAATATTCCGAGATCACAATAAATTGAAATGAGCGATAGCCTGTCAGCGATTAAGGGAGCGCACTTTGCACTTTCTTGGCGATGTATAGTGCGCTCACAGTTTGAAAAAAAGTTTTGTTTTTCATGCTTCTAAGAGAACCAATGTGGCGTACATGCTGCAAAGTTGATTAGACAGCATGATTATTGCACAGGTGTGCCTTAGGCTGGCCACAATAAAAGGCCACTCTAAAATGTGCAGTTTTATCACACAGCACAATGCCACAGATGTCGCAAGTTTTGGGGGAGCATGCAATTGGCATGCTGACTGCAGGAATGTCCACCAGAGCTGTTGCCTGTGAATTGAATTCCTCTACCATAAGCCGTCTCCAAAGGCGTTTCAGAGAATTTGGCAGTACATCTAACCGCAGACCACGTGTAACCACACCAGCCCAGGACCTCTACATCCAGCATCTTCACCTCCAAGATCGTCTGAGACCAGCCACCCGGACAGTTGCTGCAACAATCGGTTTGCATAACCAAAGAATTTCTGCACAAACTGTCAGAAACCATCTCAGGGAAGCTCATCTGCATGCTCGTCGTCCTCATCGGGGTCTCGACCTGACTGCAGTCCGTCATCGTAACCAACTTGAGTGGGCAAATGCTCACATTCGATGGCATCTGGCACTTTGGAGAGGTGTTCTCTTCACGGATGAATCCCGGTTTTCACTGTACAGGGCAGATGGCAGACAGCATGTATGGCGTCGTGTGGGTGAGCGGTTTGCCGATGTCAACGTTGTGGATCGAGTGGCCCATGGTGGCGGTGGGGTTATGGTATGGGCAGGCATATGTTATGGACAATGAACACCGGTGAATTTTATTGATGGCATTTTGAATGCACAGAGATACCGTGACGAGATTCTGAGGCCCATTGTTGTGCTATTCATCCACGACCATCACCTCATGTTACAGCATGATAATGCACGGCCCCATGTTGCAAAGATCTGTACACAATTCCAGGAAGCTGAAAACATCCCAGTTCTTGCATGGACAGCATACTCACTGGACATGTCACCCATTGAGCATGTTTGGGATGCTCTGGATCGGTGTATACGACAGCGTGTTCCAGTTCCTGCCAATATCCAGCAACTTCAGCTATTGAAGAGGAGTGAACCAACATTCCACAGGCCACAGTCAACAACCTGATCAACTCTATGCGAAGGAGATGTTTTGCACTGCGTGAGGCAACACCAGGTCACACCAGATACTGACTGTTTTTTTTTTTCCACTTCACAGAGCAATCTAATCCTTGTTTAATATTAGCTAAACACCATTTAATTCAAATGTCCACTTAATCTTTAATATTTCGTCATTTCTTTGCCACAGAAACACTATAGCAACTGTAACTTCTTGAATATGTAATCTAAATGTGTAAAGAGTGAGGATTTGAGCTTTTTCGAAATTGCAATGAGCAGTTCGCATATTGAGAAAGATACTGGTGTATTCTCCTGTGTTTGCGTAGATTTAAAAATGATTTAACTTACAAATCTGATGAAATGGTGCACGTTGCTTTCCCAGATTAACATTATAATAAACCCAAACTCACAGCAATATGCAGAGATGGAGTTTGAGATGTTCCACACAAAAATACACATTTTATTCTAACTGTAGATTGTTGCAGCCGCTTCCATGTTAAAAAGAGTATGAGTCATTATAATCAGTAATTATGTCCTCACTGGATGCAACAAATGACTTACTTATAATGGGTTTTATTGTTTTTGTCTTGTCAAGCTGGGAAACGGCATCACAACATGGTAAGGGGCGTAACATTTCATCACACACTTGAGGTATTCAGGCAATCACAACGCACTGAATAGCTGAGCTCTGTAAAAATCGACGTGTTTCAGAAAGGCAGAGAGAAGCAACGGTAATGTACAGTATGTGGAAAATAATGTGTTTTTTGAACATCAGACCGCATAACCACATTGCTTTACACCAAATACACAAAACAATGTTCTTGTTAGCAAAATCATATGACCCTTTTAGTTATTCGCGTGAGAAGATTACATACAAAGTCAACGCAAAGACACGAATAGAGGTGAATTTGCGCCGGGTGACACGAATGACTTGAAATGCGCAATGCGTAATGTCAATGTCAGTGTATATACAGTAGTAAAATGTAACACACACATTAATGCAGGATTAATACTCCTCTGGATGTTGTTGTGAACCCAGACATGTCAGTGTTTGGCCTTCCGGCGTATTTGGGGCTTCCACAACAGGTACAAAGCAGGAAACAGTTATTTCCACCATGGTTATTTGCGCGAGTTACACATAAAACATCCTGTGAGTAATCTAGAGCAAGTGACGCATATATTAAACATGCATTAATTTAATTGAATCACAGCATTTGTGAATTCACAATCTAATAATAATGCGTTTCATGGATTCTCACGTCCTCAAAAAACCTCTTCAAATATAGATGTCGTCGGCATTTCATGAGGAAAAGAGTCTTCCACAATTGACCGAAAGCTCATTCTTGTGATCTATTCTATCCCCAATGAACAAAATCAATTGATTTTACCTATTTTCTTATTAAATATCCTCTTTAGCTCTGAAATGTGTCACATTACACAAGTAAAATGTTTTGCATTGTAAAATCACTTGTTTTGTATCAGATATAGAATTGTGAGTGAGATAATGGCTTTTGAATACCTCTTTCCTCTGTGCTCTGCTATTACTCATTTCTCCACATCTCTGTATCTCCCTCTATCATTCTCACCCTTTAGACAGAGCTCTAGGGGACCTTCAGACCGAATAAAAAGGTGACAAGACATCATCATTTTTCAGACGGGTTTGAGAGAAGACAGGATCAGGAAGAGAACAGCCTCTTACTTTAGTCCATAGAGAGATCACTGAGACCTTTATCCAGTCTCTCTCTCAGTTTGTGAAAGGCCAAATCCATGCCCACTACACAGAAAATGTCTAGAACAGAAGAAGTTAAAACTCTCAATCACAAGATGCCCCAAACCTCTTAAAGCCAGGCTCTCTTGTCTCCACAAGAGACACAGTGACACATTTCTATGTTTCACGCTCCACAGAGAAAGAAAGAATACTGGCTTTGCTTTTCTTTTTTTTTCTCTCAACTGCTCATGGTGGGAAGATGAAAGCCCAGAGATCAAACACTTCATGTATTTGATAGAAGGAATGTGAGGAGGAGAAAAAACTGCACCTTTACCATTCTTTCTTTCTTCGTCCTGCTTTCCTGTCCAATCCTTGGTACATGAAACGCCTCACTTGCCTCCCAGCGAGTAAGCAGAGCTTCAGCACCACGGACAGTGACTCGACGGGACTTGAATGATTGAAAGGATAAAACCAGACTGACGTTAGGTGCTGAATCAGAAGGTCTATTGCTGGGGCCATGAAAGGCTTGTCAGGAAAGTAGTTGTTTAGCAAACATTTTATCTAAAGCTGTTTACAGTACAAGGATAACATCCTTTAAACAATCTCAGATTCAGGGCATTTTCACACCTGGCTCAGTTAGAGGGTTTTTTAAGTTTTAAACAAACTCTAGAGCAAATTGAAAAAAATCCAACCTGACGAACCAATGAACCAAGCTGTATCATAATTTATGATGGGAAATGACTTCCATAAAAAGCAGCATTGCCTGCAAGAACAGAATATTGAGTCCTACTCTAACTGATACAACAGTTTAAGTCCCTGTTACAGAGCAAAGCAAATGATCTACAGGTATGAAAATGCACTTACAAAATAAAGCCACAGGTTGTCTTTTGGCCTAGATTTCCAAACGTTATGAAACCTTTGAAAAAATGTGCCTGTGTCGACATTTATGAAAAATTGTAATACGTTACTTCTTGCATGTTTTGCGGCAATGTTAAAGTAAATGTCATGTGAATGGCACTTAAAGTGCATTCAGTTCTATCTGAAACAGTTTAAATGTCCCAGCGTTTGATTGAGTTGGTTGTGCATATCACAACAGTTTAAAAATTAAATGTCTGGTGAAAATCATGTATCACCTTCCCAACCAACTTTACTAAGGAAAGCAAATGTGAGATAAAAAAAATCCATGTGCTGAGACAACCATAGCATTTTAGTTTGCTTCTACAAGTATTTGAGCTTTTTATTGTGTTGTGAATCATGTTTCACACGTCTTTTACAGTACTTGAGCACACCGAATATCACACAACTTGAAAAATGTGTTTACATGCACTATGGTAAAAGTGTTTTAAGATGATAACATAATATTGCACAAGAAACTGCACAAAAATAGGTCTTTATTAATAAATAATCAGCCCCTGTAATCATAATTTGCCTGAATGATTATTGTTGTACTGCCTCTAGTGTTCATCAGCTGAAAACTGCAGTGAATTGTATAGCAACAGACAAGCACCTTTTCCAGTGAGTTTATGTCACACCACTGTACCACCACACAACACCAACTAATATCACGACTCCATACTACTTAGAAAAAGCCACAATGACACTAAACCACGACACTGATAAAATGCCACTACACCACACGACCCATCAAATGGCAAAAACATCAAATGATAATAAAGAAATCACGTAAAGGGCAGGGAAAGAGGCATGAAAGATGGAGTAAGGGCTGCTGGCTCAAGGCTAAACTCAAGGTGTTCATTGTTGCCTTTATAGAATGACACAGAAGATGAATGATGAGAAGTTAAAGGAATATTCCAGGTTCAATAAACAGTATACTACCTTTCATAAGTGTAGGGTCGGTGGGGCTGCGTTTACTAGTTACATTATTCACGGCAGTTACATTGCTGTCTACGCAGGGTCAGAAAGCTCTCAGATTTCATCAAAAATATCTTAATTTGTGTTCCGAAGATGAACGAAGGTCTTACACATTTGGAACGACATGAGGGAAAGTAATTAATGACAGAATTTTCATTTTTGAGTGAGCTATCCCTTTAAGCTTAGTTGACAGCACTTGTGGCACAATATTGATTTTTTCTTTTGAACCAGGAAAAATTATTTTAACACTATTCTTATTGTAACACCTTATTGCCACAGCTATAAATTATCTGCTGGATTATGTTAATACATACATACATACATACACAAACACTTAAGGTCAATTTTTTTTTTTTCTGCCGAAAGCAAAAAAAAAATAAAATACTTCATGTCCTGAGGGCTGCAGACAGTCTCGGTTTGGGAGGGCAAACAGCATGCCTATCATTCACTTCCCTACATCCTACTGAGAAATAGCATTTGACATTTTGGGGGCAGTTGATAGAGTGATAAAAGAAACAAGAGAATGAGAGAGATCTTTGATTGTAGGATGTGCATTAGTGGTCCAGGAGTTTTTGTGAGACCAGATGGTCCACACAGAATCAAGGCTAGCAAAAAAAATACACACATACACACACGCACATTCACACAATGCAGGGTAATTTATAATGAGAGACTATCACTGTTGTCATGATAATTATCCCCCATAATCCTATTCTAATGTGACTCTGGAAAAGAACATATGGCATATTAATCAAACGCCAGTTAAACCGACAGTGTCATACAGTACAAGAGCTGAAGGTCAGCTATCAAGGGCTTAACACCCAATATTAATTCTGATTCAAAAAAATGAGATTTTCTGCTTCCACCAGTATCAAGTTCAGATAGTGATCCAGCCAGGGGCGTTTTATCTGAGGAGGTCAGGGAGGTTGTGCTGTCCTAAAAAAAAAAAAAAAAAAAAAAAGCATGTAAACCTACCTCTCTTTTTATACTATTCAAGATTGGTGCTCAGTCGGAGATCATCAATTTTGGTCACATTAGCATCGAAATGAAGCAAATAAGCCTGTCAGAGAGCCAATTTTAATAGCAGTGCTCTGCTTTTTTTCAATAAAATTAGCATCCCTGATGTCAAAGAGGCATTTTATTTATTTAAATTAGCTTGAAGAAATGCTGAATCTCTGTATCTGTAACCATCATTACACTAGTGGTGTTAACTTTTGATTTTAATTATTGATTTTGATTATTAGAGCAAACAAACTCAGAATAATAACAGTAATAAGATCAATGGAAATTAAACTCAAATAAGAGATATAATGAAAAAAAAAATCCATGCTATTTTTGAAAACTGACACCTGGTGTTAAGGATGTAGAATTGCAATGTTTCAAATATGATTGAAGTCTTGAAGGAATAGTTAACCCAAAAATTTAACTTTGCTTAAAATATACTCAACCTCAGGCCATCCTGGGTTTGAGTTTGTTGATTCATTGAAACTGATTTGGAGAAATTTAACTGTGCATTACTTGCTTACCAACGGATCCACTGCAGTAAATGGGTGCCGTCAGAATTCAAGTCCAAACAGATAATAAATACGTTGCAATAATGAAGTAATCGACATGACTTTAGTCCACCTGTAAAAAGTTGCATATTTGAACAATGCTTAATCTGTGAATATTTCTCTTGTAATTCAAAAGAGATTGCTTTTCGCCAGAGAAAACAATATTATAGTTTAACTTTTAAAATGCCTTATTGTTTAATTTGTTTCTTACAAACATGCAGCTTTTCATTTCACAACATGTTAATGAATCAATTATTGTGATGTTTTTTTATTGCAGTTTGAATTATCATGCTGACGGCACTCATACACTACAGAGGATCCACTGCTGAGCAAGTGATGTAATGCAAAATTTCTCCAAATCTGTTCTGATGAATAAACAAACTCATCTACATCGTGGATAGTCTGAGGGTAAGCATATTTTCAACCAACTTTAATTTTTCGGTAAACTATTCCTTAAATCTGAAATACTAGCCATACTATCTTTTTAATGAGGCAAAAATTCCAGAGTGCTGCTGTTTAAACTTCCCTAATAAACAAAATAATGCATGAATAATATGTGTAAACATTCCAGCTGCATTTAACCCAGAGCTGCCGCTGTATTTCATGGGCTTAGGAGCAAATTTTTTATGGGTGAGCCCCGTCTCCTCCGAGCCAAATGAGTATGCTATACCATAGAGGACCTTAATGGGTCTCTCTCATCACAGGGCCTGGGACAGTGCCTTCTCATTTCATTAATCTACCACACGCCACTGGATCCAGCGCATTTAATTTCAAAATCTGTCATCCATACATTTATGGTAGATTAGAGGCGAGAGACAAAAAAAACACACACACATTCGATACACAATAACCAACTGTTTCCCTCACATTAAATGAAGTATGAACATATTTATCTACATTTTCAGAATGGACAACTGCACCCTAAGCACACACAAACATACAGTATCCAAAACCCCACACACACACATACTCCACAGAGAGAGACGTCTTCTTTATGAGGATGAGTAATGAGTTGACTAGTCAGGAACAAAGCTCTGACCCATGTTGTGAGCAATTAGATTAAAGAAACGCAGCAATTTGCTTTAATTACATGTCCCACACTCCCCCCTCAGGAGCAAAGGAGTGAGAGAACGAGGGAGTGAAACACTCAAGAGGACGAATGACTACACATGCTGTAAAGATAAGCTCAAAATGGCAAGAATGAGATTATAGAGAGAATATAACTGGCTGAAAGCTCTCTGCCTTCAGTTTAATATGAAAAGGAGAACAGCGACAAGTTTGACTGGGTGCCATCAAATAATATTAGAAATAACTCAGCCCAAAATGAAAATGTATTCAATTTACCCAAGTTCATAAGGATATCTTGACCTCTCTTTCAAAATGAATGTGAACCAGGGCTGTCAAACTTTAAATTTACTGTATGAGTCATGTGGACTTGTTCATGGTGCTTTTTGAGTCATTTCCCTATGTTTGTAAACAGAAAGGCAGAAAAACAAAAGTTATACAGAATCTAAAAAACTAATCGCATTTCTTTAAGAGTGATAGTTCACCCAAAAATTCAAAATAGTCATCTTCAGAACACAAATTAAGATTAAGACCTTTCTGACCCTGCATAGACAGCAACCTAACTACCATATTCAAGGCCTAGAAAGGTAGTAAGGACATTGATAAAATAGTCCATGTGACATCAGTGGTTCAACCGTGATGTTAAAACAGAGAACAAAAATAGCAAGCAATCCTCAGACACCATGTTCATTATTTACAGTGATAATCTGGCCAACCAATGTGCTTCAAACAACGGAATGTGCTCCATTCTTGGGGAATAGTCATGGGTAGGAGCTAGTTAGTTTCTCCAACAATGCATCACTGGTGAAAATGTAAATGTACCCTGGATTGGATGACAGAATGTTCATTAAAGGGTGAAGTATTCCTTAACAGATGACCTGAGGTCAATGAATCCTGCACTTTTCATGAAATGCACAGTGTGGTAAAGACATTACAGCAACAGCCCTATCAATTACAGCTCCTCATGCGGTCTCTTGAAACCCCTTTTGCTATACTCACATATTAAATACACAGACATCGGGGGCATAATCAAATCATCGCCACAGATACCAAGCATGTTATTGGAATGTGAGGACCCCTGGCTGTGGCGTAGTCGTCTTAATAAACAGTAATGCGAATTTTGTATGGCCCCTGACCTTGTAGGGCTTTTCTCCTGGATGTTGAGTGCCCGAAAGAGTGTGTGAAAGAGATGAGGGATATGGGTTATTTCATTAGCAGAGCTTGTCTTATGCTGATGCAGGGCATAATTAGCCACTAACCGTCTACGAGAGCAGTCTTTTTTCTCCGACCACCACTCTAATTGCTGGATCCTTTTTTTCCACCAGCCCACAGTGCCATACTTAATTAAAATTCCTCCCTTTTACCTCTTGATCCTGAGCAAATAGATGAGAGAGAAAAAGTGAGAGAGAAATAGATAGTGATGAGACCAAAATGGACCTCCTCTTGTTTCAGAGAGAGCCCGCGAGATAGAAACAATGGGAGAGTGATATTGGGAAGCTAAATGAACCCTCCCACCATTATTGCTCGGTCGTTTGTTATTTGACCTTGACAGCAGCTGTTGAACTTAACTTAGCTGTCCCACAGGCGCTAAAATGCTAATGTATCGTCAAAGGGAATAAGAACCAGGAGAAACGTAATGATTCTAGAGCGGTGGTTCTTAACCACCTTAGCTGAGGCCTCAGGAAACTTCAGAGAGGGTCTCAAGATGACTTAATGATTCAAAATATGGCAAAACAAACATTAAGATTTAAGGTTTTTTTAAATTCACTCCTTTAACAACTGTCCCAGATATAAGAGAAAGCCTCATTTTAAAAGTGTGAATTCTAGAAAAGTGTGAATGACCTGTAAAATGTTAATTTATTACATCATAAAACTCCAACACTCTCAGAAAAAAAAGGTACAAAAGCTGTCACTGGGGCAGCACCCTTTCAAAAGGTAGACCTTTGCACCTTCCCTGCTGAAAAAAAATCAGCTAAAACCAGCCTAGGCTGGTCAGCTGGTTTTAGCTGGTTGACCAGCTAACGAAGTTCCAACGAAGCTGGGGGTTTTTTTCAGCTGGGAAGTATACATATTACCACCTAAATTGTACATAATAGTAATTTTTATTTAAAAAACTACTGCCCCAGACACAGTTTTGTACCCTTTTTCTGAGAGTGGAGGCTCTCCAATAATGAGCACTAAAAATCATAACCGTTTTTTGTAATATGTTGGTATTCTGATACATTCCTAATGCATATTCTTAAAAATGTGTTTCTGTGAATGTAAGATTAACATTTCTTCAAATATGAGGACAAGTTATGACTTACAGTGAGTGTGTGTGCATCAGATGTTCATTTAGTAACCGCTTTGACTGATGCAGTGAGTAAGTGAACAGTTACAGGCTGATGAGTTTTTCTATGACTCATCTGTGACTCTTTTTGACCAATTCATTCAGCTGAGCAGGCTCATCTTTTGTTCGCTAATCAGACTACACTGCAGTGTTGACAGTGAAACAGAAAGATATCTATCTACGGTTATTCACCGTATTATCTTCCAGTATTTGTTTTTAACATAACCTCAGCTCTGCTTGTCAATCTGTTGGCTATCAGCCAACCAGGCTCCAACACACAAAGGACGACTGTATGCGTCAGCATTCAAGAGTATTAACTTACCATTCTCGTACCATTTAGATCCCACATCTGTGCACAAGAATGTTAGTGTGTTATTTTTTTGCAGATCAAAGAGGTCAAGCCTACTCCCCGCTCCGAGCGATGATGTGTTCATTCCCTCCAACCCACTCCACTCCCACCCACGTCACGTACCAGTGCTATGATACATCCATTACTGAGAAACAAAGACAGGAAAGGCAAGAAGGGCTAAAAAATGTATATCATGTACAGTACATGCATGACATGATTTTGCCAAGTTGCACAAATTCCTGGATTAAAGGCCTTTGTTAGTCTTGGAAAGGAATCCAAGACTTCCCCACCAGTGATTTATTTTATTTTTTTAAAGTTTTAATTATTTCATTATTTAGCATATTTTAGCTGAACATCTATTGATAATGCCTCCAGTCCACTGCAAGTTTCCCCACAGAAACTAGTGGGTAACAATGATTTGTTACTGATAATTGTAAGGAATAATTAACCCAAAAACCATTCACTTAACTCAACTAGATGAGTAAAGTTTGTGAACAAACTTTGAAGCTGGCTTGAAAAAGCCCAGCCTGAAACTTCAAAGTTATAAAAGCTTGACATTTGAAAGTTTACCCTGGTGAAAAAAACAGCATATGCTGGTAGGTATGTTTTGATGCTGGTTTAAGCTGGTCCTTAGCTGGTTTTTGCTGGTCCTTAGCTGGTTTATGCTGGTCCTTTGCTGGTTTATGCTGGTCCTTGACCACCAACATAAACCAGCAAAGGACCAGCAAAAACCAGCATCCCAGCATCAAAACATACCTACCAGCATATGCTGTTTTTTTCACCAGGGTAGATAGATTAGATTTTGATAGCATGTTGCTAGTGTTATTTAGCTAACATGAAATTAATATGTTGCTAACATGTTTTTGCATGATTAGCATGTTGTTAGCATGTTTTTTGGATGAGCATGTTGCCATCATGTTTTAGCATGGTTAGCATGTTGTTAACATGTTTCTAACATGATTAGTGTGTTGCTAGCATGTTCTTAACATGATTAGCATGTTGCTAGAATGTTTTAGCATGATAGAATGTTGTTAGCATGTTGCTAGCATGTTTCTTGCATATTTCACATGTTGATAGCATGTTTTTTTAAATGATTTAACATGTTGCTAATATGCTGGTCATCCAGCCTGGTCGTAGCTGGTCAGCAGGCTGGCCTTAGAGAGGTTTTGGCCACTTCCTTAGCTGGTTAGACTGAAAGACCAGCTGGAAAAAAACGGTTTAAACCAGTTTGACCAGCCTAGCCAGGCTGGGAGACCAGCTTAAACCAGCTACTTCCAGCTTAAACCAGCTAAGACCAGCCAACCAGCTTAGGCTGGTTTTAGCTGGGTTTTTTTTTTTTAGCAGGGGAAAAAAAACTAGATTAAACCAAGTAAAAACAGCTGATTCAGTAAAAACAGCTTAAAACCCAGTTAAAACAAGGTAAACCAGCTGATTTCGCAAAAAATAAATAAATAATAATAAAACTAGCTAAAATCAGCCTAGGCTGGTTGTCTAGTCTTAACTTAAGTTTAAGATGAAAATAGTTGGCTTAAGCTTGGCTGGTCTTTTGGCAGGTCTCCCAGCGAGACCAGCTAAGACCAGCTAAAAAAAAGGTGTCCAAAACCATTTTAAACCCAGCCTGGGAGACCAGCAAAAGCAGCCAAACACCCTAGGCTGGTTTTAGCTGTCTTTTCAGTAGGGAGTTGTTAAGCTTTGCTAAAACAATACACATTTTAATTGCACAATAAGTCGCACTGTACAAAAGTTTTCATCCCCTCAATGAAAGTCTATTGGATTTTTGATGTTTTGGTAGTCTGGTTTACAAAAACTATAGGTCAGATAAGTTAGAAAAATATATAGCAACCCGAGTCAAACCAGTCTGAAGGTCTGACCCAAGATTGTTGGTTGTAGCTTGAAAACTCTAGGAGGGAATACATTCTAAAATTTAGTAGGACCAAGTCTTAATTGTCTTTTATTAATACTTCTGTTAATACCTTTGTTAATAAATCATTAATCACCCAACATTACTGCATTATAACAAGTTATTATCTGGTTTGTTTATTACAGTATTTTCTAGATTCATCACACCTCTGATCGGTCTGACATAGAGAATCACAGCTGAAGGCCCTGCCGCCAACCTCAACCCTAATCTAGCCCTAAAATCCAAAAGAAAAATGTTGATAATGTTTCTCCTGCTTAAGCAACAACATAAATTTTAAAAATAAAATCTGATTGGATAATATATAAATGTTGGCCCTAGGAACATGCCACTTGAAGCTTGTATAGATGGCTGCAGTTTAAAAGCACACTTGGGTACATTCAAATCGGACAGCTGGACAGATGTGCTGCTAATATTTCTCTCTGTCCAGCAGTGACCATTTCACAGGGCAGGCCACGGTCATGCTGAGACACATCTGGAACAGGGCTTGTTCCACCAGCAAGGGTCCAATCTCTCTTATACACACACACACACACACACTACAGTTATCTCTCTCTCAAACACAAACGCACACAAACACACACCGAATGTCAAACTCAATTTCCCTCATTTAGGCTCATCTTCCCCATCTCATAAGGTCTTTCCCTAAGCATCCAAGATCTTAATTATGCTAATACTTTCACCCACTGGGCAGCTGAGGCAAATATATGACACACACGCACATATTCTAGGAATATGCAAAATGATGGAGGGTTTGCTATCTAGCATTGCATTGTTAGACCCTGCTGGAAGATGCCTTAACTACACCATCTGGCACCACCAGTCGTTCTTTAACCGAGATTTGCTATGTGCAGTCGGGGTGGAGTAGAAAGCCTAGACGTGATGTCGGACACTTTCTGCTTCCAGCAGTGACGTTCGCAAAGTGTTTGCATAGTTTATCCCAGATGAAGTGGATTAGCTGCAATATTTGTCATATACATAGACAAGTTTCAGACGTTTTCAGACAGAAATGCTTGCCATTCAATACTTTTTGTACTTGCTTAAAGGAATAGCTCACCCAAAAATTACAATTCTGTCATTAATTACTCACCTTTGTGTCGTTCCAAACCTGTCAGACGTTTGTTCATCTTCGGAACACAAATTAAGATAATTTTAATGAAATCAGAAAGCTTTCTGACCTTGCATAGACAGCAACACAACTGACACTTTCAAGGCCCAGAAAGGTAGTAAGGACATACTAAAAAACTGTACATGTGACATCATTGGTTCAACCATAAAGGAGACATCAGATGCCCACAAGTTGATATGATTCTTTAGGGTCTTAATGAAATGTCTATAACATACTTTGTTAAAACTTCTAAACGGTAGTGTAAAAAACACCTTTTTTTTTTTACTTTGTCAGTATCTGCTCTGCACACAACAATCCCTTTTGTTGCATGTCCCTTTAAATGCTAATGAGCTCTGCTCACCCCGCCCCTCCCTTCTGTGGGCTGATAAGCTGCGCTCTGAGAGACTGTAAACTTTAGCCGCAAAACTTGCTAACTAGAACATTATTAGGAAAGACAATTTGCAAAGATTCATTAAAAAACCCTTATACTTACTTCTGCTGTAAGTGAAGCTGGAATGATTCGCGTGGATGTAGACGTATGTATGTAGATCGGGAGGCACATTCCCTTTAAAAACCAAAGTAACATTAATCCTCTGCGTCTTCAGCAGCACAGATGTTGGAGTAAATGACAACTGAAATGTTCATTATTACATCCAACAACAAAACACCTCAGTCGCTTGGGAGACATTCTTGTCTTCCCCTGCACCAGAATGGATACAATGTTGAAGGCCTTGCATGTTTGAAACGACATGAGGGTGAGTAATCAATGACAGAATTTTCTTTTTTTGGATGAACTGTCACTTTAAAAACACATACTTCCAGGGAGTTAGCATCATGCTAACTTACAGCTTTCTCCAGCCAACATCTCTATGGGATACACACACACACACACACACAAATGTGGCGTTATACAGCAAACATGTCAAAAGCAAAGTGCCAAAAACATGTCAAAGAAAAACAGGAGTAGGCAGCATTGGTAGGAGAGTCCCTCCAGAGACTAAAAGAATCAGGAAGTGGGAATTCACAGAGTCTTCCATGAACCGGACCCCTGCTTGGCAGCAGAGGACTCTCTAAGGACTGCTGGGACAATTCCACAGTATTGATTTTTGGTCTAGAAGGCTTGTATCTGCTGAGACTCTACAGTACGGCTTCTGAATTGGGGAAGTTGTCTGTTTGTGTGTGAGTCAGGGCGTGTGTGTCGCTTTAATGGCCTCTCAAGCCATCAGCGAGTTAAAAACAATTTTAGCGAGGACAGGATAGGAGACGAGAGAAGAGGGTGGACAGATATCAGACACTCGCCATACTCTGTGTGGATAGAGTGGTGGATTTCTCTCTCGAGGAGCGTGTACAGCCCCGAGTGTTTCGATATTGTGTAGCCGACAGAGACAGATAAACAGTACTGCTCTCAAAGGCCCGCCATTCCTGGACTCAGTTTAATCAGTAACCGTAGGCCGCAAATTACTTGACAGATACAAGCTTCCCAAAGATCTCAAAGATAATTCTCCAAACTTTCTGTGAGAAAAGATCTCTTTTTTTCCACTCTTGACTAAATATCTGTCACAGAAAACATGTTTAGGTCACATTTTATCACATAATCAAATTCATTTGTTAAAGGAGAAGTTTACTTCCAGAACAAAAATTTGCAGATAATTTACTCATCCAAATGTTCATGTCTTTCTTTCTTCAGTTGGGAAAACATTCCAGAATTTTTCTCCATATAGTGGACTTCAATGGTGCCCCCAAGTTTGAACTTCAAAAATGCAGTTAAAATGAATGAAACGATCTGTCATTTTAGAAACAAATTGACAATTCAGATACTTTTTAACCTCAAATGCTTGTTTTGTCTCGTCTCTGCAATGCACATGCGTAGTCTGTGTAATCTGGGTCAATACAGTTAGGGTATGTCGAAAAACCCCTGTCTCGTTTTCTTCTTCAATGTCAAAATCGTCCTACATCACTGGTTTACCTTTTTTTATATAGGGCATTTGATGTTCTTTGCATGTTCACTTTGTAAACACTGGGTCGGTACTTCTGCAGCAATGTAGAATGATTTTAAAGTTGGGGAAGAAAACGAGATGGGAGTTTTCGACATACCCTAACTGTTTTGACCGTAATGATCCGAAAAAAAAAAAGTTCAAGCAGACCTAGACAAGATGAGCATTTGAGGTTAAAAGGTATATAAATTGTCAATTTGTTTAGCAAATGACAGATCGTTTTGCTAGATAAGACTCTTCTTCCTCGGCTGGGACTGTTTAGAGCCATTTAAAGCTGCATTTAAACTGCATTTTGGAAGTTCAAACTTGGGGGCACCATTTAAGTCCAATAAATGGAGATAATTCCTGTTTTTTTTTTTTTTTTTTTTTCCCCCTCAAGGAACATAACTTCTTATCAACTGAAGAAAGAAAGACACAAACATCTTGGATGACAAGGGGGTGAGTGAACTCCTCCTTTAAGGTTTTAGCATAAAGAAAGTCTATTTTAAGACCATTAAAGGCGTAGTTCATCCAAAAATGAATCCTGTCATTATGTATTCAACTAATCCTTGAAGATTTAATGGTCCTAAAAATACTTAATTCTCTTCATGCTAAAAATAATGTTATTTCATGGCAGGTTTCGTGAAATTCACCCTCTTGTTGTTTTCGGATGAGAAAGATGATTTTTAAACCCAGCTCTGTCAGCTTCTGTATATAACATGGTCTCTAAATTAACCTCACGTCTGTATGAATTCAGTCAGACGGCATCCCCATTAGGACAAACCAATCAGGTGAACTCAACGTCTCAGGAATTATAATTCAGAAAGACCACACTGCAAAAGAAAAACCGATGCTCTGACCCCAGGGAGGGCCAATGAGTAAGTGAGGAGAGTGAGATGAGTAAGGTTCATTAGCATAATTACAGCTCTTGGAAAGTTTTGGTTTGATTAATGGTCGACACTCACGCTCTGACACTGGAAAACCGAGGCACGTAATTTGTTGGGTGTCATGAGGGGATTCTTGGTGTTTCAGAATGCAGCATCCGAATCTCTTTCATCTTTTACACACACAGTCTCTCTTACACTATTTTCTCCTAAGCACACACATACAAATTTCAAAGTTTCTTAAAAAAATATACATGCAAAACACACAAACATGCATTTTTCATAATTACATTGTACACAGACTTCACAAGAAAAACAGTCATAATCTTGAAACCTAAAAATGTATTTAAAACAAACATATTTTACCAAGAGTGAATTCAAATATCCATGCGTCTACTTACACACACATATTTAGAAATGCTATATTATTTGGCCACGAAAGCCACAATTAAAAATGTATGAATGCCATTGCACAAGATAAAAATATCAAACCAGATTTCATCTAAAATACCCCCAAAAACTGATACACTGTTTAAAATTAGAACCAAAAAGAATATAATTTTTGGTTGTTGCACATTATTCTAAACTGTACATGTGTGTGTATCTTGCCAGAAAGGACTCTAAAGTGAACTTGAGTATCTGAGTTCAAACATCCACTAAAATGACCTTGGGTCCAATTGATTAAAAGTAAAAGCACCATGTTCTCTAAGGCCCATGATTCATGGACCCAGTTTAATCAGTAACCGCAGGCCACAAATTAGATGCAAGCTTCACACAGATTTTCAAAGATAATTCTCCAAACTTCCTACGAATGCATGTCCTTTTTTCACCCTCAAATAAATCTCTATCAATTGTAAATCTTGCAAAGTCAAATTAAAAAAATTATTAAAAATATATTATGTATAATTTAATTCTGAATTCATAATTACTTTTAATAAGCTGTATTAAAATAAATATATAAATTAAAATATTTATATATATTATTAAAATGTGATTAAAAATTAAAAATAAAAATGTGTAAATTAGTTCTGGTAAAAAAGGCAAAGAAAAGTTAGCATTATTTTTTTTTTAAGATGCCCGTTGATTCTAATTATTCATTTATGAGTGTATTTCAGGTCACTGTAATGTCACAGACCCAAACAACTCACAGATATGTGTATTTAACGCAGGGCTGAATCCATAAAGACGGGTTAGTGACGCTATCTCCAACTCTAATCCGATGAGTGCTAACGTAAACAACCTGTGAGCACACACGCCATGATATCTGTTCTGAAACTCAGTCAGTTTGCTAAATCAACTCATATGTTCCTCAAAGCACTTTAACAGCCACTCTTTTTCAGCTCTCTCTCACTCACTCTCCCTGTCTGCTTCCTAATCTTCCACAGGTCTATTTAAGTTTAGATTCAGTAAAAGGCCAATAAAGAACCAGTTTAAATTTTTCATATTGAATACACACACTCCATTACTATGAATACTGAATTTATTGGCATAAGCTGCAGACCTGCGAAAAAAAGAGAGAGGGAGAGAGAGAGAGAGAGCGAGAGAGAGAGAGGAAGGCACTCATCAGCCATATCAATTCACACAGTCTGAATTTCACAGAAGGCCCTTCTCTCCGCTGTTGAAAGTACAGCGTCTGGTCTTTGGAGAGAGTGTTTATTTGGCAGGTTTAGAGGTTTATGAGGCACAATGTAATTAAGGAGGCCTGGAGAGAATGCGGTGTGTGTCAGTATTGCGGGGGGAGCGGTATACTGAGATCTCATTATCGCAGAGATGGTAAAGAAATGGTAACCCCGTTCTCTCAATCTCACACACAAATTTGGCGGCGTGCGAGACGGAATTGTCAGAATTACAGTCAGGCCTGTGATAATAACATTAAAGGTCCCCATAATCAGGTCGTGAGGCAGTCAGTTTATTTGCACATTGATATTTTACAGAACATAAGGCCAATAATTTACCAGTAGTTTATGACTGGATCGTTAAGGCTCTCAGGTCCATTTTTAAAATGCTAAGCACCAAGGGAGAGGAGCATGAAGCCTTGTTTTAATGATCACTTTATGCTCATTTCTATCAAAAACTTCACTCAGGACAGCAGTTGCAGTATGCTAAAGGAATCTGAATGTGCCCTCTTATTATTATTACAGTTCTTTTCTCCAGACATAATCAAACCTGTGCCAAACTTCACTTGTGTAGACTATATAGTGGCTAATTTTGTTATACTTGTCCGGTGGTTCTCAACCAGAATGCTGGTTAATTAATTTAATATACAGTTGAGGTCAAAAGTTTACATACAAAGTTTACAGAATCTGCAAAATGATAATTATTTTACCAAAATAAGAAGGATCATACAAAATGCATGTTTTTTTTTTTTTTATTTAGTACTGACCTGAATAAGCTATTTCATATAAAAGATGTTTACATATAGTCCACAAAAGAAAATAATAGAAAAAAAATGACCCTGTTAAAAAGTTTACGTACACTTGATTCTTAATACTGGGTTGTTACCTGGATGATCCACAGCTGTGTTTTTTGTTTAGTGATAGTTGTTCATGAGTCCCTTCTTTATCCTGAACAGTTGAACTGCCTGCTGTTCTTCAGAAAAATCCTTCAGGTCCCACAGATTGTTTGGTTTTTCAGCATTTTTGTGTATTTGAACCATTTCCAACAATGACTGTATGATTTTATGATCTGTCTTTTGACACTGAGGACAACTGAGGGACTCAAATGCAACTATTACAGAAGGTTCAAACGCTCACTGATGCTTTAGAAGGAAACACAATGCATTAAGAGCCGGGGGGTGAAAACTTTTGGAATTTGAAGATCAGGGTAAAATTTAACTTATTTTTTCTTCTGGAAAACATGTAAGTATCTTCTGTAGCTTCTTAAGGGCAGTACTAAATGAAAAAATATGTATATATAATATTTAGGCAAAGTAAGAAAAATGTACTTTCAAAAGTTTACACCCTGGCTCTTAATGCATTGTTTTTCCTTCTGGAGCATCAGTGAGCATTTGAACTTTCTGTATAAGTTGCATATGAGTCCCTCAGTTGTCCTCAGTGTGAAAAGATAGATCTCAAAATCATACATTCATTGTTGGAAAGGGTTCAAATACACAAAAATGCTGACCACTACCACTAAAAAAAAAAAAAATTCTGGATCATTCAGGTAACTACACAGTATTAAGAATCAAGCATATGTAAACTTTTGAACAAGGTCATTATTTTCTCTTGTGGACTATATCTAAACATCTTTTATGTGAAATATCTTATTCAAGTCAGTACCAAATAAAAAATAACATTTTGTATAATCCCTCTTATATTTTACTCAAAAATAAAGTTTGAAAACAAGCAGCTATCATACGGTATGAAAACCTGAAATATATTAGCTTATATGAGGCATGAAGACTGAGAACCACAGCTTTATATGATATTTTTTAGAATATCAATGCAATACAATAAATGTGAATGGAAACAAGTCACATAATAGTCCATATGGCTTGTGCACTATATGCAAGTCATATTCCTTTTTACTCACGTAAATATTTACATTTCCTTTTGTTTGCCACAGAAGAAAGACTGTCATTCTGGTTTGGATGATTATGAGTAAATAATGACAGATATAGAGCAATAATTAATAAGGAAAACAGCACTGTATAAATAAAAGGATCTTTGAAGCATTGTTTGAGGTTATTCAGACTGCCACACTGCAAGTACCCTCAGGAAAACCTCTAGGCACTGTTTGAATGTGCCTCAAATATCCTACTATGTACTCAAGAACTTCAATATTTTAGTGCCTCAACTTTCTTTTTTTTAATTACTATGGAGTTGCTGGAGGAACTTCAGAAGCCTGTTTCTGCCTCAGAGTAATAAAAAGATAAAATAAAAAGCTAATTGCTGCTTTATTCCACATAATTGTAACTTTATTTCCCACAAGGTGACTGTACATCTCACAACTGCAATATCATTTCATGTAATTGCGAAATCCAACTCATAACATGATGACTTTATGTCTCACAATGTGACTATTTCTTATTTTTAAATTATGTTTACTCTTAGATGGAAATGGGCTCCATAAGGAACATCTGACAGTCTTGAGGGATCTTGTAGCAACTGGGTTTCAAAGTGTTTTGCCAGTGTGACAGTCTGATGACCCACAATGATGGTATTTACAGTGTTTATTCATTTGTACAGTCAAAGTGAATTGAAAGTGTGAGAAAAATGAATTAAAATGGCACTTTTGCTAAATAACACAGACACTTGAAAAATCTGGTTTGGTTGGCTTTAATTACAACTTAAAGGAAAACATGTTGAAGTGGCATATGGAGAAAGGTAGCTGTCCATTAGAGAGAGAGAGAGTGTTAGCGTGAGAAAGAGAGAGAGAGAATAAATAAAAGATAAGTGCATCTCTGGCACATTATAGAAAGTGAGACGCCACAATGACGGGAAGTGTGGAAAAAGAGGTTTAGGCAATTCAATTGAATGCACTTCAAATCTAGTTTTTGATTATATATTTATTTATTTGTTTGTTTGTTTTCTATTGCTGTGGGCTCAGCACTACACAAATAGGCTTGTGACATATAGTGCATCATAGTCTTTGAAATTCAAATTGAATATTAAGAAATATAACAGAAAGTGGCAAAAAAGACTTTTTACACACACATCATCGCATATGCTGTGTGCATATGGTGAGCAAACTGCATGTGTTGATGTTTGATGCGTAGGCCGCAGTGATTTATCAAATCCATGACCCATTAGTGTGTGTCACAATCTAGGAAATGATGTGATTATTCTGCTATCCGAATGATGACACGCTCCCAAGAAAACTTTGCCAGATTTGTTCTAGTCTAAAAAGCTATCCACATGAAAAATGTTCATTATGAGAGCCATTTTGCTTTGGACTAGAATCTGGCTGTGATAGCGTGACTAAAATCTTTGTCTGGGAGACTGGCCCAAATGCAGAGTGAATGTGGTTTGACTTTTTTGTGTCTTTTACGTAGAACTGACTTTATACAGCCACAAAATACATCCTTGAGAGCAGTGGGATAGAAATAACTTAAAAGTCCCTCAGAAAAGTTAAATTAGTCGTGGTCAGATATTTGGTAAGACTAAGACTTTTGAAACAACTGACAAAAGCATCACCTTCAAATAACTTGCTGTGCTCTCATTGGTTCTTCGTTAGATTTATTAAAACTGATTCACTTAAACTGATTCTGGCCTACAACATGACATCTTTTACTATCTCTGAAGGTTATTTCAGAAAGTGAAATCATTAGATGCCTGTTGTAGGAGTAGAAATGCAACCCAAAATTCCTGTCCTGTCAAAGACTTTGAAATTGATTCACTGAATCTGATTCTTTCCAATAATGAAAGAGACCTTTACTTTTCCCAAAAATCTTTAGATGGCTCCCACAAGAGTAGAACTGCAACCCAAAATTTTGGTCACTTTTAAATTGATTCTGGCCTACAACATGACATCTTTTACTATTCTTGAATGCTATTTTAGAAACTGAAAACATTAGAGGCTTGTTGTAGGAGTAGAGATTCAACCCAAATTTTCTGTCACTCTCAGAACTTTGGCAAAAGCTTATATTCATTGAAACTAATTCACTGTGATTCTGGCCTACGGCAAAACATCTTTTACTATCGCTGAAAATTATTTTAGAAAACAAAATCATACACCTGTTATAGGAGTAGAAATGCAACACAAAGTTCCTGTCACTTTTACACCTTTGACTGACACTACGATTTACAGAATCTGATTCTTTCCAGTGACAAAAGAGAATTTTCTACTTTTCCCAAAAGTTACTGCAGAAAGCAAAATCATTTAACGACTGTCGTAGGAGTAGAACTGCAAACCCCAAATTTTTGTCACTTTTAATGATTTAACAGTGGCTAAAATTGTATGAAACTGATTCACTTAAAGTGATTCTGTCACTTTTCATATTTTGGCAGAGACTAAGTTTCAGTGAAATTGATTTACTGAATCTGATTTTTTCCAACAACAAAACAGAACTTTACTTTTCCTTAAAGTTATTTCAAAAAGCAGAAACATTAGATTGTAGAAGTATAGATTCAACCCAAAATTTTTGTAACTTTTAGAATTTTGGCAGAGACTAAGATTCACTAAAATTGATTCACTGAATCTGATTCTTTCCAATGACGAAACAGATCTTTTCCCGAAAGCTATTTCAGAAACCAAACTCATTAGACGGCTGTCATTGGAGCAGAACTGCAACCCAACATTTTTGTCACTTTTAATGATTTAACAGAGGCTAAGATTCATTGAAATTGATTCACTTAATGTGATTCTGGTGTATGACAAGACATCTTTTACTATCCCTGAAAGTTAGTTTAGAAAGTGAAATCATTAGATGTCTGTTGTCAGATTAGAACTGCAACACAAAATTTTCATCAGTTTTAGAACTTCGGGCAGAGACTGAGATTCAGATTTAATAAGATTCATAAGATTCATTGAAACTAATTTTGTCCAACCACAAAATCCATCTATTACGATTCCCTAAAGACAGCAAAACTGTGGTAAAAAAAAAAAAAAAAAAAAAAAAAGAAGAAAGAAAGAAAAGAAAAAACTCACAGACCGTGCACATAACTAAAGAGTTCAGCTATTAGATTTCATAATTTCTGCATTGTGGCTGTTTATTCAATAACCTAGCGTAAAACATTCACATAATGGAGCATGAGGTGTTGTTTCAGCAGTGTAAATGGGTTAGTGTACCCATTTCAATGATATAAGCATTTATAGCACCATTGTCCCTGCAATTTACTATCCGCCGTCAGAGCTTAGCTAGTGAAATGGTAAATATTTTGCACCAGAGAAGAGATTCTGTTCTCTGTCTAACAGAAATATGTCTCCATTTACAGGATATAAAGCAAGAAACAGAAATCAGACAGACAGGAAGTCCTGCAGCAAAGTTACAGAAACAGGAAGCTGATCCCTGTGTGTTAATTAGTCTAGCAGTTTTTTATACTCAATATTCATTTATAATGCATCTTCAACACTACAGAAAAGAAAAAAAAAAAAAACATTAGAAATGCTTTTATAAGTAGCCTACACTTACGACTATATAGTCATTTGACTACACTAAGAAGGAACAGGTTTGTAACACAACTCCCCCTCAAACAGCCTTTTTACAACCCATATTGATCCATACTGCTTAAGAATTCAACCCAAGGGCTTCTGAGTAATTAATGCTGGCTTTAAAGCAAACATCATCGTTCTTTGGGAAAATGTGTTTGGTTTTAGGGGTTTGGAGAGAGGAGAAAGAGGAAAAAGAGGGAAGGGAGAGGAAGGGAGTACGTAACTCCAATCATGCTGACATGCACAGACTGTGTGTATACGTACTACATGTGTGCTCACATGGTTTGGACAGCTTTAGGCCTTTAGAACTACATAAATATTACATGTTAAGCTATTTAAAAATTTAAAACATGCTATAAGTGCCCAATTATCTTTACATTTAAATATATCGAAATATAGAGCAAAGTTTGAAAAGCAGAGTTTTTCAAAAACAAGTTCTATTCAGTCAGCGCCGATAGTCTTGTGGGCAGTGTGCCGACATGTGGCGCAGTTGTGCTTTGGGTGTCCCGAGATTGAAACCCACCTCGTGGACCTTTTCCGATCTGTTCCAATGTGAGCTGCCTACATAAACAACATTTTTAGCAATAAAGTCTTTGTCAAAAATGTAGATGGTATTTTTAGTAAACTACACTGCTATAGAAAATAGAGAAGACCTTTGATAATCTTCGGAACACAAATTGAGATGTTTTCGATGAAATCCGAGAGCTTTCTGAACCCGCATAGACAGCAACACAACTACAACGTTTAAGGCCCAGAAAGGTGGTAACTTGTCACTTTTAATGATTTAACAGAAGATAAGATTCACTGAAACTGATTCACTTGAAAGGGGTCATCGGATGCCCATTTTCCACAAGTTGATATGATTCTTTAGGGTCTTAATGAAAAGTCTATAATATGCTTTGGTTAAAATTTCTCAATGGTAGTGTAAAACAACACCCTTTTTACCTGGCCAAAATCAGCTCTGCAAAAATTATCCCATTCTGGTCAAGGCTGCTTTAAATGCAAATGAGCTCTGCTCGCCCCGCCCCTCTCTTCTCTGTGTGGAGTGACGAGCATGTTTACTTTAGTCGCATTTAGCCGCTAAACTTACTAACTAGCACGTTATTAGGAAAGACGATCGCAAAGATTCATAAAAAAACCCTTATACTCACTTCTGCTGTAAGTGAAGCTGGATCACGAACGATTCGTACGAACACAGACGGATATATGTAGATCGGGAGGCGCATTCCATTCACAAACAAACGTAATCCACTGCATCCAGCAACACAACACCTCAATTGCTCAATTCTTGTCTAACTTACATCCCTGCTCCGGCATCAAAACATGGAGGTTGGACTGTTACAACTGATCTGATGTAAAACGCTCATGTCAATCAACTATCGCGGGAGCGGCCTCTGTTGGTGTGCCGCCACAACGACAGGCATCTGAAAATGGCTCGATTTGAAAAAGGGAATGTTGTTTTTACAGATTAATTAAAAACCACTGCATGGATTTTTATCATTATAGGGTAGATTTGTACATACACTGCCAACACACATTAATGTTCAAACAACATGTAAAAGTGAACTTAGCATCCAAGACATTTTTTTTACTAACCCTAAATGTAATTTCAGAAAGTGAAATCATTAGACGTATGTTTTAGGAGGAGAAATTCAACCCAAAATTTCTGTAACTTTTAGAACTTTGGCAATGACTAAGATTCAATGAAATTTATTCAGTAAATCTGATTCTTTCCAATGACGAAAGAGATCTTTTAATTTTCCCAATAGTTATTTCAGAAAGGTAGTAAGAACATTGTTAAAATAGCCCATGTGATATCAGTGGTTCAACCTTAATTTTATGAAGCTACAAGAATACTTTTTGTGTGTAAAGAAAACAAAAATAAGTCTTTTTTAAAACAATGTATTCACAGGAGCCAGTGAAGGCTGACATGGAAGAGGAGAAATTGTTGAATAACAATGTTATTTTTGTTTTCTTTGTGCAAAAAAGTATTCTCGTAGCTTAGTCACACGGACTGTTTTTACAATGTCCTTACTCCCTTTCTGGGCCTTGAACATGTCAGTTGCGTTTTTGTCTATGCAGGGTTAGAAAGCTCTCAGATTTCATAAAAAAAAATGTCTTAATTTGTGTTCTGAAGATGAACAAAGGTCTTACAGGTTTGGAATGACATGGGTGAGTGATTAATGACAGATATTCATTTTTGGGTGAAAGCATGCTTCTTTAGTGTTAGTAAAGAAGCTAGGTTTTGAAATAAAGCTAATGGTTTGAAGAAATCAAACACAATATACACTCCAACCTGCATATGTGACAAAGACAACAAGTAATGGAGATGCTACAAAACGGTAATTGGCTCCTTGAGAAGTAGAAAGGATGGCCCAAGCTTCTAGTTAAAATCTTCTTTGAGCCACACAAACACTCACCCACAGCAACTCGCTCTCACCGCTTCCTCTCAGGCTTCTGACAGTAGATTAAACCACAGCGACTCATCAAAGGTTTGTACATGCCTTGATTTCTGCCTTGCTACTAATTCAGAGCAGCTCTCTATGCATTTGTGTGTATGTGTGTGGAGAGGGGAGAGAGAGAGCTTGTGGGGTCACAATACATCAGGTTTGAGTATAATCTTGTAATGGCCCAGATTGTTTCAGATTTATACCTCCTAGTGTTGGACGCTTCTCAAGAGGCGGCAATTCAATAATTGATTCAGACAGAGGAGAACCTCTCGGTCTCTTAAAATGATTGAGGTAGGGTACGACGAGAGAGAGAGAGAAAGAGAGAGAGAGAAAGAATTAGGCAATAGCCCTTCAACAAGCCTCACTTACTTGTGAGGTGACTGAGGAGAAAAATAATGACAAGCCTTTCATTGTAACACGATGTCATGAATTTAGTCATCCAAAAACAGAAACTTGTACCAAAGACTCCTTCCCCCAGTACTCAGTCTACTGCAACTGTAAAAGTGACATAAATGAGGTCAGTAAGGAAAAGCATGACTGCAATTCCCTTCAATGGTTATGACTAGTTGCAGATGAGCTGCTTTTCTGCATTGCACCACACATTAGTAGACTTTCATTACTGATGGACCAGAAGTTGTTTTAGGAATATGCAAAATAAATACAGTACTTTTTTTTTTTTTTGAAAAAAAAAAAGGATGCATTGAATTACAAAATAATTCAACTGCACTAAAAAAATGCATATATGACTTTAAAACTATTTTCATTTATTACAAATACTGCCACGAAAAATGACAAAGAAACCTAAAGTAGCAATGACATTTCTTGTATAATAATTTTGAAAAACATTTTCTGGTGTATTTTAAATTTCTATTAAAAGAATGCTAAAAAAAAAAATGCATCAGTGTTTACATAAAATAATAAATTGCACAACTGTTATCAACATACACTGTAAAAAACATCCATAAAATGTACGGTAAAAAACTGGCAGCTGTGGTTGCCAGAATTTTACTGTAAAAAATACAGTAGCAATGTTTTTAGTTTTACGGTTTTTAACTTAGATTTACATTTAAATACTGTAATTTCATTAACCGATATAATGTTAATATACCAACCTATTGAAGTACCGAAATCTGTTTTGTACTTTTGTAATACATTAATAACCACCAAAAGCAGGTGGTGATGAGAAAGTCACATGACGAACCAAAGCCGATCACAACACACATGAAACTGAAATAATGCAATAAACATTAATTTAACAACATTAGATGTATCATACATTCCTAATGTACAAAACTGATAAGAAAAACTAGAAGAGACATAATTATTTCAACAAAAAACATAACATTCTAAATGTAACACAGGGAATTCTGGGAATGTCAATTTACGGTTATTCACCGTAAATTATACGTTATTTTTTACTTCCAAAAATGGTATACTAGTGTAAAATTACATGCAATGTCCAAAACAGATTTTCACCATATATAGTAGTGGAAATTACTGTTAACCGTTTTACAGTTTTTTACTGTAGCATGTTTACTGTTTTTACCGTTAAATTCATGGTAATTTTTTACAGTGTTCTGTTGATAATAAGCACCAAATCAGCACATTAGAATGATTTCCTAAGGATTATGAGAGATTGAAGACTGGAGCAATGGCTGCTTTGCCATCACAGGAATAAATTACATTTTTAAATATTTTAATTGCAATAATATTTCATAATATTACTGTTTTTACTGTATTTGTAACCAAATAAATGTAGCCTTGGCTAGCAGAAAAGACATTAAAGTGTAGATGTTGGTATCTCTGCAAATCTGAGCACAGTTTGTGACATTACTGAGATCACATCTAAAAACCCTATAGAGGAAACACTGTGTCCTAACCTAAGTTCCCAAAGAAAAGCAATTTGTCTGTCTACACAAAAAAGCAAAAATGCTGTGCAATGCAGCACAATAACATCCAATCAGAACATATTTAACACAGTCGTGTGGATCAGGATTTTGAAACAATTACATTTTCATGGTGAGTAGGCCTATTCAACAAGCGAGCAAAAATAGAAAAAAAATGTTAAAAAAAATCAATCGACAAATATCACCGCTGATTAGGACAAAAACTCTCTTTTATCACTTCTTTCTGTCTTTTCCTTGCAATCAAACAATCAGTAGCATTTGTGTTCTCCGTGGTCTGAGGGCCGTTAGTAAGTCACTTACTGGCTGGTATTACCACCAGAAAGGCTTAAAGATCGATTCTACCAAATCCTCACTTAAGTGAGTTGCATCAAGATATCCACTCACATAAATAATGTCATCAAAAAGCAGCACAAAGGCTATTTTTGTTCAGAAATACATACTCCTTAAGTCTCTAAAGCTGATCCCTGATTTATCAGATGATAGCTGAGCCACTCTACTAGGAAACCGACCGATAAACAAATAAAATCCAGCCTGTGAGAATGAAATATAGACAAAACCCAACAGCGTAAAAAATGAAGTCAGTCATTTCGATAGCTTTGCTTTTAGTTTTCCAAGTGATTTGCTTTGGAACTTGCCCATTTAGAATAAATACCTCTAAGAAAGTAAAACACAAATGGTGCGAAACGGAAACCAAAAACAAACCACTTTTCTTTTTTTTTTCTTCAGAACATAGAAACAAAATCCCTTTCAACTGTTCCATAATAAAAACACTATTTTTGAATGGTGACCAGTTATTATCAATGGTAAGATTATCTTTAATAAAACAAAATACCTATTATTCACGGTAAACTTTTTTACACCAGAGTGAACATTTCCTTTTTTCATTAAACTACAACAGCAACAACACCGTAATCCAAGAAGACAGACAATACGTATTCTTCCTCATCAAAGCCAATTTTAAGGAAGCTTAACTGTGTTTAATGTACTGAGACAGTGGCTTTGAATACATTTCCACCTTATAGAGTGTTTTCACGACACGTCATCAATTGGCCATATTGGCAGCACTGAATGTAAACAATGCCACTGAACAGAACGAATCTCTCAAATTATGCTGATTATTGCTGCTGAAAATGGTTAGTTATTGTAATATTTTGGGCTGTACCAATCACTCAAACAGGGAAAAACATTTGGAGTACTATAAACTGCCAAAAGTTATAACAAATCAAGTAGAAGCATGCAAACAATCTGTCTGAGGAACAAAAGGCGTTTGTTGGCCAAACTGAACCAGGATTTCCAGGGCAAGAATCTTGACAACATTTGCGTTTGTTCTTATCATTTCCAGTCAGGTAGGTGAAATATTAGGCTAATATCTTAATTAATATTGCTCATAAGTATCTTTGCCACCTGTTAACTTTAGTTTGTAAAATATGTGCTCTTTTCTGATTACTAAGTCCTTCGCTATATGATTTAGCAGCTTCCACAAGTTTTTTTCATGGTTCAGACAGCACACATTAGCCGATTTGGCCGTGAATCTGGGTAACTGACACAATTGTGATGTAAGTGCAAACCTTCTATTGACAATAATTTAATGTTTACAGACAATCTGAGTAGCCCATGATCTAAAAGCAAATTTAACAGATTATAATAAGCTTTTTCTATAGAAAATCTTTAAAAATCTTAAAAGACTCAATGTGGCTTAATGTTTTGAAAGACCAAATTTATTTAGCATCTTACTGATAATAAACACTGTCTACAGACAGATGGGTGAATCCAAAAGTGCAAGTTTTAAAAACTAATTTGGAAAGGTGCCCAAGAAAGTTTGAAAATACCAACTCAGCTAAGAACAATCTGAAATTTGCACAGTACAGTGCAAGCAAAACCAATGCCATGGGTTTTGATTTTCATGGAACGCAGGAAATGATAAAGCTTGAATGCACCGCTGATCTGAGTAAAAAGTATCTCCCAACCCAAATGCTCCCAAACACTATTGTCTTAAACTACTGCCATTATTTCTCAGTGTTTCTCATATAAAAACCTATTAGTCAAAATACATTTATGAAATAACTTAAGACACCACATACAGACCTCAAGACTTTAAGTAACACAGCTTCAGCAACAATCAATACACTGGTCATTTTAAGGAGTAAAACAATATCATATGTTATCACACATTAACAAAACCCACCACCAAACAAATTAAACATAACTATTCATGCCCAAAAGCATGCTGGGAAGAATGTAAAAAAAATTCAGCTTCAACTAAATTAAAAAAAAAGAGACAGAGAGAGAGAGAGAGAAAGAAATAAAAAAGAAAAATCAATCCACTCACCTGCTTGCTGGTATAACCATTATATCCTCTTCTGTGGTTTTGGCCACATGAAAGCACTACAGCTCAGTATTGCCAACTAATGGCCTGGCTATTTCAGAATGAAATGAAATGAAATGAAATGAAATGAAATGAATATGATTTAACAGCTACTTTTTCAGAAATATTTGTGCATGGTTACTTTAAAAAAAAAATTAACCTAATACATTAAAACTTAAAAGCTACAATAATTAGGTTTTTAAAAAGAAAAAGATGAAAAGTGAAGGCTGTATTTTTAGAAATATTTGTTTATGCTTATTAAGGGAAAAAAGCCTTTAAAATTAATTCTTGAAAACTACTATGACAAAATCAAGAAAGAAAGAAAGAAAGAAAGAAAGACAAAGACAGGGTTCCCATGGGTCCTTGAAATCCTTGAAAGTTTGTGCATAGATATAGGATGTAGGTCCTTGAAAGTGCTTGAATTTATTTTGTGCAAAAAGTTTTTTGGAAAAAATTCCATATAATTCTTTCCGGTCCACTAATGCGTTATTTCGCCAACACATTGTGCGCTATGCATGCTAGCTTGCTTGATTTACATTGGTTAGGGTGACCATACGTCCTCTTTTCCCCGTACATGTCCTCTTTTTGGACCTAAAAAAATGCGTCTGGCTGGGATTTCTAAATCGGCCAAAATGTTCGGGATTTGGCTTTTGCTTTCTACAGTCGGCATTCATTGTGTGCGTTTTTGTATTAAAGCCCTATGAGGAACTGTTTTCTTTATCCCGCTCCTGCTGAATTTTGAGCCATTACTGCCTGCTCACACAATCATTCCAATACTGAATCTAATTTTTGCGCATCAGGGAACCACTATAGTATGCGGAGTATTTAAATCTCTGTTGAATGAGCGGCTATTCACTTTCACTTTCAATTTCACGATCAGATATGAGCACATTATCTGCTGAGCAGCAAATCCTCCAGAATGTTTTTTCAGTTCAATCTGATTTCTGCAGCTTGTGTTGGATGCAAGGTTGCCAAATCCACATTTTTTGCACAGAATTGGGCTGATTTTAAACTGTTGCGAAGGGTTGATTTTCTCCCTTGGGTTAAATTTTTTAAATATTGCATGACTTACATTTGACTGAAATATTTGCAATGAAACATTTTGCATTCTACCTGTGATAAAACTGTGCAAGATGTTAAAAAAAGGAAAAGAGAGAAAACTGAATTTTCAGAAATCCATTTATGGTTATTAAAAAATAATAATAATAATAATAAATTAATAAATGAAAAAAATACAGTAAGCTTAATTAAAAACAAACATAAGTATGAGAACTACATGCAATGTTAATATATGGTTTTTGAACCTCTGAAAAGCCTTAAAACGCCTTGATCTTTAATCATATTCTTCAGAGCAAGATAAAAAAGAAGGATAAACCAAAAGAAAGCTGATGGAACAAGTTCCTCACAATACTGCTGAGGCCAAGGTTTCCTAAGCATTTGGGAACAGCAGCCTTCTCCGTTTGACCTGCCTTCAGCGTACTTTGTTTGTTTCTGTTTGTTAGAGCTGCACCGCCTCAGCAGGCAAAGGTTGAGACCATGATAGCTCACCAAGTCAGGGTCACGAGGGAGACTGCGAGGGGGGAGGGAGCAAGGGTGATCAGCAGCGCTTCTTATCCACCTTTATTTTCTCGACAAAGCCACTCATCTTCCTGTCACTGTTAGAGAGGAGAATGGGGGAGTATGCTGTTCTTTTCTGCTGCTTCCTGCCTTTGCTCTCTCTAACTCTCTCCAGCTCAGTGTCTCTTGCTCACATTCCCTATTTTAATAGAGAGAGCACACAATAATGCTCTTCTGTAGGAGGGAATTGGAAGACTTAGACAAGTGTAGGGGGAGAGAGAGAGACACAGAAAGGTTGAAAGAGATAGTGGGGCGTATGGAGAGTGGAAATGAGGCAACTGCTGGAAAGAAAGAAGGAATGCACGATGCAGATGATAACAAAAGAGGGAGGAAGAGATGATGAGAGAGACAGAAAAAGAATGCTGGAGAGAACTGTGGGCTGTAGCTACAAGGGGCCATCGAGCAACGCCATGCAGATTCTATTTCGAGTCGCTGCTTAAGTTGAGGTCAGTGCTTTTGCTGCCAGACCGGAATGGTAATTAGAATGCAGGCGGATCACAGAGGGAATAGTACCAAAGAGCACTCTAATTCATACTTGCGCTGCCGTGTAGCGGAGGAGGATGCACCAATAAGAGTACGAGTTGGGGTAAAGACCTCCAATGGGGATCCACATTAGTGTGGTCTCGTCCATTGCGGGGGGAGTCTCCAATAAAAGCTTGATTGTTCAATCAAAAGAAATTGATGTGCCATTAAAACTCAAACGAGGTGGTGAGTATCAGCAGGGGTAACACGGTGGGTGTGATAGGAGAGACGAGATGGATTCAAAACAGCCAAGAAATAGTATTAAACTGTCCATAAATACAATGGAAACAGAGACAGAAGAAACACTCTGCAGGAGGGAAAGAGATGACAGCAGGCTGTAGATGAATGACAGCTATAGCATTTCTGTATCTCAAACAGAAGAATACAGTGCAAAACCATGGGTTTGATTCCCTGGAAATGTAGAAAAGCAAAAACAGGGTAAGGGGCCCATCACACATAACATCATTTTTCTATTCCACTGTGCTTCTTTTACATTATTTTTCTATGTAAACAAGCAGGACGTCTTGATGACACAGCATCATTAAAACTCACCACTCAAAAGATTTCAACTTCGGAAAAAAAAAAAACTTCTCTAAGCCTTACGTTTTATTTATGGGGCCATTCACACTTTAAATGTTTTTCCATTCCACTGCGTTGCTTTTTTTCTGTGTGAACATGCGGTAGATGGACATTTTTGAAGGTTGTGTTCGCATCTTGTATCTTTTGCAGCATTTCACACCTGGTTCAGCATCATAAAAACTTGCCACTCAAATAAAAAAAGGGGTCGTTCACACAAAAAACGACCTTTTACCTTTGCTTTTACATTGTTTTTCTATGAAAACATGCAGTAGATGGACGTCTTTGACCGTTGTGTTTGGATATTGCATCGTTTGAGGCATCTTGTACATGACACAGCATCATAAAAACTCGCCACTCAAATTAAAAGATTTAAACTTTTGACAAAAAAAGTTTCTCTAGACTTTACGTTGTTTTTATGGGGCTGTTCACACTTAAAACATTTTTCAATTCCACTGTATTGCTTTTACATTGTTTTTCTATGTAAACGTGCAGTATGGATGTCTTTGACCGTTGTGATTGCTTCTTACGTCTTTTGCAGCATCTCGCACATGACACAGGGTCATAAAAATTGCAACTCAAATAAAAAAAGGAGGTCGTTCACACAGAAAACGTTTTTGCATTCCACTGCGTTTCTTTTACATTGTTTTTCTTTGTAAACATGCAGTAGATGGACGTCTTTGACCATTGTTTTTACATCTTGCGTCTTTCCAGCATCTCGCACACAACACAGCATCAAAAAACCTCGCCACTCATATAAAAAATTTAAACTTCTGAAAAAAAAAGAGCTTCTCTAGACTTTACATTTTATTTACGGGGCCGTTCACAATTAAAACGTTTTTGCATTCCACTGTGTTGCTTTTACATTGTTTTTCTATGCAAATATGTAGTAGATGGACGTCTTTGACCGATGTGATTGCATCTAACACATGACACAGCATCATTAAAACTCACCACTCAAAAGATTCCAAAAAACTTCTCTAAGCTTTACCTTTTATTTATGGGGCTTTTTCTATGTGAACATGCGGTAGATGGACATTTTTGACGGTTGTGTTCGCATCTTGTATCTTTTGCAGCATTTCGCACATGACTCATCATCATACAAACTTCCCACTCAAATAAAAAAAGGGGCCATTCACACAGAAAATGTTTTTGCATTCCACTACCTTGGTTTTACATTGTTTTTCTGTGCAAACATGCAGTAGATGGACATCTTTGACTGTTGTTTTTGCATTTTGTGTCTTTTCCAGCATCTCGCGCATGACACAGCATCAAAAAACTCACCACTCAAAAAACTTATTTTAAAGATTTTAAATTAAAAAAAAAAAAAAAAATCTCTAGATTTTACATTTTATTTATGGGGCTGTTCACAATTAAAACATTTTTTTGCATTCCACTGCATTGCTTTTACATAGTTTTTGCATCTTGCGACTTTTCCAGCATCTCGCACATGACGCAGCATCATAAAAACTCACCACTCAAATTAAAAAAGGGGCCATTCACATAGAAAACGTTTTTGCATTCCACTCCATTGTTTTTCTATGTAAATGAAAAATACCCACTAATTCGAAAAAACACTGTTTTCGAAAAAAAAAAAAAAAGCATTCAAAAAAACAAACTTAGGTTACTTCAAACCTAAGTTTGATTCCACACCCTTCCCTAAACCCACTGGACTTTTTTTTCCACGTCGTATTTTTTGTTTCTGAACGATGGCACAGTTTCTTAATCACGTACCTCCTGCCAGTACTATCAGCAGCTGTTTACCAGTGTATCTAGGGAGAAGACACCAGCTTTACTGTTTTATTCATGTTTTGTCACTGCTTTTACTAACAAAACTTGCCACACAGAATGACACTTGCCTCTGTCTGCCAGATGGATTGAAAGAAATACACAGAATGCAAGCTGCTCACTGAAAACATTCACTTTCTGTGGATACAAGCATCAATGAGAAATGCATTATTTTACAATGTGAGTTTAAAAAGAAGAACAAAGATCCACATACATATGGATAAATGCCAAATATCTATATGTGTGTGGATTTTTTTTTTTTTCACTTGTATTTGGATCTAAACACCTAAAGGGTTGTTTACCTTTTTTTTTTACATGTTCTTCTTAATTTCATCAATAGAGGTTCCCTTACCAAATTAGTCATATCCTTTTTCCCATCAGCTATGAATCATAATGTTATCCATATAAATCATTTCTGAAAACATGGAAAAAAAAATAACAGTGTGAGAAAAAAACAAAAAAGAATAAGCAAGCTGTGAAAAAGACATCATGTTGTTTCTAAAATTAAATAACTGACAAGAAAGATTATTAAAATATTATCTAGAAAATAAGTTTGATGTTAATAAGTTAATTAACCTTTATTCAGTTCAATTTAGATTTCTTTGAAAAATGATGAAATAAATAATGTGTAGCCATTATAATAAACATCTTAACATGTTAACTTTGACAGCCCTAAAAGTCCATTTTGTATATTTTTCCCCCCTAAAATGTTAAAAACCTCTGTTTCAAGCCTACACCTACCAAATGCACTCTTACATCAAACAGATTTGGGTGAACACCAGAAGTGCCTTGATGCTAAAGTACAGTATTATCTGTGTTGATGCTCTTCAGAAGCACAGGGTCTTGACATTGCTCTATTTTCTGATGATTGATCCACAATCTAGCTTAACTGATATAGCACGGGTTCAATTCTCAGGGAACGCAGTCGCAAGTCGCTTCAAATAAAACCATCTCCCAGATACCTAACATGTAGTTTAATATAGTTTATATGCCTGGGTTTGCTTTGCGCTTTGTGTTGAAATTACTTTGAAGGTCTGAAGTCAATCCTGAGAGACAAAGACCTGCGTCAAGGTGACGCATTTGCTTATGTTATGACTAACATCGATCATATGTCTCGCTTTTTAATAAACTCCATATGAAACTCTATATGTGAGTTTACCCAGGCGCCGTTCTTGTCCGGGCACTGACAGATCATCAAGTGTTCATGACAGTCTTGAACCTACTTGAACCTTCATACTTGAACCGCAGATAGGAATGGGAATAGGACAGAACAAGAACTAGAAAGTAGAGCAAATTGCTGTGCTGAATTGCCAACCGGTATATCAAAGCAGCTCTTGAATGACTCATACAATCTGACCCTGAAATGGACTGCTCAGTAGCTGCAGAAATTTTTAAACGGTCAAGGTGTTAAATGATGACAGTGGCTGGTTTCCCTTTCGCAGGGCAGCTCTGGTACATCTGGGACTCTGTGAAGAACCACCGGGCCTTAGTTCAAATCTCACAGTCAACGTGACCCTGATCCACTGGGTCTGAATGCTGTCCCCCCCAGAGGAAGCCTTTTTTTAGATGGCTCCCAACACCAGCCTCTTGCAGATATACACACACCTAGCTGGAGAAGACGCTCATGCTCACCTCTCTTCACAGGCACCAGATGTCGGTGGTCAGGGATGACATGGCAGTGTGTGTGGGGGTGAATCCCTTTTCCCTTAGGGAAAGACTACTGAGGTGTGGTCTCTTTTTCACCAGCTTAATAATCTGAGGTGACTGTGGGAATCATAAGGCCACCAACAGCTCCAACAGAATTTGCACACACACAGTCACACACAGTCCAGAGACATGATAGCACGGAGCATCAGACCCATTTGAATTCTACACAGAATGCTATATTTTATAGTGATATGGATGAGATTAGAAAGAGAAATGGTTAGACAAGTAAAACAGATAAGACACTTTTTAAACTACACAACCTCAGCATGATTATAATCACTGTTTTGCTTTAGTAACAGTCTCATATTGAATCTAAAGGGGTAATCTATTAGACTGTGGCTGTCAAATGCGGTTTTACCGAGCTTAACGGCTCTGGCCCAGGCTCTGATATATAAACAAAATGCTACTGGATATTGTTTTTTTTTTAAAAAAGGGAGCGGGCTACTTGATATGTCCCACCCTGTCTTCCTGTTTCAGTTAAAATTATTATGGACCTTTAAAACGTTAGGGCTCGAGCACCGATGGTGCGAGGACCCTATTAGAATCGCTCAGTTTCTTATTCTTCTTCTTTTCCAAAATGAATTCATTTTTGAGGGCCTAAACATGCACAAAAACTCATGAAATTTTACACACACACCAGAAGTGGTGAAAATGTACATCTGATATGGGTTTCAGAAGTGGGTGTGGCAAAATGGCTCGATAGCACCACCTATATTTCCAACGAAGTGCCTCTCGATCTATGTTTCACATACATGTACGAAATTCACAACACCAAAAGCTATAATAAAAGCCTGAAACCAAACACGAAGTCTGTTATTTTGAATTTTCTCTGCAAGTTTTGTGCCGTTTTTTGCCATTTCAGGCGTTGTATTTAAACGTACTTCTCCTAGAGATTTAAACAGATCAATACCAAATTTGGTCAGTGTAATCTAAAAGCATTTGTGATGTAAACTGCGAAAATCTTGAGTTTTTGTTGAAGGGCGTGTCCATGGCGGCCTGACAAATTTTGATGTTTCAACAATAAAAGGAAGTTGTTATAATGCAGGCATACAATGTACGATTTGCCCCAAACTTCACACGTTTGATAAGAGCCCATATTCAGTTATAGTCATAGCGCCACCTGCTGGCAACAGTAAGTGGCATGTTTTACGTTCCAACAAACTCCTCCTAGAGATTTAAAGACGTAAACATTATATTTGGTTGGTCTACTCTAAAGGCCTTTGCAATGAGTTTTTGTTAAGGGCATGTCCGTGGCGCCCTGACAAAGTTCGATATTTCGCCATGGATGTCCAGTCTGCCCCAAACTTAACACATTCGATAAGAGTCCTGGCCTGAACACATCTAAAGGCCAATATTCTGTTATAATCATAGCACCACCTGCTGGTAACAGGAAATGACTTGTTTTTCACTGACTTAAACATGCAATGTCCCATCTGCGCTAGATTTCACATGCTGGACATCCAATCTGCCCCAAACGTAACACATTCGATAAGAGTCCTGGCCTAAAGATATTTAAAGGCAAGTATTCAGTTACAATCATAGTGTCACCTGTTAGCAACAGGATATTTCATGTTTTACACTAACTCAAACATACCATGTTCAATCTGCAGCAAACTTCAAAAGTCCTGGCTTGAAGACATCTACATGCCTATATTCAGTTATAGTCATAGCGCCACCAGCTGGCAGCAGGAAGTTTGGCACATATAAATGACTTTGACATATTCCTCCTATTTACCACTTTAAATGTATATTGCTCACTGTTTGCTGTTTTCACAAAGCCACCGGGTGGCAACGAGGGCCCTTTTCAACACTGCTTGCAGCTTTAATTAAAATGTTATATTTTAAATAGCCTAATTCCAAATTCATATTCCAAATTAGAAATCATCATAATGCAGCCAAAGATAAATTATGAGAAATACAGATTATTTCACTTTCCTTTCGTTCATTTGTCATGTGACAGACGCAGTGAACAAATCAGGTTTTGCAAACGCATACAATTTCACAGATATTCACAATCGTCATTTGCTACTGCTTTGTCTTCATTTGGAACTTTTTCGGTTGTGAAGCAAAAACAGTAGACAATGCATCTGACAATATTTCTCTGTCTAAAATATCAAGTTAACTGCTTGTTTATTGAACTGTTACTTTCGAGTAAATAAGCAGTGAATAATACAGGGGTGCCACTGTATTGTCATTTCAAAACAAGCAAGGTTTTTGTATCTCGGTATTATCCACTATTCTTTAATGCATGAGTACATTGCACGTGGTCTATACAGATCAGAGATCTGCTGACAATCTGTTGGCTCTGCCTACAAAAGGACAAATGTTCAGTCCTACATTTACACATATTTACACACAGCGAGAAGATTACATCTAATTTACATACAAAGGATATTAAAATGCACAAGCAGCAGACGTGTAGCGGAAGTAGAAGGTGTCGAAACCTACTTCTGCATTAGCAATGCAAAGTCTCTGTTATCATGCCAACAAACCACACTGATCTTTCTACTGAGCCACTGTAATTGTGATAATGACATATTCATTGCAGTGAACTCTAATTGATTTTATTGATTTATGGGAATAACATACATGGCATGAAATGTGGTGTAAAATTACCTAATATTTTACTTTGATGACTATTGATTAGGCAGTTATCAAACTACAGGTGAACTGACCCATGACTGACCCATGACAAACACATAATGAATCCTCCATAAATACATAAAATACACCGATTATCTGCAGGTTGTTTCAGTATTTCTGTCTTCACTGAAAAGCAGATTACAGCTCAGAGAATGGTTCTGACTTGATCTCTGATGACTCTAATAAAGGTGATCAAAATTTGTGATTCATGAAAATTCAAATGAATGCATTTGGATTCTCACAGGTCCATATCAATGTTTTGTGTTGTGTTAGGATCTCTTTCTTTGCTCATTGACGTTATCTTCACTGCTGGACTTCAAGACTAAAGCATCAAGCAGCAGGGCTTTGTTAGAGGAACCTTTCATGTACCAGAGAAATCAATGTTAAAGCAGATGAAGAAAAAAAATGTATTATTTGGAAGGCCAATCTGAGAAACCTGTCGGAAATCTATTACACATCAAAGAACATGACTTAGAATGGCATCTTTGTCTGATTTCAAAAGACAACGATTTTCTATATTTCAAATTCAAGCTTCAATGAATAGAGAAGATGTTCCACTAGCAGCCACTTCAATTAATTACACAGAGGGCAACACTTCAGGCTAAACTTTGAAATTCTTCAAAAACTGACCTTACTTTCAGCAAACTGTATTTGTCATTACAGTCATTTATAAAATATATACTGTTCTGTTCTAAAGACCACAGCCCTAAAGACTGTGAAGTGCATGATAAAAGCTTTTCAGGTTTTATTAACCACTAAAGCACAAATAACTTGAAAAATGACTAAATTAAATTATAAGAAAGATAAACACACACAGAGAGATATATCATTTTAAACAAAATTATTAAAATGAAAATAAAAGATGTTGTACATGAATACATTACATTGTAAGTAAATGAACACACATATAATTTATTCAAATTTAATTAAAAAAAAAACCTAATGCACAAAAGAATCCATATAAAATTAAATTATATAATAAACGTAAACTGGATTACCTTATTATTTTTTAACAATATACCCTACTGTTCAAAAGTTCTAATATGCTGATTATATATAATAAATCAGCATATTAGAGTGATTTCTAAAGGATCATGTGACACTGAAGACTGGAGTAATCATGCTGAAAATTCAGCTTTGAATCACAGAAATAAATTATATTTGAAGGATATTAAAAAACAACAGTGTTATTTTAAAATGTAATAATATTTTGCAATATTACAGTGTTTTCTGTATTTTTAGTAGATTTTTTTTCCTTAAAAAAACATAAATTTTTGAACAGCAGTATATCTCACTACATATAGTAGTAGAAGTAATATGAGTATGCTTTTTTGACCTGGAACAAAATATCATATTAGTATTATCTGTGTTTAATATTTGCTAGAAAAAGACAAGAAAGAAACACTAATTTGGTCATGTTTTGCAGGAGAGACCTTGAAGTTTATAAATACTGTTTTTTTTTATTATTATTTTATATATTTTCTGCATAAGTAGCAACCAGAAATCTTGTGGAACGTTTCCTTGCTTTATAGAAGAATACAAACGAAAGCTTTTTTCCCTAGAAAAGTGATGCTAAATCATTGCCTCATCAAAAACTATTTCCGATGGGATTCTGCACCAGTCATATTTTTAATGTCAACCAGAACAGAAAAAAGGTAACAGTGAAGCCTGCTAAGTAAAAGGGGACATTTCAAAAAGCAATAAAACACATCTTAACAAGTGAACTGTCAGAAGTAGTTTCTGTTTTCGTCCTTGATTCGTCTTACAGAACTGCCTACAGGAGATTCTCTGTCTGAAAAGCAATCCGATTTGAATGTCTGTTTTATTTAGCTGTTTTGTTTAGAAAATGGCATTCTCTTTGTGCCCGGTCTCCGCTCTGCAGGAGAAGCGCTAGATCTCTTTGTTGTTGTCATTGTTGCTTGGGTGATTTCGCTTGCTTGTTTGCCTTTTGTTTTTATTTTGATTTCTCAAAAACATAATAGAATTGTGAACATCAAATGGAGGCTTTTCAAGGCAAATAAAATAATCTTAAGCCGGACATTAGTCGTGGAAAAGAAGCCGAGGCGGACTGCCTTACCGCGGAGATCAAAAAGATACATCAAAGGGCCCAAGAAAAACACTTCCAAAAAACAGAACATCTGTAGCCCCAGATATCAGATAGCTCCGCAACAAATGCAACACAAAACAACCCTGCATGCCAGCCGTACCTGGGACGAGAAGGTGGCCCATAACAACAAAGTTGCTTTTAAGCCAGTTGTTTGATAAACACCAAAGGAGAACGGCTCTCTTGACAGTCTATTCGAACCATAACAAAAGTCAACCAAAAGAAAGATCAGAAAAGAAGCACAAGTAGATCTAAAATCCAGTGTTTAATTACCTTCTACTCCAGATACTTCAGAGTAATCATGTCTTGCTCTCTTTGCTATTGCCATGGTTACTGTCAGCCGAAGCTACAGTGCGAGAAAGCCAAACTTTAGCAACATTACAGTGCAGGAACGCAGACTCCGACAAAGAGAAAAATCATTTTAGTCTGCAGCATCCACAGGTTGGTAACTAGTGCACTTGGGAGATACGCTGAATAATAAAATATTTGGCAAAAAGGTTTCCTATTATTACAGACCATCCAAAAAAGCAGCCAGTGACAAGCCCCAACCAAAATAAGCCAAAATTACAAAGAATCTGAAGTACTTTTATCCTCCCAACGTGGTACTTCAAACTCCAACTGCTCAAACAGTCCATAAATTAACAGACTTTCTCGCCTAAACAGCTTGTAATGAGGTCAAGAGTGGAATCATGACTGAAAAAAAAATCCAAATGCAATCCCACAATCATTTGCGCTGTCATCACGCCAGCGTGCTTTTAACAAGGAAATGTTGGGATGAGAGTTATGGTAATGAAGAGTCATGGCAGAGATACCGAAATGTAAACACCTCACCGCTCTCTGAGGAACCATGTGTGAATTTACAGCAGATGAATGCAGCACCAGTCTGTGTGTAATGACTGTGTGTAATAGTGAGTGAATTTGGCATGCTCAGCATGCTAGTGGCCTCGATGAGATAATTGCATCGGCGCATTAACTCCTCTTGTGCGATTGTAGGCCTAAATCTCAGGCTTTCACTCAATTCTTTTCCACTTGCTTCTTGAAAATAAAGACCTAGAAGACAGGCTCGCTAACACCAGTAGAGAAAGAATCCATTTATTTTTTTGGAACTGGACTTTGATGTGCTGGAAGTCTTGTGTTCAGATCTTCAGAAGCCAAGTTGAGCCAAGTTTCTTTGGCTTTGGATGGTACTTTCAATACTGATGCAAGATTGAGAAGATATAGTGTTTATTTAGATATAGAATTTACATTTTATTTAGCAGGAAAATTAATGTGCATTTAAAGAAAACTTTGCTATCAATTGTAAATCCTCATAAAGAAATATTTACATTTTATTTAGCTTGAAAATAAATGTGCATTATAGACTCTGACGTTAAAAAAATAATGGACTATAGTAGCAAATATTTGGCGCGCACACACGTTTCTTTTTTATTATGAAATATAGTGCTTTTTAACCACTGATTTTACATTTTACTTTAATAGCACTTATTTGTGTAGAATATTTTTGCCTAAAATGTTAGAAGTTTGATCATTTTTTTGTAATTGTTGTTAATATAATATTACTTCAATGGCAAATATTTTTGTAGAATATTTTTGCCTAAAATGTTACAACTTTGTTCATTTTCTGTAATTGTTGTTAATGATATATGATGAACAAAAACAGAAATCTGATCATATGCAGTTTAGGTCAAATTAAATGTTAAAAATGCTAGCTATTAAATACAGTGGTAAATGGCTGCAATTAGCAATTTCTCTGCTTTTACAGAGAAAAAAACATCATAAAAAATTTTGATAAAGGTTCTGGGATTTGACTGACAGATCCATTGACAGAAGGTTAAAACGATTAAAAGTAATCATTTGCAAAGTACTACGTGTGCATGGTCTATGAAGGTACGAAGAAACATAAAGAAGAGCAGAGTGAATTTGCAGTCTGAATGTGCAGGTTAATTGCATTGGCACCTTGCATTTTGATACGTATCTTTGTCATTCCCTTAGTTAATTATTTGAAATAGAAATGACCGAAGACCAGTGCTAATAGTGTATGCTCTCCAGAGGGGTCAAGGCAGATGTAATGTCGAAAAAGCAAGGCGAGAGAAAGACGAGGAGGGGTCACGGGGTATTAAAGCTGAGAAGTGAGAGGTGCAGAGAAAGCAAGTTTCTGAGACTTTGAGGTAAGAGAATGAGAAATATAATTGAATTGAAGTTTTAAATGAAGAACAGAGATGGGAAGAACGATAGAAAGAAGAATCTGGCCTCTGGTATCTTCTGTCACTCTGTAATGCAGCTGGTTTTACGGCAGGCGTATGGCCCATCTCACCGTGCCACTCGCTTCATTTGGCTCATGATGTGGTCCATCAGCCTAGAACCTAGAGTGGGCATTTCTCTCTCTCGCTTCTCACTTCTTAGCTCTTTCTGTGACCATTCGAAGCTGCTATTATCTTGTCACTGCCCAGTTGTAACCTCACAGTGGGAGATCATTGCAACAAAGCTGTCCCTCTCCTCAAGAAAAAAAAAAGAGTTGAGAACACTCAAAATATCATTGACATCAAGATGCAAAAGTTTGTTCTCATGTTAAACTAAAATACTAAGATGCTTAGCTGTGCACAAAACATCTGAGGAAACTTCTTGAGCTTTTTCAACTAGTGTAAATGTTCACTGAATTTACACTGAATGTCACTACAACTTTATGTTAGCAATTTTATCATTCACAGTTTTGAAACCTGGGCTGCGTTTCCCAAAAGCATCGTAAGCTTAAGTTGATCGTAGCTCCATTGGTGGCAATGGGTCTACGATGTACTTAAGCTTACGATGCTTTTGGGAAATGTAACCCTGTTTGCTTTCCAAAACAAAACAGAAACCTTTGACACATTTGCAAATCTTTTCAATTAAATCACCAAATTTTAAAGCATGTACATTAAGCATGAACACACTTTTTCTTTTAGTGATGTGAGAGGCAAATATTTTTTGACACACTGAATCAATTACTTCACAAAATGATTTTCTATTATGATGCTTGAAGCACCACATGCTGATGATTCCTGCTGGTCAAAACTGCGTAAATGCAGCAAAACCTCAGGCTAAACTCACATAAAAACACCTTTTACACCAGTTGCAAAGGTTTTATTGAAAGTTTATTCTACTAAATGCAGTTACAAATAATCAAATTGAATTAAATATGAAGGGTCTTGTTTCGTTTTTGTTTTTTTGTTTTTTTATGGAGAACTCGGATAAACAGGCTGATAAGAGACTATTAGCTGCTATTCTTACTTATTAATTGTGCAAATGTGTCTTTAAAAATGTCTACAAATTTAGTAAAAAAAAAAAAAACAGACATGGGTTCACTAAGATCACCCCCTAGCAGCAAATCATTGAAATTTTGAAACATTTAGAAACGGTTATGAAGTAACAGAGCCTCGTTTCCCGAAATCACATGGCAGTTTGATACTCACTCCAATCCTCTGGTTCAAAACAAATTTGCAAAGGTTTTGAAGCTTTACAAAGCAATACTTTGAATGCACCCATCACAACCTTAGTATTACTATAGATTTTTGTGTGTGGGATTGCCAACATAAAGGCTTGTTTTGTGGACATTAAAATGCGTATCTATCTAACTAAATAGGTGAAATTGCTGAGCTAGCTGTTGTTTCTCACAATCCTCATGCATTCGAAGTGTATCGTTGTGAGGGTCAGTTTGTACAATCAGCTACAACAGAAACTCACACAATATATGCTTTCAAAAGGGCTGCATGTTTTAGACACAGTTTGGGTTTGAAATCACAGAAGCTTTAATCTAAGCGAAGATGGTTTACTCAAACAAACAATCCAACCTGCCAAACATAAGAGGTTTGGTTACCATGGCCACCTATTGGTAAAACAATGCTTGCAATTAGCGGAGCTTTTCTGATATTGCAATTGCAATTATAATGTGTGTGGTAATAGATTAAGGTCAGTGATTTATGGTGTAAATTAAACCGCAATTAAATCAGAGTTCATTTTCTTCTTTGTAATACGAGAGCAATGTTAAATCGAAATTGCATCAAAACAATAGATTTGAACCGCTGTAATTTCCGAACTATGCCACGCATTATGAACCAGTTAATCGCCAGTTTTCTTCCTTGGCGATGTTAACCTTTTCTTAACATCACCTGTTCAGATGTCACACTGAAGTGCTTCCTCTTCTTTCCTGTTACACACTCAAGGCTATCTGGGGGAAATGTTTAACACAACTCTTTTATTCCTCCGTCCTTCAGCTATAATATATATTAATCATTTGATACTGCTGTTACTGAGAGTTGCGTTGTAATCGGACTGCCCTTTCCCACTGGCAGAGTTAATTAAGTGTAAAATGGATGGAGGTGGGAGGAACAGGAGGGGTGGGGAGGGGGGGCGATGGGAACGAAAGCTTGGCAAGGACCCCGATACTCGAAGCACACAGTCTACTGAGGGGATCAGGACACCGATGGGGCCTTCATCTGCCACTCAAACTCGGACCAGCACAGCAAACCTAAGAGAAGATGGATTACGGCCATTTGTGATGCTATTAGTGCTATTGAGTGGGTCTGTTGCTCACCGCAGCTTTTACTGGCCGGTCCAGGATCAGCATGCTGAGTGCTGACATTGAAGACCAAAGCAAGCTGTCCATTTGGTTTCCAAAAAAGAGTGACTCAAACTACAGAGTTAAGTGTTTTTTGCTTTTTTTAATGAAAAATTGATGCATGTTATGCAGTGTGACCAAAAAATCACTTTAAAGGTCTTTGCTCCCTTTAGAGGAGACAAGGGAGGCGGTGTCTCCTCAAAATATTGTCTGAGAAACAAAAAATCATAGTACAGAAATCAAATAACACCAATATTACAAAAGTGTATCAATCATTTGTTTTCCTAAAGAAACACTGTCCAACAGTGACACCAGCAGGCAAAGTTACAGCGAGAGTCTGCTTCTCCTGAACCTCCCCTGAGCCCATTGCGTTTTAACAGACTCTCTACACTGTAAAAAACAATTTGTTGAGTCAACTTAAAATAATTTGTAGCCTGGCTGACTTAAAATTTTAAGTTCAGTCAATTCAAAAAAACACAAATATCTAAGTTGTTACTTAGTACAACATAACATTTCAAGTTGACTAAACTTATTTTAGTTGACTGAACTTAAAGTAATGAAGTGGCAGAAGTGTAACAAATTATTTTAAGCTGACTCAACAAATTGTGTTTTTTATTTTTTACAGTGTAAAGCGTGCAGTGAGTTTGGTGGGGGGTAATTGAGAATGAATGGGGAAAAGTCACATGAGAGGAGGCAACACCTCCATCGCGATATGATTGGATGAGTGGTTATGTTCGACTGTGATTGGTTAATGCGATAAAACCCGCCCCTTGTGTTTGTGAGGTTCCGCGTTCGTAAATCAGTCTAAATGAACAATATAATGGCGTTAATGGGAAGACTAATTTTAAAAAGTAAGTAAACAACTCACATATTTAACCATGTTAAAATAAGACTTAAAATGGCATGAAAACATAATCTGTGGGAGTTTTTTGTGAGTAATCAGCTTGGTGAAATTTAAAGTAAAGTTCCGCATCTGTGACCAATATTTACAGACCTTTGATGACTGATGATCCAAAAAATTTAAAAACAATTAGAAGTTAACTATTAAAAAGAATAGCTAAATATAAATTAACAAATCAAATATATTGTTTAAATTGTTACTTAAGTTATTATTTTTTAATAAATGTAAAATGCTTAAAAACACTAACTTGATGACATTTATTGGCTTTAATATATAAAATTTTGATTACATTGTTCATGTAAAAATATAAAATATATATATTTTTATATTTTTCTGATAGTGTAAGCAATGTTTATTTAACCAAGAAAATGTGACTGGGACATGAATTTACATTTAAAAAAAAAAAAAAAAAAAAAACACTTGAGCATGGAGGATCTTTCTAACGATTACACTTTACCCTGACTTTGCAGAGCAGAGCTGAATACAAAAAATGGTTTTGCCCTTCACTAAACAGAAATTTGGTGTAGAAAAAAAATCACTAAGAAATGCTTGTAGTTTATACGGTTCAAAGAAATGGCTAGTAGCACACTGAATTACATGTACGGTGATCATATGTCCGCTTTTTCCCAGGTATGTCATGCCAGGATTTCTTAATTTCCTAAAATATCCAGTTTTTGGCTTTGTTTTCCTACTGATAGTTTCTTGTCCTTGAGCTTTTTTGCATTGCTTTGACTGTTCTATATAGGTCCCACTTTCTCACATGCCACAGTTGGTCGATGCACAATGCCTACAACTACTTTTCAGCCATTACCTTTGCAAGTACGAAATCAACAGGAAAACAAAACTAAAACCTTTTAAGAACTTTTTAGGGAATTTAGAAATTCCAGCCAGTGAAAAAGAGGATGTACGGTAATTAAGTGTGAAATTTTTAAGTAGAAGGACTGACGTTTAATTTTCTTGTAAAATGTATTCCACAAGTCTTACAAAGTCTTTTTTAATGCATTTTTTTACAGTGCATTACAGTCCAAAACACCACTGGAAAGTCACCACAACTGACTTTCAACAAAAAACAGAAATATTTGTCAAAATACATTTTTTTTTTTGTATAGAATAAATAAAGAGGGTTAGTAAAGACTGACAGAATGTAATTTTCTGAGTGACCTATCCCTTTAAAACCAATGAAGTGAAGGTTTGCACGCTTATTAATGTATGTCTCGCTTGAGTTTTAAATCTGTCATCAAAGTTTGCGGTCCAACCCAAGCTTTTTCGGGTCCCTTCTGAGGAAACTTTCACAGAGGTGGTAAAGGATTGGCAGTAAATTGAAATGACACTCCAAGAGATTAAGAAAGGCATTTCATCAGCATCTGAATTCATAGGACACATACGCCTCCAGATAAGAGGCGAACCAGAGATGCCAGTTTAATTAAAACTATCACTGAACAACCCTGTTAAGGACAGAGAACTGTTTGCCTCATCAACACTGTTTTTAATGACTCCCCTATCTCGAAATCTATTCTTGTCCTGTTGTCTAATGAAAAGAGGCCACTGGTGATACTTCACAGAGTTCATGTAACATGTTTACATGTTATCATGATTCATTAGAAAAGTAATAACAAGAAGAATGTGCAATTACAAACAGCTCGACAAAGCAATTACATATCAAGTACATGTTGTTCATTAGAAGTACCCTGCTTAATTAATTAGAGAGAATTACATGAAAATGAATGTAAGTGTGACAGCGTTGCTCTACAGAAGAGTTGCTGTTTTATGACACTCTTGATCAATTTTTTAAAAATTCGCAATGCTGATTCATCATTAATTCTGCCCCATAATAAAATCTGAGTTTGGTTCTCCCTTCTTAGCTGCAAATACAAAAAGGCTTTGTTGATTAAAACAAGCCAGAATGTGTCAAGCTAGAATTAAGCCAGAATGTGTCATTTTTTACACAATAAATAACAGAAAAAGCTGTAAAATAATCATAATAATTATAATAAAATCTCTTCTCAGCCACCCTGATAAGTTGACAGCCACTGAACCAGGGAGACCAGAAATTAGTGTTCATTTTCTTATTTGGCTCTGACAGGTCTAGACTAGTGATTGATCAGACTATGTACATTTGTTTTCCTTATTATAGTATAGTGTTTTCCCTCAGTAGCTATTATTGGAAGTTTTTCTATACTGTATAGGGCTGGTAGTATTATGTAGTGTTTGTCCTGGTTTCCCAAGGCCAAAGGCACACAGAATCATTATCCAAATATAAAAACTTTTATTTGATGGATGGATTGAAATGGTGCTTTTGAGAATCGCTCATTTAATAAATAAAGACACCTGCTTGGTTTAAACATCAACCCTTTGAAATAACAAAACACAAACAGAATACAATACAGAAATCAAGTGAATTATATGGAGAGAAGCAAATCTCTTGATGACAGATGCCAATCAAATGGAAACACACTTGGAATTTTGCAGCTAGATCTATTATATAGACATGTTCACGATCTCTTTCACTCTCCTTAATGTGGGTCCGGGAGAGAGAGAGAGAGAGCATTACACAAACACCAAGATCACCATCAGGTTTATTATAGTTAACTAAAACTAAAACCATAGAAAGTTCTGTTACTTGAAGTAAAATAAACTTTAACTAAAATAAAATAAAATATTAAAAAGCCTATTTTATTATTTTATTAAGCTAAATTAAGTTGCTAAAAAACAGCTTCATTTCAGCTTGAAGCATTAAAATAACTAAAACTGTAAAAACTATACAATAATAATAATAATAATGACAAAAACACAACACAATTAATACAATTTTAAAAACATAAAGTAAAACTAAATAATAAATAATAGTAATAAAAAGCTATAATAGTATGTCAATAATGCTGAAATAACACTGAAAAAAATTAGGGATTTTTTAAATGGAAAAATAATGTTAATATTAATATAATATAATTTACACAAAATCTATTTAACAAGGAAATATACATGCTTTTACATTGTTAAAATTAATAAAACTGTATTTTTACATATTTAAAGGCACTGGATTACATTTGAAAGAAGAAGGGGGAATTCCCTGGCAACCATCACTTCTGTTTAAATTTTATTTAAAAGGTTAGTTTGTTCTTATTTTGTTTCATTTATGCTCCGTATAGTGTTTTATGTTGCTTAGTTAACGCTTGTTGCACTATTTTTCTGTCATTTCCATTAACATGATGGTGTTTTGTCTGTACTTATTGTTGGCACCAACTTTAAGTCATCATGGCTTTCCACTGATTCCAACAGAACATCGTACAGTAACAAACAGATTTTCATAGCTCAAAATAAGTCATTCATATAATAGTATTACATAAATGCATTACATGCACAGTTAGGAAATGTAAAATATGCAGTCACCAAAATACCCTTGTAACATCATGACTCGACTTCCCACGATAAAGTACTGGCAACCACAGTTGCTACCCAACATTTAATATTTTACAGTGCAGCAACGGCCACACAAATCTCCCATACAGCTGTTCTCCAGTCTGAACTGTGGAGCTGTCCACTGCCAGAGGTGCTGAAACACACAATCCCTCAGCGGGACTTCTTATCTCTTTTGTGATAAACACTGAGCAATAAGATACGAATGCTCGCGAGTTCAAAAGTTGTTTTTAAGACATACCATTGCATATGGACAAATGAGAATGCACGCGATGGAAATGCCTAGAGTGGGAAGCCGATCGAGGGAGGGGTTAAACGGGAAAAGGACTCATTTTTTTTCCAGAAATCCATACCTCATGTAAGGTTTGTTAGCGAAATACGCGAACTGTTTGCGAATTGACAGGTGATCAGGAGGCTTTAGCAGCAGCCCCAGACATCGGCAGCTGTGCCTTTAATGGCCGCAACTTGAACGAGGGTTATTGAAATGCACCCCACGCACAAAATCCAGCACCCCACCACCACCGCACTGAGCCCCAAACACACACTATACGCCGTCACATCAGCAACTCACCTTCAGCGCCTCGATGTCCAGCGATGCTGATCGCTCCATATAGAAAGATAAAGTCTAACACAAAAGTTGTATATCTAGCCTTGTAGTTCCCGAGCGAAAGCCAGCCCAGTTCTCCGAGCTGCGGCGGATTCCCTCAGTCTCATTCCCGCTGATCACGACTCCAGCGATAGCCTCAACTATTCAATAGCCTATTTGAAATATAACTAGTCACTCAGAGTGTCCCAACAGCAGTAACGTGACATAAACAGACTTGTGTGTCCCTCTCCGTTTTCCTCTCCAAAGGCAAAAGTGTTTCCGTCAGTAAGAGACCGTGTTGTCATTGAGAGCGTTGAGCGCGGGAATGGCACATTTGCAGCAAGCCCTGGTTGATCAGTCTTTCAAATCAATCTTTTGCGGTATATTTAACGAAATCGGTTCGATTCGAGTAGGCGGATAAGAAGGAGGCTGTCAGCTCCTTGCTGTGATTCGGCTGATTTATTGATTGATTGATTGATCGTTTGATTAGACAAGGCGCACTCCGCTGCTGCCCTACTTGGTGATCTCCAGAAACCTCCCGTATCCAAACGCGCTCCTCCAGCCGAGTCCCGGTGCTCTGAATACGGACTCTGTGTCTGGGAGAGGGAGTCTGAGGAGGGAGGGATGGAAGGAAAAAGGGGGAAGATCTTCCTCGAGTGGATTGTGGGTGAATTTATCTGTCTTTGGCGGCGCGGTGACTATCCAGACTAGCCAGCTGACTTGCACAGTCCCCTTAGTCTTCTGCGTGGAGACGCGAGCAGGTTCTTTTCATCACTCAAAAAATAAACTGTCCTGCGAGTTATTCTCCTGGGTCCTAGAGCCACGAGGGGAGAGAGAGAAAGAGAGGGAGAGAGCGAGAGAGAAAGAAAGAGAGACTCTTGCCCGCATACTGAGCTGATCCGCAATGCTATTTAAGTTTTAATTCGCATGCGTGTGTGTTGCATCTCAAGTGCATACTGTTGACTTGTCCTCTTAAACAATTTTCAAAGTGAACATTTCAGTGCAGGACATTCAGTATTAGTAAATAATGTACAAAAAGCTACTGCAAATCGTTGGTTAACTGTAAGTTACCATACAATGTTAAAAACTGTATTTTAAAAAACAGTATGTGTAAAAATATTTTTCAAAAACAATTGGAAATAATGTATTACCTCATAATTCTATGGAGAAATCTATATTTAAAAAGCACATGTGTGCATTTACAGTAAAATATTGTATATATATATATATATATATATATATATATAGGCTATATGACATATGCTTAGGAAATTAGGAAATGTAAAATACAATGACATCCTGTCCAGTTTTGGCAACCACAGAAGCCAGTTAAGAAATAAATAGGCTGTGACAATTAATTCACATATGGTATGTAGTTTAAGATGAGAAATGTGAAAATGACATTAAAAAAGTGCTCTAAAAATAACCTACACAGCAGTATTACAGCTGAAATCATTGTTCCGAAGGCAGGGCTTGCATTGAGGGTCTTTTTTCACTGTGCCACTCTGCAATTAATCATTCCTTGGCATGGATTTTACATGCGCACCTGACCTCAGCTGGGTATATTGTGCCAGCCCCAGCTCCGGTGACGTCAACTCCCAGTCTAGGACCCAAATTAACAGCCCACCGTAAAGTGAGCTGAAGCGACAGTGAGACAGATTTCAAGTGGAACAGCTCAACAGCAATCGTGTGTGTTCGAGCATCCGTGCGTGTCTGTGTGAGAGAGATATTCACATGCAGTCGGGGGAAGGCTAAGAGAGACACATGCAGAGAATATGTAGGTTTAAATATTGTGTCCTAGATAAATGGAAATCATACATCATCCTCTGTCTTGCAAATTTTGGCCTGTTATTCCTGGATGAGGTTCAACTAAATGTATGCCGCGTTCAGCTGAGGTTGTCTGTCTCGCCATTTGTGTGTCTGTGTGTGAGAGAGATTATTAAAGGCATAGTTCATCTAAAAATTTGCTCAGGAGTTTGTTTCTTCATTGGAACAGATTTGGATGAATTTAGCATTAAATCACTTGCTCACTGATGGATCCTCAGCAGTGAATGGGTGCCGTCAGAAAGTGCAGAGAGTGCAGATAATTCACATGACTCCAGTTCATCAATTAATGTCTTGTGTAGTGAAAAGCTGTATGTTTGTAATAAAGAAATTCATCATTAAGACATTTTTAACTTCAAGCCACAAGTCCTCTATCCATAAAATGAATCAGGAGAGAAATATGCACAGAACAAGCACCATAAGCGAAAACATTCCAAAACAGTTCTAAACAAAAGTTGGATTTTGATGTAAGAAAACAAGGAGTTTTTTTTTCACTGGAGGAAAGCATGCATATTTAAACCAGAAGGAACAGTTTAAAGTTTAAACGCCCTTGATGATGGATTTGTTTCTTACATACAAACGTCTTTTCACTTCACAACATGTTAATTGATGGACTGGAGTCATGTGTATGACTTGTGGACTATTGTGTTGTTTTTATCAGCTGTTTGAACTCTTATTCTGACGGCACCCATTCACTGCAGAGGATCCATTAGTGACCAAATGATGCTAAACTCATTTGCATCTTTAACAGGCTTAGGGTAAGTACATTTTCAGCAAATTTTCATTTTATATGTTTAATATGTTTCTTTAGAAGGTAAGTGTATTCATATTCATTTTATAAACACCTACAAAACATGCCCTTGTGTTTATAATAAACAGCCTATTAAATCTGAGTCAGACAGACAGAAGACCACTTACACACTGATAAAAGAGAATCTAAACCATTTAATTATAACATAAAATGAGTGAAGGCATTAAAAATTAAAGTCTGACATTTGCCACACACATCTGTGTAGTGAATGACATCTGTGTTTACCCTGTCTGACCGTATATTCATTCTGCATAGAGACTCGTGCTGGCCAAATGAAAGACATCATTTGCTGCAGAGGTATGAGTGAGTCAGGTCCTTAGGGGGAAATGGAACAGACCAACCATGCACTCAGCTTGTACGTGAGCTAATAAAAAATGATGAAAGAATAACTTAATATGGCTGACGGGTTATTTATGCCATCTAAGAACATACTGTTCTTAAGACATACAATATGTCCTTTTACAGTTATTACGAGAGAGGCTAATGTTTCTTTATTTGAACATGCGTTATTTTAATCTGTCATGTATGAACATTTTATCTTTCGCTTACATTCATATACAGTACATACAGGCGAGCATCAGAGCATGCAAAGTGTACTGTAGTAGTCATAGCATTTAACCTTTAGGCAATTTGTTACAAGGACATTATTTTCTCTTACAATCAAATGTGAGAAGCTGTAAATAGCTGCGCTCCACCTTTTAATGCTTTCTATTACCCTACTGCCCTCTCAGCTGCTACTTGAGTACAACAACTCAAAGATGTATTATGACAAAGAAAAAGGAAACATAATACACAATAAATATCATAATATATCATAATTCTACAGTGTACTCTATGTTCTTCCCAATACGTTCAGGAGACGTTTAATTTACCATTTAATCTTCTACTACTCAAGAGAGAAATTACAATAAATCAACAGTTTTGGACTTTTACCACTGTGTAGGATCTGTTTTACTGTAAAAGACAGCTATTTCATTATTTTGGTTTTAATGAAAACAAACAAATAAATCATAATTATTATTATTATTTATGCATTGTAATGTTATAAATAACACATTGTTTAACCCTTAGGAACATTACATAAGCATTTCAAATGCTGTAATTTCTCGTTTTTGCTATGTCATGCATTCTCCACGTTAAATATCATTCTATGATACAAAACACTTTTTGGGTTTGCCCCCCATTGGCAGAAACTGGAGATACAGCAAGGCAACATATAAACGTACAAACATATAAATCTTCCTCACTTACTGCTAAGGCTGTGACAAAACTGTATTTCTAAAGCATATTTACAAGGGAAAAAAACTTATGTAATACTGAATGACTAATAAAGTTACTCCTGAGGCATTTCAAAGGATTTTACTTGGTATTTCAAGCGTTCTAAAATTCCGATAAATACTACAAGTCCCACAAAGCGATTGTGTGGTTTCTGATTGGACGGGATTGTGGCCAATCATAGCGCTCAGCACTACTGATGCGATAACAGCATCTTCCATCATGGCGGTGGTATTCAAGGGATTCCCATTCAACCTGCCGTTTGCATCCATATTGTTGATTCTGCTGCTATGTCTTCAGTCTGGAGGAGGTCAGAAGAAAAAAGAGGTACTGATGCATTAATGACGCTGCCTTTCACAGTCATCCAGTGATGTTAATTTCTGGTAAAGTCCTACGTGTTCGCGTCCAAGTCGAGTATCTGCATTGTAAGAACACCGGCGCAGTTAAATAATGTTGACATATAAATGACCCAGAGACAGCTGTTTATAAAGGTGTTCGGGAAGAAAAAAAAACGCTGTTTTAATATAAGCATAGTTTTTGCATCAATGTTCTAGCAGAATGTCCCTTGCGATTTTTCCTCGCTGGTGTCAGTTCCATTGTGATTGTGAACGCAGCCGAGTGCGCCTGTCCGTGTGACGCTGTATGCGTGCCCTTATAATCATAAACTGTTCTGTGGAATGATGAACATTAAACAAAAGTAGTTGTTACGAAGTTTGGTATTTGAAAAAATGGTGCTATTGATATCTGTTTTTAAAATTCTATATTAACGGCATTATTTATTTTTATTTTTAAATATTATTAGCGTGTTTGACTGTTCTAATATTTCAATGATACTGGTACGCTGCACAATTAAATTAACACTAAAGTTATTTCATAACATTTCTTTGTTAATTTAGATTTTTTTTTTTTTTTTATTTACTTGCATTTTAAGTTTATTAAGTGCATTCATTTCATTATAAATATAGTAAAAACAGGACATTTGTAAAATATAATAAATTACTGTTTTCTGTTTTAATATTAGTTTAAAATGTATTTTATACCTGTGATGGCAGTGCTGAATTTTCCATTTCAGTCTTTAGCATCAAATAATTCTGTAATTGAGTAACTGTAATTCCCCTGCCCCACCAGAATTTTTGGATGTATAGAAAGTTCAAAATATACATGTAATGTCCTAAACGTTAAACAAAAGTAGTTGTTATAAAGTTTGATATTTGAATATTTGAAAACGTAGTGCTATTGATTTCTGTTTAATTTTTTTATTAACAATTCTATTTTAACGGTTATTTTTAGTTTATTAAATTGCATTATTTTTAGTTTGTAAAATATATAATGTTTGTGTTTAATATTCAATAATTATGCTGCAATTAAATTAACTAAAGATTTTAACATAGTTGTTTTGTTAATTTAATTTCATTGAATTTAATTTACTTGCATTTTAAGAGTTCCTTAGTTCTTGTAATCTATTCATACACACATATATATATATATGTATATGTATATATATATGGACATGTTTTTGAAGGATCATGTTACTTGAATCACTTGAAAATAATGGCAATTGATTAAAAATTTTACTTTTTATGAAGTTATTGTAATAATTAGATTGCTTATCATCAGTTGCGCAGTGTTTGTGAATGTCGGGTGAACTCTTGGACAGGTATGACAGTCTCTAGATAGTCTCTCTTTGTCTCTTCCTTTTACTTTTATCTCTCTCTCTCTCTCTCTCTGTCTCTTTCCTGAGAGAAATAGTGGTGTGACCTTTTCCTCTCCTGCAGCAGAGAGGAGCAGGGAAATGATCATATTGAGCACAAATCAACAAAGTGGTGAAACAGCAACTTCAGCTCCTGCATTTTTAAACTGATTTCTTCATATTTCCTATTCCTCTTCCTCTTCCCTCTTTTTCCTGCCCCGTGCTCGGTGCTGAGAGTATTTTGACTCTGTTAAGGTCTTAATATATCTGTTGGGTTTACTTGCCCTCGAGTGGGAGGAGGCTGGAAGTGGGTGGGGGTGGGGATATTTTCTGAGCCAATACTCATCATCACAATAAAATTTTAGTGTGTCATATCTTGGCTTGACTAATGTGAAAATGTAGGAAAAGACAGAGTAAGCAGTTTTGAGCTGCTTGAGTTGAAGAATCTTTGTTTGCCTTTCCCTTTGGTCCAGCCTGAGGTGGACTCTTCTTTATAGGGTTTAAAGATGACTTGCTAGTTTATTTCTTCTCATTTTTGTCCTTTACTTGTTTTACGCTCAGGGTCAGGTATGAGGTTTCTCTTTAGTTGTTTTGCTGATTTTATTCTTGGCATTTTGAGGATTTGGGTTAAAAATTCCTTTCTAGCTTATTTTTTAGGTTTGTTGGAGATGTGGTATAACAACATGGCTGAATAGTGATACTCACATTTTATGGAATTTGGCAATAACCTGCCTGGCCAAATAACAATGTGAATATATTGTGTAATTTTGGTTTCATGAATTTATGTAGTTATATCTCAGGCTTATATTTTTCACCCTGTCTAGTTGGGTTTTCGATATTTAGATGCTACTGGCTGAAATATCCCAAAATTTAAAGACAATTTATATATAAGGCCCAATTAATCTCTTGAAAATTTAATATTTAAATATATTGTAAATATTATTTAAATATATAGTTTTGATTGTTACTTTGTTTTCTACTTAAAATGTTTAATAGTACTGTACTGTTGTTAAAAAAGTGCATAAGTACTACTGTATACTACTCAAACGTTATATACTTTCAACAACATTTTTGTTAATTATTTTTATTTATTATTTAATTTATTTACTTATTTTTATAAATGAATACATATTTTACTTGTATCAATTCAATCAGTTTTTAAATTAAATATTATTTATTTATCAGTACTTTGTTTTAGTTACTTGTTATTAATTAAAATCATATTTTAGCTATTTTAATTGAATGTATTTGTTTATTCAATATAAATTGCTTTTCTCTAAACTTTAGACCCTGGTCTAGATATAACCTTCAATTAACAATTAGTTTAATGAAATATTTTGTTCATCCTAATGTGTTACAAGTTGTGCAAGTTTTCTTTTTGGGAAGTTTTTTTCTTTTTCTAATTCTTTTGTGTGTGTGTGTGTGTGTGTGTGTGTGTTATTACCAAAAAAAAAAAAAAAATCAATATGACCCAAAATAGGCTTCTTGTTTGAGTACATGTTTGGTTTGCTTACTTTAGCAGCTGCTCTTAAATCAAAATCCCGTAGGCTGTGTTGAATCACTCCCAAAGAATGAGTCAAATGATTATTTCAGATATTTTTGTCTGGATGTCATGCTCTGTTCGGTTTTAATGCATAAAGGGTGGTTTCGCTTATGGATGATATATTTTCTTAGTCTTTTCCAACTTCTGTAGCCATGGGCTTAGATTTGGATATAGACAATAGGTTCATGCGCCTACTAGTTTTACCTAGAGACTCTTAACAATTCCTAACAGTATTTCTAGCAATAAATTAGAATAAATTAGACATAGGTACTGTTGTATGTTTCTATGTTATGTTTTTAGGTTAGGTTATAATTTAGGTTAAATAAATATATTAAATTTATCATAAATACACTACAATTCAAAAGTTTTGGGTCAGTACGATTATTTTAATATTTTTGAAAGTCTGTTACGCTCACCAAGGATGCATTCATTTCATTATAAATACAGTAAAAACAGGAAATTTGTGAAATATAATAAATTACAATTTAAAATAACTATTTTCTGTTTAAATATTGGTTTAAAAATTTATTTTATACCTTTGATGGCAATGCTGAATTTTCCATTCCAGTCTTGGCATCAAATGATTCTTCATAAATCATTCTAATATGCTGATTTAATATATTTATTTAACCTAAATTATAGTCTAACCTAAAAACATAACATAGAAACATATGCCAGAAACATTTCTTATTGTTCTCAGTGAACAATTAATGTTGAAAACATTCTTAATATTTTTGTAGTAGTTTTATATATATTTTTTCCATATTTTTTTTCTCTTTTCCACCACTTTGATTAATTTAATGCATCTTTGCTAAATAAAAGTATTAATTTCTTAAAAAAAAAATCACACATTTCTGAATGGTAATGTGTATATAGGGTTCGTTTATACACTGATTCATGTTTATGCATAAAAAATCGTATTAATAGTAATTTATTATTATTTTTTTTTTACCAGTTTTATTTCAGTAATCAATAATTTATTTTAGTCAGTAATTACTTAAGTTATGATTTAGATGCAAAACTGTGTCTCTGTGTGTTTATTGTTATGATATCAGCAATTTTTTTTTCATGGTGGGTATATTTACTGTAACAAAAAAAAATTGTATAATGCAAGGAAATCAGGGAATACATTTGAAACTGATAAAAAAAAATCTGTATATGTCAGTAAATTTTTATTCTTTCTTTTTTTAAAAAAAAATGAAATTAATACTTTTGTTCACCAATGATGTGTTAAATTAATAAAAAAAGTAATAGCATGGAGATTTACATTGTTAGAAAAGATTTATATTTTGAATAAACAAGTCTAACCCTAACTTGTTATACATAAAAGAATCCTGGAAAAAAAAGAGAAAAAAAATCACAGATTCCCAAAAAAATATATATATATATATATATATATATATATATATATATATTTGGCAGGACAACTGTTTCCAGCATTGATAATTCTAATAATAAATCAGCATATTAGAATGATGAAGGATCATGTGACTCTTAAGACTGGCAATGACAATTCAGCATTGTATCACAGGAATAAATTATATTTTAAAGTATATTAAAATAAAAACTATTTTTTTTATATTGTATATATTTATATTGCAAATATATATTTATATTTACGTTTTGCATTTTATTTAATATGAGCTGCTTACAATATTAGCCTAATCAGACTTTTACCTAAAAAAAAAAAATGTCACTGTACAGCTCTAGTTCTGCTACTGTTTCGCTGCAGGACTCACAGTATCCTCTGCTGTCTCTATTCCTCATATCTCTGGTAGAACATTTCTTGTAATATCTGCTGCAGGAATAGTGTCCGGGCCCATGATAGCTCCATCCTGACTCTAGCAGCTGGAGCTGAATAGCAGTGTGATCCCTTCTCCCTTCAGCTCTCAAACTGCGGCTCGACTCATTACTGCTCCGACTGGCACTGGGGCAAAAGGCTTGAAAGAGTTTATGTTCTGAAACAACTGAAATGTTTGAAGTCTTGAAGCCTCCCTCTCGCTGGGGTGAACAGTGCGAGGAGGGCCACCCTGCTGAGTGTTTGATGAAGGCAGTTTAATTCTAAAAGCTCAGAGGCATAATGATGCATACGTGTAGTCATCCATAGATAGGAAAAGCGCGTCATGCTGCTCTGCCTCTCTCATTCTTTCCTCTATTCTCTATTTCTCTCTCTTCTCGTTCTCGCTAACTTTTTATTCCCTCACCCCATCGTGATGGACCGGCTCTCGCGCAGCATTGATCTCTATGATTGGGAACACGGTTTCAGTGTGCCAACCTGCATATATACATTTCCATAATGAGTCTCAAGACTCAGCAAGATTCTAATTCTAAATACATCACGGCTCACTGCAAATTAAGCTCCTCGAGATGATGATGTCTCCAGAGCATCAGGAGGTAGTTTTACATTTTTTTTTTCCTATTTAATTTGTGATCACTGTTATTGGTAGGGACATTAGAGGCAAAGGACAGGAAATGATTGGCAGAATGGGAATGGAGGAAAAGATTGAGTTAGACTCGCGTTGCCAGCATGAGCACTGTGGCATGACTAGGGTCATATGATTTCCACATGTGGAAAAAAACACATACAGAATCATAAAAACAGCCACAAAAATGGAATTTACAGAGTGTCAAAGAATTTGCCAAATTTTACATTAATAAATCAAGTCATCGTTTGATTAACAACGGGGCGTAACAGTACACAGAAGTCACGGGTCATGGTTCGATATGAGTTCAGTACAACAGGAAACATATATTTTTATTCATTTTGAACAGACAGTAGTGCTACATACATGTAGCATGAGAGATTGTTTTGGATTTGAATTAGATTGTGCAATTCAAGATTTAACGTATAAACAGACAGTCTGACTATATACAGTATTTGTGAAATTATGCTACAACTGCACAAAACAAAAACAGCAGACGGACTGAATGAAAATGCAAATTTATTCCCTGAAAGCAGTTGGTGCTTATGGAACAGCAGCAATATAGAGTTTCCTTGGTTATCACTGTAAACAAAGCAGCTGCGCTTATAATCACACTACTTTAAAATGCTTATATTTAGAAGTAAGAAACCTTTCTGAAGGCGGTCAGTTCCTCTCAGAGATGCATTCATATAAGCCCTTACATATTTGACTTATATTTCAAACATCGTGAACAGTGAGATTGATCTGCCTGGTACAGCATTTTCTCCTCTTTACAGGCTTCATAAAAATTCTGCACAAATTACATTTTGGGAAATGATTCCAATGCAGTTTGTGTGCAATTCTGGCATAGAGATCGGCCAAAATAAAAAATTAAATACCGGTTCTGGACATGAACTAGAATGCAACTTTCTCACACTGCTGATTTAAAGCACGCAGGCAGTTCTTCGAGCCCTCGTGTGCCATCTGAACTCACCGTTCTTGTTTTGGGCTGGTGCCTAGATCGTCTTTTATTCTGCTCTTTCCTGTTATGACGGTTAGTGTTGCATTACTGCGCGCACCCTTTTCTGAATTGATCACCTATGACTGACTGTATTTGTTATCTGACTGCATGAACTGAACCGTGACATCCGTATTGTGACAGTTCGGGTGAATACATGTACCGTTACACCCTTATTTACCACCATTTTTGTTAATAAATTTGCATTCATTCATTCATAAATCCAGAAAATACACCACTAAATTTCTGAAATGAAAAAAAAAAATCAGGGTCCTTTTAATGTAACAACTGTTAAAAAAAATAAAAATAAATAAATAAAAAATTAAATTGTTAAAGTATTATAAATCTAATCAAGTATACATGCTTTTTAGTGAAAATTTAATTGATCTGTTAAAACAGAGTCCAGCAGAAATAAAATGGATAGGGCCCTAAAAATTTTAAATGCAATTTTGGTCAAACTTTTAATAAATTATTCTTACTGTGTAAGTTTCATGATTTTAAAAAATGAGAAAAAACATGGAATTTGGTAAGAACATAAAACTGATTTCATAAGGCCCTACTCAACACGTCAAAGGCCACAGATCTTTCTGCCTGAAAAGTTATTGTCTTCAGTTTGTCAAAACCAGTGTAACACAAACCTTGTGGTCCACTCTTTTTATTAGTTTTTTTGTTTATTTATTTTAACAGTGCACTTTTATTTTTCATTAGGTTTGGCATGAATATAAATAAATGCTTAGAATAAAGGTATAGTTGTATCATTAACCTAATTATTCTACACGGATTGTGCCACCTCATAGGGGGTCATCATTTTGAGGTCACATGACCAGCTGAAAAAACATTGCTTATTGGACACTTTTACTTAGAATATATTAATCATGGCTGGCTGCTAATAATGCATTTCTACAATAGCATCTTTATCTTAAAAAATATTGTTTTACATGATGCGACATCCACACCATTAGGTGTCAGTGTAAGTCCAACATAGAGCTTCACGACTAATTACTATATGGATTCTTACAATATGGAGATGAGAGGATCTGTATTACTAACTATTGGAGAAAGTGTAACGGCTAATTTAGATCACGTGTGCCTTAATAACCAATCACATTAAAGCCTTGGTTTCACTGAATTTCATTTACATTTGTACGAAAATCACGTTTACGGATACCATAGGAATGAATGGGAAGTGCTGTAAGCTGAATCCCACTTCTCGCAAAAAGTAAGTGACTTCTCTTATAAAATGGCATTTTTTTTCATGGTAAACTATATCCAAAAGTATTGTTTAGTGTAAAACATGTTGAAGATTAGCAGATCAGGCTGTCGATTCATTAATTGATAAGCCATTTCCTCTAAAAAGCTGTTAATTCGGCGTAGTGAAAAACAGCCTCTGGTCTCCTTTCCCATGTACTGCCAAACTGGAAGTGTTAGCTTAAGCCGTTACACTTTTTTTGCTAATGGTTGCAGGCTTGCCTTCTAGTGGCTTTGGATTCAAACACCCACATGACCTTATTTCTAAATTACAATGATTTGTATGTGTCTATTAAACCTTTGGTAAAAGGGGTCATCGGATGCAAACTTAACTTTTTCATGTTGTTTGAACATTAATGTGTGTTGGCAGTGTATGTACAAATCTACCCTATAATGATAAAAATCCATGCAGTGGTTTTTAATTAATCTGTAAAAATAATATCCCCTTTTTCAAATGGAGCCGTTCTCAGATGCCTGTCGGTGTGTCGTCATACCCACAGAGGCCGCTCCCATGATAGTTGATTGACATGAGCTCTTACCTCAGATCAGTTGTCACAGTCTAGTAAATTTCCTTGTTTCGATGCCGAAGCAGGGATGTAAGTTAGACAAGAATATCTCAGATTGAGTGATTGAGGTGTTGCGTTGCTGGATGTAATAATGAACGTAGTGGTCGTCACTTACTCCCGACATCTGAGCCGCTGAAGATGCAGTGGATTACATTTGTTTGTGAATGGAATGCGCCTCCCGATCTACATATATCCGTCGATGTTCGCGCAAATCATTCGTGATCCAGCTTCACTTACAGCAGAAGTGTGTATAAGCATTATTTTATGAATCTTTGCAATTGCCTTTCGTTATAACGTGGTAGTTAGGAAGTGTAGCAGCTAAACGTGGTTAAATGTGGCTAAAGTAAACAAGCTCGTCATTCCACGGAGAGAAGAGAGGGGCGGGGTGACCAGAGCTCATTTGCATTTAAAGGAACAACCCCTTAGAATGAGACGATTTTTGCAGAGCTCATTTTGACAAGTTAAAAAGGGTGTTGTTTTACAAAACCACTGAGAATTTTTAATCAAAGTATATTAGAGACTTTTCATTAAGACCCTAAAGATTCATATCAACTTGTGGAAAATGGGCATCCGATGACCCCTTTGGTAAAGTCATACTGGAACATTCAAATCTGTGTTTGCGGTTATCATTTTAAGGTATCAAACCACTTTACAAGTAGTCTTTTCAACCATTTATAGTTCTGATATAAACACTAATGCCCATGGTAGCAATCAAAATACAGCAAATCACCTTTTGGAAGTGATTGGTGCTTCAAATAACGTTCATTGATGACAATGTTGATCACATTTTTTTTCACCACTAGGTGTGGCAAAGAGACTGTTAAAAATGTATTTGTCATTGAGTCATTTATTAAAGAGATTCATATAAAAATGCTGATTCATTCAGTAATGCAACAAGTAAAGTATTTATGAGTGAGCCACTGAATCATTCATTCAAACGTTTTTTTTTTTTTTTTTTTTAATTCATTTAAATTTAATAAACGTTTTTTAATAGACTGCTTAGTTCAGAATTATGGGAGAAAAAAAAATGATTCTCAATTTATCCAGAATCATGCAGCTCTAGTCCAATGTGATTGCCATTGTTCGTTAGTGTAACAGAAAAAAATAGTGCAGAAATTCCAATTAGTTTGAAAAATAGCAGAGCAATTTTCTAGGCTTTTTGTTAAAACAATCACTTTTTGCAGTTGTGTTTGTTCTGCTGTTAATGCAGAATGTAAAAGCTTCACCTTTAACTTATTACAGCAAAGAATTTGTGCAGACTTTCTTTAATAGCTCTACTTAACAAAAATAAGACTGGGTAGAAGCACAAAAGAGCATGAGCCCGTCGCACATGCGCACAGCTGTCGCTCCCATGCCTGACTAGAGTGACGGAAAGCAGTGTTTAAGGCCCAGTGTAGTGGATTTGTGAAATGATTTGTATTGTGCTTGAGAAGCATTACCAAAATGATTCTCCATGCCATCCAGACAGGCATAGTGCCCCAGCCACTGGAAGGCTGTGATATATCAACATTAGACCCAGAGCCATTCTACATGCATCGCTTATAAAAAATCATTCTGAATATTGAGCAACTCTTGGTTAGCCTAACCCCGAAAAACCCCGAACTCTCTTCTCCAGCAGGGCATGCTTGTGTGGTCCGTTCTTTCACTTTGCGTTTTAAAATGCAAAATAAGGCTTTAAAAGATAAATAAACAAAAAGGAGCCATGAATATTTAGTAGGCCCCAGGCCCCCTCCGGTCTCCACTCATGTCAGATCTAGGTCTGCAGGTGTAATTCCATTTCCCTTGTACATTTTATTTAATATTCAAGAGATTTGTAGGCCATTTGTAACAAGTGCATTGATATTCGTACTTTCTCACCATGGGAAATAGAAAAAAAATGTGTTAGCGGACAAGTGGTGTGCTTTCAGTGCACTGCAAAGTTTAAAATATAGAAGTATGCAGTATTGGAAACACTCTTATAAAATTTTGTTAAATGTGCAGTAAAAGTGGGAAGCTGTTGGCTGAACTTTACCATGAAAATGCATTTACAATGTTTCAGACACTATGGGATGTATTTTAGGTTAGTAGGGCTGCACAGTATGTTGAAATAAAATCAATATCACAATATGGCCTAATACGATTTTCAAATCACGCAGGCTGCAATTTAAGTAAATATATATGCTTCAAGAGTAAAGTGCATCATTTACATACATCTAGTTCACGAGTCTGAGAACAGCTCGGTTCATTTACTGTGAATGAAACCGTTTTGAGACGCTGTGAGCCGCACACATGAGTGAATATACAGTACCTTCATTCTGAAACCCGCACTTCACTTTAAAACAGGCAATGCTATTCGTAGTAACCCATCAAAATAAAAAGCGTGATGGTATACAATTTTAGAATCTGTTAAGATAATTACAATAACTTAAAGGCACAATATGTAAGACTTTTTGATTAAGGAGAACTCTATTTCTGGAATAACAATTTACAAATAATTTACTCACCTCCTTGTCATCCAAGATGTTCATTGTCTTGCTGTGTTCAGTCGTAAAGAAAATGGTTTTTAAGAAAAGCATTTCAGGATTTTTCTCCCTATAATGGACTTCAATGGTGCCCCCAATTTTGAACTTCCAAAATGCAGTTTAAATGCAGCTTCAAAGGGCTCTAAACGATCCCAGCAGTGACCTTTCGATGTGATTCTGTGGTTTGTAGTGTCGTGGACACGCATCCCAGAGATAGTGTTACACAAGCTTTTGTGCTTAAAAAGTATACAATTTTTAATTTTTCGAAAAAAAAAAAAAAACGTTTCGCTAGATAAGACCCTTCTTCCTTGGCTAGGATCGTTTAGAGCCCTTTGAAGCCACACTGAAACTGCATTTTGGAAGTTCAAAATCGGGGGCACCACTGAAGTCCATTACATGAAAAAAAAAATCCTGAAATGCTTTCTTTTAAAACCATTTCTTTACGACTGGAGACAGAGAGACATGAACATCTTGGATGACAAGGGGTTGAGCAAATATTTGTAAATTGTTGTTCTGGAAGTGGACTTCTCCTTTAAAATATCCAAAACCACTAGAACAGTGTTATATATTTTGTTGACTTGTGTACTTACATTATCCCAAATGTTTCCAAGAATGTTTCAATCCAGAGAAATAAGCAATTTAACTAGTGTAATGGACCGTGTGATTGTGTTGCCTGCCGATGACACCATACGCCCTCAATTTCTAATTTTATTTTGTGGAAAACAAGGAAACACCAAATATGCTTTAATATGTTATGTGTTTTATTAGACAGGTGACTAACACACAGAGTAGCATTATAACAGAACTTTCAACACACTCAGCTGTATCTAGTATGATAAAGTATGATATGAGTATGATATGAGCTTTACCTCACGTACGTGTTACCGGAAGGAGCGAAAGCGCTCGACTGTATTTGGTAATTGTTAATAATTGTTTTTATTTATTTAATTTTTTATTATTATTATTTTTTTTAAACTAAATTATTATTTTACATAACTTAAAACAATTATAAAATTAAACTATAAAAGATGTATTTAAAATATAAAATACATTTTACTATATATGATAAGATAACTTGACGTTTCCAAATAAACTGGCTTTTTTTTCTTTGCATTAAAATTACATTTTTTACATTGCATAGCACCAAAATAGTTTCAGATCAAAATATGTGACACAAGTTCATTTTATTTATGAATTTGAATGTGATTCACTATTAGCAGCCCTGCCGAATGAATGATAATAGCCTGTGTGGCAGAGCTGTCCATTTGATGGATGCTTTGTGTTCCTGAGACGTCGCCCTGCCCACTTTCTGACATTTTGATCAGAAATTGGGCATAATCAGAGGGCAGTTATTTTTGAAGTCAGGTGAAGCGAAGGGTACGTGAGATTGACCACTAGTAGGAAGTCAGACATGCGCTATTTAACATCAGTCTTGAAACAAATTTGAATAGAATAATTTGTGCAAAGATTATGTAGTCGCCCTTTGCTTTTGTGGAACACAAAAAATCTTCTCTTCTGTGTACAACAACAATGCGATTAAAAAAAAACAGAAGCCAAACTCTTGCACTGTAACCATTTTAATGGTTTCACTCTGTACTATCCTTTTTTGCCAATTTTACTTCATTTTCCTAGGCTTTTTGTTAGACTGTAAGCTCCACACCAGTTTTCCACAATTTCCCACAGGTTCTTCCATTTTCTGACTTTCCCCATGTGTTTTTTTTTTTCCATCCTAAGCTCTCGGGGTTACGTGAGAGCTCTGTTAACCTGTGTGTCACGTTGTGTGCTCTGACCCAGTGTCTCTTGTTCAAACTCCTGGTGCTCACTGAGCCCAAAAGAGCTCGACAGCTATAGACCACTGCCCTGGTGCTAAACACAAAGACATCAGTAGAAAAATCACCACCTGCAAACGTCACATCGTCTTTCTTTGAAATATGGTATAAGGTAACAACTTCCAATCTTTTTCCCCTTCCTCTTTCATTCCTTTCGGTCCTGTGTACCCTCCATCTGTCCGCCCCATAGCTTGTGACATCTTCGATTGTCCTTTATCAGTGCTGTCATAGCAGTCGTCATCACAGCGTGGCAGTGGATGATCCGGCGGAGATGCTTTAGGCAGGAGGCCGGCGTGGACGAGTCAGCCTGTCGAACTGGATAACGCATTCAGCCTTATCAGCGCTGTGCCAGCCGTCCACGGCAAAGCCTTAAACATGCATTAAAGAGTGTATCAGAGAGAGCCGTTCATTAGGGAGAGTAGCGACGGGGGAGGAAGGAAAGCGAGAATCTCTCCAACGCATCTCTCCACCTGTCTTTCTCTTCTTAATTCTCGTCACTGTTTTGCCCTTCGTCTCCCTCTCTGTTTTTTTTTTAGTTGGCAGATTAAGATTGTTGTTTCTAATTGTCGTGTTTTATCAGTATTCTCAGTGTGTTTCAGCGAATGTGCCAAAAGGTGCTGTTGCCATGATGTGACTGGTTGCTTTGTTGCATTTAAGGGCAAACGCTTTACCGTGTTACACAGAGCAAGGAGGAAGAGCGAAATTGCTGTCAGCTGCTTAGAAAATAAAAAAGTTTGGCTGGCCAAACTTTTAAAGTTCACAAACTAAGATCCAATCAGTTATTAAAACATGAACATTCTCTACATAGCAGTGTTTCCTATATCTTTTTTTCAGCAGTGGAGCTGAATCTGTGTTGAATAGTGTAAAACACTGTGTTAAGAAAATACATCTTTTTTTGAGTTGTTCTCATGAAAAACAAATGTATAACATGACAAGTGAAGTCTGATTCATGAATAAATGACTCATATAGCCAGTGTCACAAGTGTATTTTAATTCATAAGCAAATGACTTTTGTTAGAGGTTATTTAGTAAATTGCTCAAAAAGGCAAAATACTGAAAATGATTAGGGTTGGGTACCGAACTCTGTACTTTTAAAGGGTCAACCCCCCATGTTTCAGCACTGGTTAGTTCTCACCATAATTTTGAAAAATGCTGTAAAAGTGGGCGTGGTGCGCTGCGAAGCGGTGGGGGAAGAGGGGAGACAGTCAACTTCGGGTTCAGACAGTTTCATTTCGCTCCCATTGAGTTAACAACACAAATAAATGCACAGGCATTTGCACTCTGCATCGAAAACATATATATGAACATGCTGTTGCACCTCTATTAACTTTTAAGGCTTACTTTGCGGCATTTATAATCCTTTTGATAGGTTGCGTTAAGAAGTTGTAAAAACCGCTATTACACTCACCTTATGAATGAATCGCGTTTGTGTCGATCTCTACTTACAAAGCAAACAAGAAAAAACAGTCTCCTTCGATCCATTAACGTTTCTCTCAGTTATTGTACGCAATCTCACAGTCTGAAGCATCTGTCATAGCAAATCAACACGCCCTGTCGTGAATAATTAGACGAAGCGTCTTTTCATAGGATAAGAGCGCGCAGCCTCATGAATAATTATGAGACACCGACGCGTCATCAATGTTCTAATAGTCCATTGCCACGTCACAAACTGTGACGTCAGCACAATGTAGATTTTAAACCCGGAAGATGAAAATAGAGCAAAAAAGCTCAAAATTAACCAGTTTTCTACTACAATTAAAATGAATGGATGCTAACATTGTCATATATGATGTGCAAACACCTCTGCTCAAATCTCAGAAAAAGTAGTCTGGGGTTTCATGAACCTTTAAGGTTACCATCTGAATTGTGTCGGTACTACCAAGTACCGATTAAATAAATCAGTGCCAAATTTCGGTATCCCAGAACGGGGTTGCCAGGTTTTCACAACAAAACCCGCCCAGTTGCTACTTAAAACTAGCCAAATCACGTTTCAAGGGGGGTCCCCATTCTGGGGGATAAAATACACGTTTTTCTCAGGGTTCACCTGGTAAATATGTATTTCAGGGGCTAAATATGACGTTATTAGGGTCGCTTCAACCCGCGGGCATCAGAAACAACCTGCGGCAACAGTGTTAGCCTAATTCCGTGGGAAAACCGTGGACTTGGCAACACTGCATCTGGGCACGTATGTTACGGTGTGAGAGAGAGAGATGGCTTACACAAAAACGCGGATGGGATTGCGGAGTCGATTCATAAAACGGAATTTACTCTATAGAGAGAGAGAGCGCATTTAGGCCATGCCCACACCGGGGAGGAAAACAATCTAATGCTCTCCATTGACTTTGTATTGTGGGAAGCTGCCTCCTTGTCATTTCTGACTTATAACAAAAAACAGAACAATGTCTAAAAGCTGCTATGTGACAAGGTGTACAGTAAACAAGCTAAAAATCCCAGAGCTATGTTTTTATAAACTGTCGACCCCAAAAAACAAGCGTTTAAGGATGCAGATAGACGTTGGGCCATTCAGTTGGATAATTTCTTCAGCAAAAGAAAGGAGCACTGACACAGACCAATAAAATTTAGTTTCTCAATATATCTCCTCCTCTCAGGTTTACATTGGGTGGTGAAATAATCCTTTGAAATGGTTACGAATAATGATTGTTTCCTGTCGCGACTAAGTTTACCTCCAGTGGGCACAGTTCTTAGCGTAATATGACACGTTGAGCTCTACTTTTGTCCTTAAACGCTCGTTTTTTGGGGTCGACAGCTTATAAATACGTATACACATCTATCTATCTATCATATCTGTCTATCTATCGGTACATTATATACAAGATGTGCTAGGCTTTTAGCTTTGGAAGCTTAGAAAAGTTTCTTCTTTAAATTCATCCCCTGTAAAGCGCCGCCGCAAGAGCCATACACATGCTGATAGACATCTTTGTCTAGTGAATTTAGGCTTATATTGAACTTCCTTATTATTCTCTTCCTGGGGATTGTTTGTGAAATGTCTTTTTCATTAAGTTGAGGTGGTGTAAGCACTTGGTGCCTATCAAAGACTTAATCCCATCTCGAGATCTAATATCGCTTCACTCGTGGCCATTGCCATTCATTTCCCAGTCAGCATCTAATTGACAGGAAAATTAGATCCACGTTTCTCTCTCACTCGGAAAACGGAGAATGGAAAAAGAACAGCGTTTAAGAAAAGGCGAATAATATGCCAAAACCCAAAATTGAGCTGCTTTGTCTTCTAATACACTCAGGCTTGAGCCAAATCCGAGAGTAAATTATCCTCAATAATTAGTAATGATAATCCTGAGGAAAGCCTGAGGAGAGTCCTTTGTTGTTTTGGAGAACAGCCTGTTATTATTGCCACATTCTGCTCCACTTTTCAACTTATAATGGCTGTCAGAAGAAGACTCAAAGGCTACATTTATATAGTCATTATCTGGGAATTTACTAACAGGTTAGACTCTAAAATTGTCCTGTGTGTAAAACAAGAGACTGTAGCTGTTTGAGTAATGCCTGTATGGACAGGTAACCCTTTTCTCTCAGGCCCGAAATGTACTTTGTTGCATACAAGCACTTATTGTTTGTCACCATGACAGTAGCAATTTTCAATATTCCAGAAAGCAACAGAGCTATTTTCAACTATGTCATTAAATCGGACATACGCTGCCGTTCAAAAGACTTCCAGGAAGTCTCTTATGCTCACAAGACTGCCTTTATTTGATCTAAAATGCAGTAGTATTGTGGATTTTTGCCATTTAAAACAGATGTTTTCTATTTGAATATATTTTAAATTGTAATTTATTACTGTGATGGCAAAGCTGAATTTTCAGCAGCCATTACTCCAGGCTCAGTGTCACACAGACTTTCAGAAATCATTCTGATGCACATGAAATATGTTTTTATTATTATCAATGTTAAAAACAAAAACAAAAAGTTCAGAAGAACAGTATTTAATTGAAAAAGAGTTTTTTTTTTTTGTTTGTTTGTTTTTTTCATTGATCTGATAATTTTTGATCAATTTAATGTGCCTTTGCTAAATGGAACAATTTATTTTACTGACTCCAAACTTCTAAACAGTAGTTTGTTTTTAAAAAAATAACAGTTAAAAAGTAAACCAAAGAAAATAAATATGGGTTTTAACTAATGCCTGTTATGTTTAACACATTTCTTAATGCAATAATTCATGAAGCATTTTTGTTCACATGATTGCGTAGGATGTATTTTGGGCCTAACTAGTGATAGCTTTGAGTTACAATATGCTTTTAAAAGTACTATGTGTGGCGTCATATAGAATTTAATTTGTTTTCAACTTGATCTCATAATGAAAACGTACCTGTGGGGACTTTTTCATGAGATGCAAAATACATAACAATAAGTACATATCACTACAGATTCCAGCATAAATATCCACTGAGTGGCGTTAAAAGAGTGTTCGAGTTTTTTCCTCGGAACAGATGAACGTACATATGGTATGTTTTATGTGACGTTGGTTTTGTATGCGTCACTGCAGTTCTGACTTGAAATGTCCATTGAACTAATGCTCCGTGACGTTTTGAAATAACGTACCATCTGCAGTACACCTAAACCTACCTCATATTATGAACAAAAGCGAATGTGACAAAAACGCAATTGCAAGCATGCTGTGTTAGCTTGTTTTTCAATGTCTCATTCTTCAGTTCTTTGTGAGTCATGTTTTTCACAGGATTCGTACCCCAGGATTCCACATCCGTGCAATTCAGTACAGGCTGCGCAACCAAGCAAGCTTGTTATGTCCAGTGTTGTGTACATTTTCACCCCCTAGCCAAATTATTACCAACTCTTGTTAATAGCGCTACATGATTGGCTAATCCTAACCACTCCCCCATACCTAACTCTAAACCTACCTATACTGTGGGGGTAGTAATCTGGCTGGGTGCAACACTGAAAAGCAAAACATATGGAACTGTAATTATAACTGTGTACGAAAACGATTACAAGAGCTTGCTGTTTTACTGCCTCTAGTGTTTATTTCAGTTGGAAACTGCACTCCATTTATTGGTATGTATTATGCACCTTGCGAAAAAGTTTCCACAGGTAGGTTTTTGTCATGAGTTCAGATTTTGTTTTGGAAATTGTTCACCATTGCGGGACAGTCCTGCTGCATTCCTTTTCTGATTTGTTGTCTTTTATGAACGTCAGTGATGTCACTTGTCACTCTCTTATATAATAAACTGTTTACAGAATTCTAGAGCTTCTATACCTTTCCATTCTCCTGCTGTAGCCAAGTCTCTGAAAAGATCAAGCCAATCATATTCAATCAAGACCAACCATAATCATGGTTCTAAACTGTTCCCTATACATGAAATAACACAAGTTATTAAGCTCATGGTTATAAGCACAAAATGCTGAACATAAACATTAATCTTGGATGCACCTGCCGATGTATACTCACAATTGGTTTGTGGATGGATCGGCAGACTAGCTGCTGTCTGACATCTCACTCCTATCAAACAGACTTGCTGTATCAGCAAACCCCACCTGCTTCCCATGGCTAGCTGCGTAGCCCCTGCCAGCTTTGTTTATTAAACTAAAGCGCCGTTTGATTTTGTTATAAACACAGCATAATAAAAGCAGCCATGTGACTATACTGCATTATTCTCACAGCAGAAATATTGCCTGCTTTTGCTCTTACGGAATGTATTCAAAATGTAACCATGTGGTTAAAGATCTGGACTGGTTACAAAAGGTTGCAGGTTCGAACCTCACACAGATTTATTTATTTATTTTTTCACTTCTTTAGAGGTTTCAGTAATCAGACTGTTTACCAGAAGGTTGCAGGTTTGAAACCAAAAAATGTCGATCCTTGGGGGAAAAAAATAGATTTTTGTTTGAGAGTGTTTATACGTATGAGTGACTATGAAACGTCTGCATGTTTTTGAGAGTGTGTTCAGACACCGTAACACCACGGATACCGGTGTCGTCTCGCCATGCCTGAAAAGCAACGTGAAAAGCGTGGGCACGTTTTAGTTGAAGTTCACTTTGTCAATTTAAAGTCACTTTGACGGCTTCATCGTTTGACAGATACGGGAATTCATCAAGGTAATTGGAGCGGAAAGATTCCCTTCTTTTGCTTGCCCAACAGAGCACAGTGATGTGCTTTTATCTGACACTCCCTGTAATTAAAGATAAGAACCTAAATATTAAAACCATCCAGAGAAGCAAATCACATCCACAGCCGGCTCCCGCAAGCCATAGAATATATATAATATATGTATATATTTTAAGTCTCTTATATTCACCAAGGCTGCATTTAATTGATCAAAAGCAGCAGCAACATTATGAAATACTGTTTAAAATAACACTTTTCCATTTTAATGTATTTTTAAAAGTAATTTATTTTTGTGATGACAAAACTATTTTTTTTTTCTCTTCTCAGACTCCAGTCTTTAGTGTCACAGGTAACACTTTTGTATAGGGAACAATTCTCACTATTAACTAGTTACTTATTAGCATGCCTATTATTAACATATTGGCTGTTTATTAGTAAGCACCTTTTTTGCATGATTGTATTCTACATCCCGAATCCTAACCAATACCTAAACTTAACAACCACCTTATTAACTATTAATGAGCAGCAAATTAGGAGTTTGAGGCAAAAGCCATAGTTAATGGTTTGTTAATAGCGAGAACTGGTCTTTGAAGGGCTCATTGGATGCAAAGTTCACTTTTAGATGTTGTTTGAACATTAATGTGTGTTGGCAGTGTATGTACAAATATACCCTATAATGATAAAAATCCATGCAGTGGTTTTTAATTTATCTGAAAAAATAATATCCTCTTTTTCAAATCGAGCCATTCTCAGATGGCTGTCGCTGTGGCGTCACAACCACAGAGGCCGCTCCTCCGATTGATTGATTGACATGAGCGTCTTACCTCAGATCAGCTGTAACAGTCCGACCTCCATTGTTTCGATGCCGGAGCAGGGATGTAAGTTAGACAAAATTATCTCCAATGCAGTGGATTACATTTGTTTGTGAAGGGAATGTGCCTTCCGATCTGCATAATCCGTCTATGTTTGCGCAAATCATTCGTGATCCAGCTTCACTTACAGCAGAAGTGAGTATAAGGTTTTTTTTTTATGAATCTCTGCAATCACCTTTCCTAATAACATGCTAGTTAGCAAGTTTCACGGCTAAACGCGCTACATGTGGCTAAAGTAAACAATTTCTCAGAGCACAGCTCATCACTCCACAGAGAGAAGACGGGGCAGGGCGAGCAGAGCTCATTTGCATTTAAAGGAACAATCCATCAGAATGGATTGATTTTTGCAGAGCTCATTTTGACAAGGTAAAAAGGGTGTTGTTTTATACTACCATTGAGAATTTTAAACCAAAGTATATTATAGACTTTTCATTAAGACCCTAAAGAATCATATTACCGTGTGGAAAATGGGCATCCGATGACCCCTTTAAAATAAAGTGTGACTGTGTCACATGATTTTTCAGAAACATTTTTGATTATCAATGTTGAAAACAGTTGCTCCTTAATATTTTTGTGGAAAACTTGATAAATCAACATTCAAAAGTTTGTGATAAGGAAGATATAAAAATAATAAAAAAGAAATTAAGACTTTTATTCATCAAGGATGCTTTAAATTGATCAAAAGTGATATTTATAATGTTACAAAAAATTTCTGTTTTAAATAACGCTTTTCTTTTGGACTTTCTGGCCATCGAAAAATCCTGAAAAATCATGGTTTCCACAAAAATATTATGCAACATTAAAGGGGTCATCAGATGCTAAGTTCACTTTTACATGTTGTTTGAACATTAATGTGTGTTGGCAGTGTATGTACAAATCTACCCTATAATGATAAAAATCCATGCAGTGGTTTTTAATTAGTCTGTAAAAATAATATCCCCTTTTTCAGATCGAGCCATTCTCAGATGCCTGTCGTTGTAGCATCACACTGATTGACAGGAGTGTCTTACCTCAGATCAGCTGTCACAGTCCGCCCACTTTGTTTCGTTGCTGGAGCAGGGATGTAAATTAGACAAGAATATCTCTGATTGAGCGATTGAGGTGTTGTGTTGCTGGATGTAATAATGAACATAGTGGTCGTCATTTACTCCGACATCTGAGCCACTGAAGATGCAGTGGATTACGTTTGTTTGTGAAGGGAATGCGCCTCCTGATCTACATATATCAGTCTATGTTCGTGCGAATCATTCATGATCCAGCTTCACTTACAGCAGAAGTGAGTATAAGGGTTTTTTTAATGAACCTTTGCAATCGCCTTTCCTAATCATGTGCTAGTTAACAAATTTAGCGGCTAAACATGGCTAAATGCGGCTAAAGTAAACAGGCTCATCTTTCCACAGAGAGAAGAGGTGAGCAGAGCTCATCTGCATTTAAAGCAGCCTCGACCAGAATGAGATGATTTTTGCAGAGCTGATTTTGGCAAGGTAAAAAGGGTGTCGTTTTACACAACCATTGAGAATTTTTAACCAAAGTATATTATAGACTTTTCATTAAGACCCTAAAGAATCATATCAACTTGTGGAAAATGGCATCCGATGACCCCTTTAATAACAATTTTTAAGCATCAATGATAATTGATAATAACTGGGCACCAAATCAGCATAATGGTCTTTAACAGTGACTTCTTCTAATATGTGCATCCAACCATATTTATAATTTATTACACTTATTTTAACCCTCATTTTTTTAACCTCAAGTGCACATACAGTAAAATGTTTTAAGGTTTTTGGCATTCAAGTTACTAAATTCTAAAAAATAGATGCTAGATCATTATATCGAGAGCATTTTGGATTGGATTTGAAGCATAAAGCAGCGATATTGTGATCATGAAATTACTCATACATTAAGATTTTGGTCGTACCGCCCACCCTAATAGACACACTCATCAAGCTGAAATGTAAAGCAGCCAAACTGATATTACCCATCCAGCTCTCTGTAAGATCAGAACTGCTGCGCTTTTACTGGATCATGTCGGAGTTTATGCTTACATTGTGAAGAGCAAATTGAACCAAGGTTTGCAGATCCTCGATAAGCTTCTTCACCCATGAAAGCCAAGATCGGGGCACACAGGAGGAGTATTATATCATCCACAATGTCTGGGGCCTGCCAAAGGGCTGGAGCATAATGAGATTGATCCTGATATGAAATAGCACCTCGTCCAGTTTTTCTTCAAGCTTTGTAATCAGACTTTGGAAGCAGAATAAAGGATAGAGGAGGGTTAGCAGGGACTTTGGATTATGGAGTGAGAGAGCGAACTCTTAAAAGTAGTGTAAAAGACAGAAAGATGGATGATGAGGTTTTACAAGGTTTCAGGCTATGAAATGGCCACAAATGTGTTAAAAAAAATTTGCGGCAATAATTCAAAGAGTATTTTCTTTTAGCACTTAACATTAAAGCTTTATTAAAAGTTGACGTTATTGGCTATCTTTAGAGTCCTTCTGTTTCTACTTCAATTAGGGAACAGTTGGATGTAATAAAAATATAAAAAATAAAAACTTTTTTAAAATCTGATAGATTTCCAGGTGGATCATTACCGTCAATCTTCATAATTTATAGAAAACCTAACATGAACACAGGAGGTCTGAATACGCATCTAAATTGAGATGCAATCTGGACTATTTTGATTATGCAATTTAGTGGTGAAAAAAAAGTCATTTGTCTTCTAAACGTTTAATTTTCAGAGCCATTGGCTCCCAAGGAATTAATTTTATCTGGAGTCCTGATTGTAGCAGAATAAAGTGATTGTCTGTTTATATAAGAGGGAATAAAAAGTTTTACCAACAAAGTAAAACCTGCACAAGCAAGTAAGATAAGAAAGCGAAATCAACAAAGATAGATTAAACATTTCACAGCCACATCTGTTAATGGAGTGATCTAAAGTAAGACATCCATTGATTCTAGACACCCTGCTGTTTATTTATTTATATTTTTATTTAACAGGTGGAGCTGGAGTTGGCATATCAATTACCACACGCTCACCATTAATCTGGGAAGCACTGCAGCCACTACATGTTAGTCATTACACAAGTTCTTATGCAATGAAAGTTTTCAAAGAACAGAACTAGATGCCCATTTACTCCCTACAAGATGGATGAAACGACTCATTTACATTTCCTCATTTTCAAGGAGACAGTTTGGAGAGAACTTGCTAATGTCTGCTCTAGGCTGCCACTAACAATTGTTTGGGCAATTTATTGATCTGTCAATTTTTTCTTTGATCAGTTGGGTATTCCACGTTTTGCCTAATGCTTTCCCTCAAACGTATTCTGTGTAAAGACTACTTAATGTATGCTATACAATAATGTTACAAAAAGACTATAAAGTGTTATGGTATTTTGATCGTTTCAAATATTAAGTTAGCACCTTAATGTGTTTAGTTTCTTAAGAAACAGAACTAAGCAATTTAATTACTACCTTGAGTAATTTGTGCTATTCAGTGGCACTCAACAATATTATAACAACTTTAAATATTACAAATATCCTCATTGTTTATGGATGGGTCATTTATAAAAAAAAAATAAATATGGTGTTCCACTGGTGTTTGCAGTTACAGTTTAAGTCATAAGTTTACCTACACCTTGCAGAATCTGCAAAGTGTTAATTATTTTACTAAACTAAGAGGGATCATACATAATGCATGTTATTTTTTATTTAGTACTGACCTGAATAAGATAATTCACATAAAAGATGTTTACATATAGTCAACGAGAAAATAATAGTTCAGTTTATTAAAATGAGCCCTTTCAGAAGTTTACATGCACTTGATTCTTAATACTGTGTTGTTACCTGAATGATCCACAGCTGTGTTTTTTGTTTAATGATAGTTGTTCATGAGTCCATTGTTAAATTGCCTGCTGTTCTTTAGAAAAATCCTTCAGGTTCTTTGGTTTTTAGCCTTTTGGTATATTTGAACCCTTTCCAACAATGACTGTATGATTTTGAGATGCATCTTTTGACAACTACTACAGAAGGTTACTGATGTAGGAAAAACGATGCATGAAGAGCAATTATTGTGCCCTTTGGCATTTTCTTTCTGAAGCATCAGTGTGTTTGAACCTTCTGTAATAAATACATACTGAGTCCCTCAGTTGTCTTCGGTGTGAAAAGATGATCTCAAAATCATAGTCGTTGTTGGAAAGGGTTCAAATACACTAAAATGCTGAAAAACCACAGAATTTGTGGGACCTAAAGGATTTTTCTGAAGAACAGTGGGCAATTGAATTGTTCAGGACAAACAACTATCACTAAAATAAAAAACACAGCTATGGATCATTTAGGTAACTACACAGTATTAAGAATCAAGTGTTATAAATGTAACTATTATTTTCTCTTGTGGACTATCTTATTTAGGTCAGTACTAAATAAAAAATAACATGCATTTTGTATGATCCCTCTTATTTTGGTATAATTAATATTTAGATGATTCTGCAAGGTGTATGTAAACTTATGACTTCAACTGTATATTACAATGAAATAGTAATATAAACTTTAAACTTGCTAGTTTAAAATGTAAACATTAATATTGGATTATTGGATTTTTTAATGTACTTTGCCATTCAGAAGCTTAGGTTAGTAAAATTAATGTTTAATATAAATAATTTAATAACAATCTATACTTTTTTTGTTTATCAAGGCTAAAATAATGAAATTGATCAAAGTGTCAGTAATGACAATTATTGTAAATGTATCTAGGTTTTCACAAAACGTTTAGCAGAAGGTTTAGTTGTGTGTGTGTGTGTGTGTGTGTGTGTGTTTTTAAACCAACCTTATTAAAAATAAGTAATGCTTCATTAGCACCAAATCAGCATACTAAAATGATTTCTGAAGAATAATGTAACACTAAAGACTGGAGTAATGGAGTAATTTCACAATATTGCTGTGATTTTTTTTTTTTTTTTTTTTATACTGTATTTAATCAGATAAAACAGCCTTTTTTTTGCAACCCCAAACAATAATTCTATTAATAATTTAATTCACAATTTTTTTTAGTTACTGTTCATATTAAAATCATCATTTGTGTTCTAAAGGTTTCATTTCGTTTATGAATAATATTTTTGATTCAAATTATTGTGCCCTTTGGCATTTTGTCACTTGCTTTTATAAAGTAATGTTTACAGAATGTGATAGAACTTAATATTAACAGTAATATAATTAATCTGTGTTTTTCCCCCATTGTAAAGCATTTTCACTGCTTTAAATTAAGCAGTGTGAATTTCTTTTTTTCTTATTTTTCTATATTAGCAAAAAATGGAACCAACGCATGCACATCAGTGGCACTAAATGCTCCAAATTGGGTGCTCGACAAAAAAATAATGAAAAAACAAACAAAAGTCATCACACCATAGGCTCCAAAAATGCAAAACAATTTAATATTGGATTTTCACACAAGGTAACGTTTTGAGCTAACAACAGGCTCTTGGTCTGACAAAGATCCTGTTAGCTCGAAACGTTCTTTATTTCTTTATTATAAGTCATGATGTCATTATGTCATTATAAATGAATTGTTGCAACCGTATGCTTTAATTGATGTTTTTGGCAGGGGGTATTGATGGACAGTGAAGTGGTAAAGTCAGGTGCTGTGTCCTCCATCCAGTGGAGAGGGAGGTCCAAGGTGCTTTTTTTCCCTTTCCCTTTTTCCATGTGGAAGAAATGAAAGAGGGATGAAATGAGGTTGTGCTCCCTCTGGAAAGGCGACATGTTGAATTGTTTCATTTAGCCTTTGACCCTACCACAAATCCTTTGGAAAAAGTGTGCCAGAGTGTGTTTTGTGTGTGTTTGTAACTGCACAGATTTGATCTTCAGTCACAGTGGTTTGGTCAAAGTGGAATGGGATCTTACTCCTCTTTCCTTATTGCATTTCTCCTCACCGTTTCCTGCGTGTGTGTGCTCTCTAAGCACGCGACTCTATGGATGTGTGGACCCATTCCATGCCAATGTGAAAATGCCCTCATTCACTAGGGAATTCTAAAGCCATGATCAGCCTCTTTTCATTCCCTCCGCTCATGCTTCGGAAACAAAAGAGAAGGAAAATGGCCTCCGGTACTCAAGCACCACTCTTTCATCACCGCTAGTCTTCAGCGGCCTTCATTTACTAAAATTAGATACTTTATGATCAGGATCTATCACCAAAATTGAGACAATTCATAAAGCATCTGCAAAACTGTTCTGTGATCAGCAACTTATACAAAACTCCAACAACTGCTCCCATAAAAAGAGTCCTTCATTGATATTCAGCGTAGATCTCTTCCCACTGTCCCGGCAAACTCTCACACCAGGTTCGTTCTGCATCTGCTGCATATTCATGAGGCTACATTCTGATACCACCACCACAAATCACATTTTGAGTCGTGTCTTGTGGAGCTGAGGTGATGATTATGTATTGGATGTGTGTGCGGCATTGGGGAGCGATGGATGCCATGCTAAGAGTGTGTGTGGAGGGTTAAAAAAGCAGACGGTAAGTGTTGTGAATAGAGAGAGAGATTAATGAGACAGACTCGGTGTCGTTCGATGACAGCAGGGATACAGATGTCCCAGCACAGTATGTGGCCTCTGAATAAAACTACTAGAGCTACAGAGATAGAAAGAGAGGAAAGAGGAGTTATTTAGCAAAGGAATAAAGTTAAAGAGAAGCAGAGAGGGGAAATGGTTACATTTAAAGGGAGTTTTTTAGTTAATGCAGGAGGATGACTCTCACAAAAACTGTCAGTAAATGCCATCTCAAATTCAACTCTTAAAAAAAAAACTTTAATTGACTTTGATTGACTTTAATTGTTATTTTAGAATGTGAATTAGTCAGCAAAGACTGAATGAGTGAGTCCTTTTTTTAACATGAAATGGCAGTTTTTTTTGTGTGTATTCGCCTAGTTTATTTTTTTGTGTATTCACTGCAGTGCATTTATCACCTCAGCCTTTCTTTTTTAATCTAAAAAAAAAAAAGGTCTTTTTTTTTTCCTCACTTTGTTACACTTGTCCTGGTCAAAATTGACCAGCCTACAAAAATTGTTTAGATTTATTATTTATTTTTTATGCAATACTATTATCTACGACAGCATTTTAGTGGCACTTTAAAAAAAAAAAAAATCTAAGATTACGATAATGAAGTCGAAACGCTTCGAGAATGAAGTCGAAACGCTACGAGAATGAAGTCGAAACGCTACGAGAATGAAGTCGAAACGCTACGAGAATGAAGTCGAAACGCTACGAGAATGAAGTCGAAACGCTACGAGAATGAAGTTATAATATTTTTAGAGTATATTCTAGCCTATTGCACGTGCAAATAGCCCGGATTGAGTTTTCAAAATCAGTTTTATAGCAAAATACAAACAATATGTCTTATAATAATGTGTTTTTCACACTCTTTAATGTGGTGAGACAGATCACTGTATTCGCTTCAGTTTAAGCAGTATGTGAGTCAATCATCTTTACGATTACAATAATGAGACATTCATTTAATTAAATTAGACTATACTGTTTTTTTCCCCCATGCCTTGTGATGTTCCTTTACTTTTATATCTTGCTATAATCTTGAAATAAAGAGGAAAAACACACTTATGTTTTTGTGATAAAATTGACAGAGTTTGAAAGCTATATTAAGTTAAATAAGTTATATTAAAAGCAACAAAGCACAAAATTATTGCGATTACTGGGCAGTTGGCATGCTACAGATAATGAATGGAAGACGTTGAATGTTATGTCCAATCATTTACTGTATTATACCATGAATAAAACAGCTTGTGAATAGTCACTTAATGTTATTTACCTCAGAAATATCTCAATATTATTCGTCCCCACGAATAGGACACAAAGTATGATTTCTGCTAATAATTCCACATGTATTTTAAGTGTATTAAAAAGGGTTAAATAAGAGAGCTGGCGCCTCCGAAAGGAATTTCTATTGGGTGTTTGAGCTAAATAAAAAGTTGTTCTGTCTGTTAATAAATATCAAATTATTGATATCAAGCTGTTTCCACGAGTCAGTTGACTCTTCCTTATCCCAGTAAGATGATGTGGCCGCTCGGACGCAACAATATTCAAATAAATAAACAATAATAAATTCCAGTGGCCTGGCAACTTCACATGGTGTTCTCAGTCCGGGCCTTTATTCTTGATATATTTCAGCTTTATTCTCGTAAAATTTCAACTTTATTCTTGAAATATTACGACTGTAATCTTGTAATCTTAAAATATATATATATATACACTAAAACGGCATCATAATTACCAAATATTGGACTCAATGTTTTTATCAACATTTTTCTTTCAATTAGGTTTTGTATTTTTTTTTTTTTTTTTGGAACTGACTGGTCATAGGCATTAATTACTCATTAATCTTTTTTAAACTAAGTTTATGCACCTTAGTTTTTGAGTGAACACTGACACAGTTATCCACACATAGAGCTTTTTTTTTTCTCACTGAAAAAGTGAAGCACATAAGCTTGGATCAATAAGGCCTGACCAGTCAATTCCAAAAAAGAATGACAAAATATGTGCTAATTGAAAGGAAGCAAGTTCAAAAAAAGCCTAAATCCAAGATAATATACCATAATGAGACATTTACAAGGATTTTTTTTTTTAAAGACAACCCATTGGGTAAAGGATGTTCAGCACAGCACAAGGGTTAAAGAAATAGCTGATCCAAAAATTTAAATTCTGGCATTAATTACTCACCTTCATGTCGTTCCATACCCGTAAAACCTTTGTTCAACTTCAGAACACAAAGTAAGATATTTGGACAATTTTAACGATGCCCTTACTACCTTTCTGGACTTTGAACGTCTCAGTTGCATTGCTGTCTTGGATTTCATCAAAAATATCTTAATTTGTGTTCCGAATATGAACAAAGGTCTTACGGGTTTGGAACGACATGAGGGCAAGTAATTAATGACTGATTTTTGTATGAACTAACCCTTTTAATGCTATATTTCCACATTCCTTTAGTTTTACATGTATCTTTATTGAATTCTTATTTTGTAAATTAAATTTGTTGGACCCCAACCGACCAATGGATTTTTTGTTTTTTTTTGTAAGTGGTTGTGAAAGTGAGTGTCCTTTACCAGCTGAACAGGATCATGGGTAATGTCTTATATCAGAGTCAGGTGTAGGTAGTGACAGTTAAAGATTATTTCTCTCAGCTTCTCAGTCTGCACCCCACATTGTCTCCTTCTTATCTCACTCCAGCAGTCCGTCTTGACAGCGCTTATAGAAGAAGTCACAGTAGCAACAATTAGCCTCGCTGTAATCCCGTAGCTTGTCTGGTCCTGTGGCAACACCACCTGTCAGGACACAAGGCCTTTGTTGTGGCGTGAGTGGCTTTTTCTAAATGTCCAATGTCAGAATGCCGACAAGGTGTCGGAAAATTTTCTCCACGGGTTTGTGTTCTTAGAACTCAGTCAGCTAAAAAAAGCTCTTTGAAAATGAGCATGCTCAGTTCTCAGGAATTCTTCTTTCTGACCTGTGTCTGTCGAAGTATGTGTCTCTTTGTATTGCTGTCTGGTATTGGTGTCCAAGGTTAGAAACAATTTTTTCAAGATCTCATAAAGCGTTGGAGAACTGGTGATATGTCAGGTTTACTAAGGATATTGTAGAATTTTTTTTAGTGATTTGGTTGATACTGTTAATCAAAGCATTGCAAGGCACACGTTTTTTTTTTGTTTGTTTGTTTTAATTATTAGATTTCATTAATTAAAATTGGTATTATATACTGTAATGTGTGTGTGTGTGTGTGTGTGTGTGTGTGTGTGTGTGTATATATATATATATATATATAATATTATTATTATTTATATATATTTATTATTATTATTATGTATTTATTTATTTATTTTTAAAGAAGTTTCTTATGCCTATCAAGGCAGCATTTATTTTATCAAAAATACAAAAGTCATTGTAAAATATTATTACAATTTAAAATAATGGTTTTCTGTTTTAATATACTTTAAAATATAATATATAAAAATAATACGTATTTTCTTACACAATTTAACATCCTTACTGAATAAAGGAATTAATTTATTACAGAAAAAGGAAAGAAAAAAAATGTCCACAAACTTTTAATCCGTAGTGTATATTGTTATAAATATTCCTGTTTCAAATAAATGCTGTTCTTTTTATCAAAGAATCCTGAAAAAAGTATCACAGGTTGCAAATAAATTAATATAATGTAATGTAATATAATATAATGTATAATATAATGTAATATAATATGCAGCACAATTGTTTTCAACACTGATAATGTTTTAGACTATTAAGAATGATTATTGAAGCATCATGTGACACTGAAAACTGGAGTAATGGCTGATGAAAATTCAGCTTTGCATCACAGGAATAAATCATATTGTAAAGTATATTAAAATAGATTTACACAATATTACTGTTTGGTCAAAATAATGCAGCCTTAGTGAGCATAAAAGACTGTTCAAAAAATAAATAAAAATTAAGTAAAATACAATATAAAATAAAATATAATGTAAAATAAAATATAAATGAAAAAAATAATAATAAATTAAAAAAAAAAAAAAATCTTACTGATTCTAAACCTTTGAACGGCTGTGTGTGTGAATGTGTATAGATACTGTGTATAAACACTTAATGGTCTTCTTTACAGTAAAAATTTGTATTGTGTGTTTGTTTTTGTTTTTTTCCCCATCTTCAGGGGTAGTTTTCCCACCAAGACCTACCCACTTTCACCATAGTAAACCAAAACGTAAAGCAACCAACCTCATTTTTTGTAATAGTGCATTGAGTTTTTGATGCAACTTCAGATTAACTTCCCCTGAAATCTGAGAGAACTTTCTGCCATGCTGCAGGATAGTGCAACAGGTCCTCTTGCCGTATTTCTTTTTTTTTCACACCATCCATTCTTGCTTTGTAATTTAACGAGATGCCCAGTCCCTCCAGATGAAAACCAGCCCCACAGCATGGTGCTGCCACCACAATACTTCACTGTGAGTATGTGTTTTTTTTTTTTTTGAGTTGTGGGCAGTGAAAGATCTGCAGCACATCACTTTGAATTTCAGATAAAAAGTCTATATTTCTGAATTCCTCAATTCTCTCTGAAAATTCTGCTTGCAAGGATCCCAACTACATAGTTTTTTTTATCATAATCAATCCAAAAATATGCCTCAGAAGAGCCTTTTCAGAAGAATACAGTCTGTACTTTACAGAATCCTTCTCTCCACCAGACACGCATAAGCAAACAATGCCTAGGATAGACAGTGTGCTATGTCTCCTTCAGCTTGGCCCACCTTAGGGACGAGCTGTCAACAACATCCGTCACATTACCTAAACAAAGCACCTGCTGAAGGTGAGCTGGAAAAAGCCAGACAGGAGATGATTAAAATAAAGGCTCTCAATGGTGAGATTTATTCTTTAGACACCTACTAGTCACCATTGGCTATTTCTGTTTTGGGAAACAAGGATACGGTACTTGTTTTTGTTGTAGTCTTTTGGTCAGGGGAAATAAAAGCAGGAAGAACAGAATGAAGGAAGGAAAGAAAGGAGATTAGAGGAATCGAACGTGAGGAAAAGGGCTCCGTTTCATTCTGTGTAGTTTGGACAGCGTTCCTCTCTTTTCCTCTACGCTCGGCTGGTCCCTCACATCGTGGTCAGTACAGCAAATCATTAATGCTGGTCTGATTGACAGCTAAACTGACAGCAGAGCTGTTTGGACATTGTGGGTGGAAACCCCTTTTTCCCTCATTTTCCTAAAGAAGACTGACAAGCTCACAAAAGAGACAGGGCTGGAAATGACATGTTCAGATGTGTGTGCTCAGCACAAGCACTATTTGTGCTGAAATACTTTATGTATTTATTTATTTATTTGTTTATTTATTTTTAAATCAGCATTTGAATTTGGGATCCATTTGCTGAAACCCGGATTAGCCATCTTATATATATACCTGATCCCATGATGAAAACATACCTGAAGACTTTCGCAAGACACAAAATACATACCAATAAGTACATATCACTGCACTTTCCAACAGAAATTAACACTAGAGGTGGTAAAACAGCAAGCACTTGTAATTGCTTTCATACACCATTATGATTACAGCTCCATATGTTTTGTTTTCTGGACATAACAAGCTTGCTTGGTAGCTCAGCTGGCACGGAACTGGACTTAGGATCTGGAATCTTTGGGTACAAATCAAAAACGACTCATGATGAAAGAGCTGAAAGTTGACAGATTGCATGTTTGTGATTGCGTTTTTACGTCACATTTGGTACGTTATTTTAAAACTTTACAGTTATAGCACCACTCAATGGACATTTCAAGTCAGAACTGTGGTAACATGTACAAAACCATATGTACGTTTATCTGTTCCACGGGAAAAAAAAAACAAACAAACATCTCTTTTAGCGCCACTCAGTGGATATTTCACATCGAATGTGTCACAAATCGTACATGCCAGTACGTATTTGGCGTCTTGCGTAAAGGTTCCCACAGGTATGTTTTCGTCATGAGATCAAGTTGATTTATATAGGGCCTAGGCCAGTGTTTCCCAACCCTGTTCCGGGAAACCAACAATAGATACTCTTAAACTATTCCTAACCAAAAAACCCATTTAAACTCATTGTTAAAGACTCCAAGACCTGAAATGGATGGGTCAGATAAGGGAGACATCAAAAATGCAACATGTTCTCACTCCCAACTCGTCACATATTGACGCTTGGTTGGGACCTCTTGGCGCCTCAAGGTACCCCTTTAGCATCACTGTTTGATGCTCAGGGAACCCCTTTAGGACTGAACACCCCTCACTCAGATCAGTATTTCCCAACTCTATTCCTGGAGAGACACCAACAGTACACATTTTGCAACACATTCTCACTCGCAACTCATATCATATTAACGCTTAGTCAGGACCCCTTGGCATCTCTTTTTGATGAGTGTTCCCCCTTTGCGTCATTTTTCAACATGCAGGGTCCTCCTTTGCTTTAAATAAGAAACCTTTGGTGTCAATATGCTGACGCAAAAGGCATTGGGAATTTTATCGTCATGATTAATTTACATATTGGGTAATAATTTTACAATTTTTACAATATGTTGGGGTGTTTTTTTTTTTTCTCAAATGTAAACGGTCAAAACAATTATTTTTATATTACACTATTTACACATTTATGACCACTTAACCCTGCCCCTAAACCTAACCATTTGTCAATATAAAACACAGGATATAACAGGCAGCTACAACTACAATCACAGTTTATTTAAAAAGTTTTAATATCCCAAGTCTTCCAAGGCAAAACGATTTCTGAGAGGAATAGATCGTCGTCTCTATCCGCCGTACAGCTCTTAATGTGTGCAGCCTGTGTACAAATTTGCTGACGTGAAAGGCACTGAGCTATCGAGCTAGCTTGTTATGACCGGAAAACAAAACATAGGGCTGTAACTTTGTATGGAAGCAATTACAAGTGCTCGCTGTTTTACCACCTCTAGTGTTCATTTCTGTTGGAAAGTTGTTTCTAGTTGTTTGCATTATGCGTCACATTTAATGGTCTGCATGCATTTGCAAAAATCATTTTATATAAATTTATACTTTCATATGTTTGGAGCACCTAACCTAAACCTACCCACTTCTGAACAATTTAAAACATGCAACAGGCAAATAAAGGTACAGTACCGGTTATTTATTGCAAAAACTCACTATAAAAAGCAGTATAGAAGCATTACGAACAAGTCGCATTGCATTCAAAGTCCTCCGAAGATATGCAAAGAACAGAGTAAGTCATAAGGTTTAATCGCTGAAAATGATCTCCCGAACTTGTTTAACGTGATGTAAATGGTCACAAGACACTCAAAAGCCAATGGCATTTCACAAATAAAGCTGACGTAACGCTGCTTCTGGCAGCGGTTTTTAAATTTGTACACAGACACTGCACACATAAGAGCTGTACGGTGGATAGAGATGGTGATCACGTCTATTCCTCTCATAAATCAATCGTTTTGCCTCGAAAGACTTAGGATATTAATACTTTTTAAATAAATTGTGATTGTAGTTGTATCTGCCTGTTATATCCTGTGTATTATATTGACAAATGGTTAGGTTTAGGGGGTGGGTTGGGTTACATACTCGTAAATGTGTAAATAGTGGAATGTAAAAATAATTGTTTTGATAGTTTACATTTGAAAAAAAAAAAAACACACCCCAACATATATGCAATAATTGTAAAATTATGACTCAATATGTAAATTAATCATGTCGATAAAATTCCCAGTGCCTTTTGTGTCAGCATATTGACACCAAAGGTTTCTTATTTAAAGCAATGGAGGATGCTGCATGTTGAAAAATGACGCTAAATGAGGTACCCTGTGCATCAGAAAAAGACGCCAAGGGGTCCTGACCAAGCGTCAATATGTGACGAGTTGGGAGTGAGAATGTGTTGCGAAATGTGTGCTGTTGGTGTGTCTCTGCAGGAACAGGGTTGGTAAATACTGATCTGGGTCAGGGGTGTTCAGTCCTGCTCCTCAAGGGCCAATTCCCCGCAGAGTATTGCTCCAACCCGCCCCAACACACCACTACCTTGAAAGTTTCTAGACAGTAATTCTAAAGACCTTAGCAGATTCAGGTGTGTTTACTTACAAGTGGAGCTAAACTCTGCAGGATAGTCTGCTTTCATTACCACTAGTTCTTTGGCTTGTTGTGTCACAGCCTTTCGTATCATAAAACTCTGAGAAAAGATTTCTCTATTTGTTTTTTAAAAAAAGTTTAAAAAAAGCATTTTATCGCCCCTCCCTACACCCCACAGCATGACTTGCGTTACTTTGTAGCATATTCCAGCAAAACAGAAAAGGGCACAAGAAGAGGTTGAACTGCATGAATAAGCTTGAAAAGGAGCTCTCTTTTTTTTGCCTGCTTCCTTTCCAATGCTAACAAACATCTATCTTGTCAAGCCTGGGGTGACCTCTGCACAATGTTTCAATTTGGGCTCGCTGACAGAGCCATCACTTGCTTCTTTTCTGTCAGTCTCTTCCAGTCTGCAACAAATGCAGCTAAATAATGCAACGTGCCCTTGAGTTTACATGCACTCACAAACTCTGATCATCCTTTTAAACAAACGAGTGCCCAGAGCCAAAACATCTGACATTTTGTCAACTTTGGCAGGGGGAAAAAAAAGCAGAACGGAAATCTATAAAAGGACAAATTGCTTATGAAAAGAGAGAGAGGAGAAGACGAGAACTAAAGAGTAGAAATAGAGCTTTGGGTTCTATATTAGAATAAGGTGATAGTGTGTGTCTTCTATCTGTGCTAAAGTGTGAAAATTGTGTTACTGGTTAATTTGAGACTTAATTCAGAGTATTTAATTACTAATGAAAATGGTTTAACAAGTTTTTAGGTACACAATCTTGAGCCTTAATACCTTTAGCACTTCATACACATTACACATCAACATACTTTACATTAAAATCACATTACCTTCTGTATGGCTCCCACAATTTAATTACAAAGTGCATGTTGTTCGTTAGTGTTATTTGGTACTTGCGGAACGCATGTAATATGTAATATTATTTTCTTAATACATGTTTGTAGTGCTATTGTGAACAACTATTGTGTGTGTTATTCCAAGGAATGTGATTAAAACAATAAGTAACCTAAATGAGCTTTAATCGATTGAATTTATATATTTTTTGGGATTCCACACCTGTGTGCAAGGATGAAAACCGAGCGTTATGAAGGGGAGAAGTAAAGAGTGTCACACCTGTTCTCTGACCTTGTTCTTAATATAATGATGGAATGAGAAGTAGAAAATTGAGGTCCAGTTTTATGTGGGATGCCCTTAATATTAGCGGCATGCTCACTTTCTGTCTTCACATTTAGTCTACTTGCTAATTTTGTTTAGAAATCATGTTCAGAAGACTTTTCAGAAAAAAAGCCTATATGTTGAGTGCTATTTGTTTGGTGCCTGAGCTACTAAATGGTTAACTGCCCTTATATAAACCACTAGACAATTTCTGCCCTGAGAATGTATTGAACTCATAGGATGCTGCCTGGTATTTCCTTTAGCCACAACATTTTTTTTTCATCAGCAAGCAATCTTTATGGTGACATTTACAGAATGTCTTTTTCAGACTGTAAACAAAGAGAAATTGGATGTTGCCTTTTGCAGTTACAGATGAGTTCAGCTTCTTAATCTGACCTGAAGTCACTATTGATACTTTTTTGTTATTGTTAGTTTGTTTTATGAAGGACAAGTTGCTTATGATGGCTAATGTTTTCTTTTTTTGTTTTTCAATGTTGTTTTCATGGAGTGGTTAATGTTGTGTTTGTAAAGAATCATATACAAGTCTCTTTTTCAGTATCTGTCTGTTTTCTTATTTCTATAGAACATGTTGGCAGAGAAGGTGGAGCAAATGATGGAGTGGAGTTCCCGGCGTTCCGTGATCCGTATGAACGGGGATAAGTTCCGGCGGTTCGTCAAGGCTCCACCCCGGAACTATTCCGTCATTGTGATGTTCACCGCACTGCAACCCCAGAGACAATGTTCTGTCTGCAGGTGAGACAAGCACATTCATCTTTCAGTGTCTGTCCACAGGTCTAATGCTGTATTTACTGAAGTAAAACGATAATAACAGGTGTAAACACAGTCATAGATGAAGATTTGATCTGCCCCAGAGCACCACGGGAAAACCTTCTACATCTGTCTGTTCCCGAGCAGCCCCCACCCCAGACATCATTCCCATCTATTTATCCCTCGACAGCTACTTAGCCTCCATCCACTCACCTCACATCCATCTCTCCTCTCATTATCCTTCAATCGTCGGGTAAAATGACTCCGTGCTCATACAGTCGTGTTCCTCAGCTGAATATCAAGCCTCGGAGACTGAACCGCTCCCACTAGTCCTACTCAGAATTTTCAGACATCATCTGCCAGTATCATTGAATAAAGATAACGGACTGGAACAGTCATGTATGCTACCAAAATAGAGGAAGTTAATTTAAAGCAGATCGACCTTTAAACGCCCAGTCACCCTATCGCGACGATGTGACCCCTAATGCTTTTTTAATTATCTGCTGTCTACTCAAATCGCATGTTTATGTATATTCTCATTTCTTCCTCCTTATTTGCCCTCAATCTTTCTCCCTGTCTTTTTCACACCCAATTAAGTGTTTTCTTTCTTCATACATCATTTTGTCCTGAATACTGCTGGTATGGGTAATAGTAGTAGACTGTTTGACTAGAGGTTGACTACCCAGATAGCACACGTACATCTGCAAGATGTCTGTTAAAGATCACTTGATCTGGAAAGCATCTGCTGTGTACAAACATCTGACAGACGTCTTTTACATACATTCTAAATCATAAACACCTTAAAGAAATCTAATAGACGTCTATTTGACATCTGATAGGAAACGTCCTATAGACGTATTGGACATGAGCATACGCTACAAAATGCGTCTTTCAGATGTAAATGCAGACATCTCTGTGATGTATGTGTGCTATCAGGGATCTTTCTATATCTTTAGCTGTTATGTTTTAGCGTCTCTGAAAAGTTGGCTCTTTAAATTTATATAGCAATGTCACTACAGCCATCCCAGATAGCACACGTACGTCTGCAAGATGTCTGTTAAAGATCATTTGATCTGGAAAGCATCTGCTGTGTACAAACATCTGACAGACGTCTTTTACATACATTCTAAATCATAAACATTTTAAAGGCATCTAATAGACGTCTATTTGACATCTGATAGGAAACGTCCTATAGACGTATTGCAGATGATCAAACACTAAAAAATATGTCTTCCAGATGTAAATGTAGACGTCAAATAGACCTCTCCGTGATGTATGTGTGCTATCAGGGTTACTAATTAAGACAGATTTCTTTAACTGTAGCATCATGGCTTGTCATTTTAAGCGCCTTGGTAAAACAAAATTTGCATTGTAAGACCCCTGAATTCTTTCTTCTTCTTTCTGAAGTCTATTAGAAAGCTGGTTTTTGCCATGGGATAAAAATTAAAAGGTAATTGTGATTTGTTTCCTCACAATTGCTAGATTATATCTCACAAATCTGACTATTTTCTCAAAACTATGAGGAAAAAAAAAGTCAAAGCTGTGAGATAAAAAGTCACACTTTTGCCCCATGGCAGGAACAAGCTTTCATAAAAGTCTTATATAAATTATCTCTAAACTTGAAAAATGTGTGTATATATATATATATATATATATATATATATATATATATATATATATATATATATATATATATATATATATATATATAAATCTGCACACTACTGAATTCTATCAGTAATTCCTCTATATTCATATATATATATATATATATATATATATATATGAATATATTATGCTGAGTGTCAGCATAATATAATATCGTCATTAGCTTGCCTGTAAAAGAGAGACATTGAGTGTCAGCATAATAAATATGTATATATATATATATATATATATATATATATATATATATATATATATATATAGGACTTTTCACATACTGATAAATGATTCAGGTGTGCAAAGCACTAGGAAAAAAAATAAAATAAAATGAATAAATAAAAACATTATTTGGCCTTTCTTGGATCATTCAGCCTCACTGAGTCACTGCCTGCATGTTGTCGGATCCTTAAAAGTTTTAAAATGTCATAAATTCACTTTTCAGAATTGAAAGCTGTAAAAGTCTTTAAATATCTTAAATAGCATGGGGAAAAAGTCTTAAATGTCATTTGCGGAGAACAGGAAATGCTGCTATTAGGGAAGCTTCGCACTGCTGACGTAAGGGGGCTTTGAGGTAAAGATGCAGTGCAGCATGCAAATGATGTGCCATTTTTTTGTTTAATATCAGTTATTTAGTAATGTTCATTTTAATAACTCGCTCCAAATACCGAGTCAGTGCCATGCTTTTTGTCATCTCCCCAAAGGAGTTTGTGAAATGCCATTTTACCATAGTCCTGAAGGACTTGAAGCAGTTTTAACTAACGTCTCAATGACAGATAAGTTATCATCAACTCGGCTCTTGCTCTTTGAAAATGGACACTCAGCATAACATGAAACATTAATGTGTATAATCATGCATATTTAAACTTGTTTTTACCACCTGCAGAGACCCCTGCTTTATTGATGTTTATGGGTACATTTAGTTTATTGATACATTTAAACCGGACGCTTTTCATTTGTAAATGCTTGTTTGCTTAGCACTGTTTGGATGACGTTTGTTTTCTGAACAGTGAATAATAACTTAGAATTATGAACATAGGATGTGTGTCATTTCATAATCCAGAGAGGATTGGGATCCCTAAGATGTGAGTGTTGGTTATCCGGATTTGGCCTTTATGAAAGGCGGTAAACTCGAGGTGCGTAATGCAACCTGTAGAAATAAGAAATGTTTTGTCTGTGCAAGTATACGGGAGAAAATATGAGCTCTTTGAAGTGATGTGAGTGCTTTTGATCCAGCATCATCAATGTTTAAATTTAATTTGTTTGTTTATTTATTTATGGTGGACATCACAGTGATGTTTTGCGAGAAGTGGCAGGTGGACATCTTTGTTGCGTCTGCAGAAGGACGGATACTCAATTAACAGCGTTGTCTCTTTCTTTTTCTCCTCTCGTTCTCTTTGTGCTGTCTACCCGGTGTGGAATAAACAGCAATCACTGTAATAAGTAACAGTGAGATGACACTGCTGTAATGAAGTTCTTCTTGTCTGATTTTTTTGTTTGTTAGCTTTCTTCTAATGAGTAACCTGTCTTTCTGCTTCTAAAAATGTCTCTCTTTTACAGGCAAGCTAATGAGGAATATCAGGTGCTGGCTAACTCATGGCGATACTCTTCGGCCTTCTCCAACAAACTGTTCTTCACGGTGGTGGATTATGATGAGGGGGCTGACGTCTTTCAACAGGTAAACATTAAACTCCTCTGTGTTTATCTTTCATCCGCATGGATTTGTCAGGTCTGTCTAGCGATTTGCTTCATGCAGAGAGCCCTGCAGAGACAAAACTTAGAAGTATCAGGGAGTTTTACAGTTGTGATTTCCAATCTTATCCTTGATTCCTTGAAAGTATTAAAATGTTTTAAATTCACTTTTGAAAATTCATATCAAAAACCATGCAAGTGATCTCTACACTATTTGGGAGGTGCTGTGCCATCACAATTTGTCTTTTATCAAACTCTGTTAAATCTGCAACATTTCCCGTACTGAAACCAAACACTCTACTGACCGAAAGCCAGTCCTCAGATTGTAGATATTTAATTTCTTTGTGATGAAGGTATGTATATTGGTGTTTATCAATATTATTGATGTATTGTTATGTACCAAATTTGTTACTTAAAAAAAATACACATACATATTATATACATAATAGACGAAGTACGTGTGAATGGCCATTAACGCCCTGGAGCTCACATCTCCGATAACATCTAAACAAATTTTAAAATAAACGTCATATTTATTAACAAACCGCATATTTAAAATCTAAACAAGTGCATACTCTTAAAACTACATTCTGTGACACAAAAACAGTATTATTTATAAAATTATATAGCGGATTATAATATTTCTCGCTGAGAGAAACACTTCAAGCAGAGTGATATAAATGGAGAAAAGGTTGGGGTTCCAATAGCACTAGAAAATCGCACTCCTCTCAATCAGATTAGAAGACCAGAAAGAACTGGTTTGTGTGTGTATATGTGTGTCTATATGTGACCCTGGACCACAAAACCAGTCGTAACTAGCAGGGGTATATTTGTAGCAATAGCCAACAACATGGGTCAAAAATATGTTTTTCTTTTATGCCAAAAATGATTAGGATTTTAAGATTGTGTTCCATGAAGATATTTCAGAAGTTTGCTACTGTAAATGTATCCAAACGTAATTTTTGATTAGTAGTGTATATTGCTAAGACGTCATTTGGACAACTTAAAAGGCGATTTTTCTCAATGTTTTGATTTATTTGATTTATTTATTTTTTGCACCCCCAAATTTCAGCAATTCAAATGGTTGTATCTCGGCCAAATATTATCCTATGTTAAACCATACATCAATGGAAAACATATTTATTCAGGTGATGTATAATTCTCAATTTAAGAAAAAATTGACCCTTATGACTGGTTTTGTGGTCCAGGGTCACGTGCGTGCCTGGTATTTATCACGTTATGGGGACCAAATGTCCACACAAGTTAATAATAGTAATACCAGTACATTTTGACCTTGTGGGGACATTTGTGAGGTCCCCGTGAGGAAACAGGCTTATAAATCATACAGAATTAGTTTTTTTTGAGAAAGTACAAGTGTGCACAGTCTTCTGTGAGGGCTAGGTTTAGGTGTAGGGTAGGTGTAGGGTTATAGAAAATATGGTTTGTACAGTATAAAAACCATTACACCTATGGAATCTCCCCATAAAACATGGAAACACAACATGTGTGTGTGCACGTGTGCGTGCATGTGTGTGTGTAATTTAATTTATTTTGGTCCAAATCATGGTTATTAAAATGTATTTCAATGTAATTATAATTATTGATATCATTATTTGTTCCCTTAAACTACAGATAGTGTGGGCTTCAAAAGTCATAAAAATTATAGTTAACATTTCAACACATGTAACATATTTCATCAGCTAGAAATTGCTCTTCACAACTGTAAAAAGTCTTGGAATCAAAAGATCAAAAGGTGTACGGACCTTGTTAATGGTAATTAATTAGGAATAACCTTACAAAATAGGTGTATAATTAAAATAAAATCAAACCGTTCTTAGAAAAGACCAGCGATTCATGACCACATTTACTCCTTGTTCCGTTCTTCTGGTTGTACACAGATCTGTTCTTGCACACACATGCTAAAATGGTCTCAACTTCTAATTTGTCAGAACCTGACAACTTCAGGAATTACATTTTAAAAAGCAGCAAGAACAATCAAATGGAAAATAGCTCCCCGTCTATTTTCGATGTAATGAAATGTCACACTTCTCAGAAGCAAATTATAGAGAAGAAAATCTTTACGACACAGAACATGCACATTAATTTAACACACGCTGATTTATAGCTATTCTGCTGAAATTTGCACGCTAAAGGGTTACAAAAGAAGCTTTATCATGAACTTACATACTCTTATGCCCGTAGATGCTGCAGAGCTATATCTGGGGTAAAAGTCATCAATGAGATTAGCACTACTGACATCTATTTCTGTTTCCTCATTGCATTTGGCTTTTATTTGGGTTCATCAAAAAACCTCAAGCAACCTCATTGAAACAAATTGCTCCAGCTCAATAAAGACATCAAGCCCTGGGGGAAAGTATAGTGGACAAGACTCAAATGAGCTTTCTGATTTCTCAGTTAGTTCAAAACTTGGATTACATTAGACTTCATTTAGTATAATAACGAATTTAGGATTTGTATCCACATTACAAATTTGTATCCTTTGGGTTTCCATTACCAGCCCTAAAGTAATAAGGCCTAGTAGTTCAACATTGTTATTGTAAATGAAAGTGGCTATAGATAAATGCATTATGTACACTAGTTTAGTGGAATTTAATGTTATCTCTTAAATTGACATGGATATTGTTATGGTATTAGTATTTATCGTTAGACAAATAAATGGGTGGTCAAACAAGATTTCTTTCATTCTCTTTCCTTTATATGCATACAAACTTTCAAAACTGGGTAAACAAGAATACGCATAATTTCTTATGCTTCATGCATGCTAACACTACAAAACTAAACTATGAGTTGCAAATTTCTGCAGGGAAATGCAGTTTGATGCTCTTGGCTGATTATCAAACATGGAGGAAACTCATTTTGGCAGTTTAAAGGAATTTTTTGAAATTAAAATGATTTAAGATTCATGGAAAAACTTGGAATATGTAGCGTAATTTAATATTTTACATTTAAATCTAATTTATTATTCAAGATTCTTCAACCCTGGAGGGTAATGTCATATCGTTTTACCCTTATTTCTTGTGAGTTCCGAAATAATTTTGCTTTGCTAAAATCTAGCGTGCTACAACCTAACCATCCTGGAAAACGGCAATGGCTTCTGTTCACCCGCACCAAACCCATTTCTTGGAGGACATGTGGGTTAATGTTGATTTGATGCGTTTTCATCCAGAGCATGGGGACAGCAGTATTAGTCAGTCCATTAGTATGCTAATAAACAGATGTGTGTTAGAGGTGCTGGTTAATAACGTTCCCTAGTGTGTTTTAGAGACGATTTCATCACCAGCGATTATATGATTGCTCTCCGTGATTGAAATTATATGTAATTACATGAATATCACTTAGCTAGATTTCTTCTCTTGTGTTCTTTGAAAGGAACGATCGCCCTAATGTGTAAAATCAGAAAAAAAAGATCATTTATTCACCTCATGTAACACTGACCCCATACTGATTTCTTTCCTCTGTGATTTTAGGCAGAATTTCCAAGCTGCACTTTTCTCTGCTGAAAATTGATGATGATATAATATGAAGCTCCAAAAAGCACCATTATAGTCCATATGACACTATATTTCTTTTAACCCCACTGAATAGCTTAGTGTGAGGAACAGACTATAACTGAAGCCATATTGTAAGATTTAGGTATATTAATCTTAATTTTAAAATGACTCCTTTTATATAAGTTATATAATAATCTTTTTTTTTATGTTGGTATTGTGTATATATATTGGACATCTTTTTAGGTCATGTTTTTAGATGGTCACTCATGGCAAAGTAAGTTTGACTGTGTACATGACTTTGGGGCTTCAAAAAACTTTTAATATAGCAAACATCTATGAATCACTTTTGATACATTTATGCTGCTTTTTTGCCCTTTTTGGATTTTGGCAGTATACATTACCATCCAATTTTGGGTTATGTAATAGCTCAGAAAGATGACTAACATTTTGTTTTTCACAAAAGAAAGAAAATACAGGGTTGGAACTACGTTCTTAGGCACAAAACTGTCACTAGGGTTTTACCCTAAGACACAAAAGGTACTATATTTGTACCTTATTTACCCCTAAATGGCTCGTATTAGTGCCTTTTGAAAATATACCTCATTTTGTTCCTTTTTACTAAGTACAGAGATTAGAAAGATGGGTCATTTTGTAGGCTCAAACCTTTCATCATCTCACATGTGTTGTTATTTTTAGGCTGTGTGTCAAGTTAAAACAGTTATTAACAAAAAAAAAATGCAAGTAAAGTGTCAGTCCACCTGTAGAGCCATATGAAATCAGTTTTAATTTTTTTTTCCCCAAATTGCGTTTTATTATTAATATGATTTTTTTTTTCCCAAATTCCATTTTTTCCCATTTCAATTTCTCTAGAGTGTTTTAATAGTTAGATTAAAAATTATGTCTAATTATTTGAAATTAATTTACTATTTAACAGCAATGTATTAAATGTTTAACAAAAATTAAATTTTTATTGCCCTATGAAATCCATTTCATTCATTTATTTATTTTCTCAAATTATGTTTTATTTTTACCAAATTCTGTTTTTCCAAATTCTTTTCCATTAATTTTGAAAAATTACAAAAAATAATTTTGGATTCCATTTTAATGGCTTTATTAAAGTTTCTGTTTGTATATGATATGACGATAGTTTTCTCAAATAAAATGGTAAAATGCTCATGAAGTGACTCTAAGTTCATGTGCACCTTTTTACAAGATGAACAAGTCTCTGATATCCCAGACTGTGAATGTGAGCTTTTTGCTCAAAATACAGACAGATAATTTTGTTGGTTTTGTTAATTTTGTCAATCTTGATAATTTTGTTAACTTGTTATGAGCCAAACGCGCCATTTTTGTGTTTGCTTCTTTAAATGCAAATGAGCTGGTGCTCCCGGCCCCCTTTTCAGAAGAGGGTGGAGCTTTAAGAGCCTGCAAAAGCAAAACAGGACAATCTTACACACTGAAAATGTCAAACTCTCAGTAGCGGTGTTCTACCTTGTATGTTTGAACCGGAATAGGTTAAAAGTCAGTCATCTAATTGTACTGTGCATAATTTATGAATCACACAGACGAGGAGCACGGTGCGATTTAAAAATAACGACATGGTTATTAGATGTCATGGCTCCATCGCATGCTATCACAAACTTTATAAGTCCCACTTGTGATTATGAGCTCGACAAATTCAAGCGGCCAACTTCACGTTGCTTTTATATGCAGTTTTTTACTAACACATTCCTATTTACGATCATTCTGGTAACATGTGAAGGCAGCATCAGTGAAAACAGGCAGACACAATGATAGCTTTAGCAACATTAGCTTTACAGCATGCCAAGAAGCTCTTTCAGAAAGGCAATTTGGAAAATAAGCATGTAATACTTACATTTTCTGGAGCTGATGTTCACGCACAAAGCGTTGGTACTGGTCCCTAAACATATAGGAGACTTCACCGATTTTTTTCCAAGTCATTTCCTTAAAAATTTTAATTTAACTACAGTGTCCTCAGTGGCTCAGATGGAGGGCGTCTGTGGAGACTCCTATGTATGTTGGTGCATCCCAAAACACCTCAAAACACTTAATGCCTCTTTGTTGCTGACATTGTATATCTCCAGCAGCTACAGCAAGAAAACAGTAATGGTGAACTACTGCTGCTTCTCACTCAGGGCTGTGTCTATGCTAATAGGGCAGAGACCATCACAAATAGGCTTTCAAATAGGATTTCTCTCTACGATGATTTGTTCATAGGAAGAAGAGAGACTGTTTATGATTTATTGGGATTAGAAAAAAAATTAAAGGATGGATTTTTACCATTATAGGCTGGTTGTTTTCACACACTGTGGCCACACAACTGTGTTCAAACACCTTGTAAAAGTGATTCTTGTATAATAGGTCCCCTTTAAAGAAGTCCACTTCCAGAACAAAAATTTACAGATAATTTACACACCCCTTGTCATGTTTGTGTCTTTCTTTCTTCAGTAGATAAGAAATTGTTTATTGAAGAAAACATTTCAGGAATTATCTCCATATAAGTGGACTTCAGTGGTGCCCCCAAGTTTGAAAATGCAGTTTAAATGCAGCTTCAAAGATCTCTAAATGATCCCAACCAAGGAAAAAGGGTCTTATCTAGCGAAACGATAAGTCATTTTCTAAACAAATTGACAATTGATATACTTTTTAACCTCAAATGCTCATCTTGTCTTGTCTCTGCGATGCGCATGTGTAGTCTGTGTAATCTGGGTCAATAGAGTTAGAGTATGTCAAAAAATCCTACATTGCTGTTTTTTTTTTTTTGTTGTTGTTGTTGTTTTTTGGGAGTTTTTTTGTAAAGGGCATTTGATCTTTGCATGTTCACTTTGTAAACACTGGGTCAGTACTTCTGCAGCGATGTAGGACGATTCTGAAGTTGGGGAAGAAAACGAGACAGGAGTTTTTTGACATACCCTAACTGTATTTACCGTATTAAACCAGAGCTCACACAGACTTGGACAAGACGAACGTTTGAGGTTAAAAAGTATATAAACTGTCAATTTGTTTCAAAACTGGCAGATCATTTTGCTACATAAGACCATTCTTCCTCAGATGGGATCTTTTAGAGCCATTTGAAGCTGCATTTAACCTGCATTTTTGAAGCTCAAACTTGGGGGCACCATTGAAGTGTTTTATATGAATTAAATCCTGAAATTTTTTCCTCAAGAAACATCATTTCTTATCAACTAAAGGAAGAAAAACACAAACATCTTGAATGACAAGGGGGTGAGTAAATTATCTGTAAATTTTTGTTCTGGAAGTGATTTATTCATCCAGTATTTGGCAAATTCCTTGACATTCCACGTTATACCATGAATTCCATTTTTATGACTGGGTTCTGCATCACGGAAATCATAGGGCCTCACACCTGCTTTTGAAAGAACAAACACACCTTGTATGTACGCCCTGTAATCAGTCCCACCAGGATTTCCCTCGACTTTTTACCTGATTGTTTTGCAGTGAAAACCCACCGATAATCATGATGTACCTAGGTAATTAGTGTAAGAGTACAGTTATTTACCTGTAAGTATTTTTTTGTACATAATTACTGAAATTATGATCCCAGTCCCCAATGCACAAGAATGCACTAATGGAATTTACTGCCAACAGAGGCAGGTTGGACACACATTGGTGAATTTGTTTGGTCTCTAAATTATGGATTTTTATTACCTGATATAGCTTTTCCCCTCTCAAGTTAATGTTTTTTGGAGGAAAAGTACAGAAATAGAACAAAAATGCAAAATGTCTTCATTATAGGGTGTTTGCTTTATTTCACATTGAGTTCTACAATTGCAGAAGTGTGAAATCCTGGAGGGATTGTATAATCCTTTTCGGAGTGAGCATCACTTAAATAGTATTGACACAAATTGCTTATGATTTGGACTGCAAGGTATCATCAAATAGGACGCTCTAACCATAACAAATTAAGAATGAGGTGCTTTTTTATGATCAATGACTACTGTCAGGAGTACTCAAGTATTTGTACACATCACTAGTTGGAACAGCATGGGGTCAAAGAAATGACCTCATGTTTCAACTGTCTGCTTTTAACTCTATCATTTGATTTCATCCTGTTGTTCTCTCTGTTTCTTTCTTTGGCCCCTCAGACATTCATTTTTGCAGTGGGTAATTTACCTCCCTCTGGAGGCTCTTCAATTGCTCCTGTCTCCTTATTAAAAGAAATTTCTGTAATACACATCACACTGTTCCTGCTGCTTTATTGATTTATTAGTAGATATTAATGTTTTTGTGCTCTTGTTTCGCTTCTATTCATCATTCCCCTCCCTTCTCCTTCCCTCTTATGCTTCCTGCTCATTTTCTCATATGCTCTCCCTTCTGTCTCCCCTTTTTTTTTGTAGCTGAACATGAACTCTGCCCCCACCTTCATGCATTTCCCAGCCAAAGGGAAACCGAAGAGAGCAGACACCTTCGACCTTCAGCGGATTGGCTTTGCGTCTGAGCAGCTGGCTAAGTGGATCGCAGACCGTACTGATGTGCAGGTACATCTGAAGTTATGCAACACGATATATTGCTGTACTACTGCTCAAAAGATTGGTATCCGTACAGTTATTTATTTATTTATTTATTTATTTATTATTATCATTATTATTTTTTTTTAAGTATTCTATTTTTTTTATTTATATTAATTCCTTTAAAAAGTAATGTTTAAAATGTATTGAATTTATATATTTAATTTAATTAATCATCTTAACAAAGATGCATTCAATTTCTCAAAAGTGACTAATTACAAAAAAAAAACAAAAAAAAAAAACTTTCTTTTCATCAAAGAATCCTGGAAAACATGACAGTTTTTAACATTTAATAATAATAATAATAATAATAAGAAGAAGAAGAAGAAGAAGAAATGTTTCTTGAACACCAAATCAGCAAATTAGAATGATTTCTGAAGGAAAAATATCACCACACTCAACAATATCACAAGTATAGTCAAAATACAATTGTTGTTATTATGTTTTATTACTATATCAAAACATAGAAATAGAAAACATGTATTTTTTTTACTTTTTACATTTTTTACATTCTTGGTTCTTGAGCACCAAATCAGGATATTAGAATGATTTCTGAAGGAAATCAAGAATTTTATTAAATGAAACAATCATTTTCCACAAAAACAATCAATAAGAAAAAATAAAATAAATAAAAATTAAGAAAATTACCACATTCTACAATATCACAGGCATAGTCAAAAATATAATTATTTGTATTATTTGTATTAATATATCAAAATATTGAAATAAAAAACAATTATTTTAAATTGTATTTTGTACATTTTACATTTTTGGTATTTGAGCACCGAATAAGGATATTAGAATGACTTCCGAAGTAAATCAAATCAAAAAATTATTGTTTCATTAAATGAAACAATAATTTTCCACAAAAACATTGAAACTGTTTACAATCAATGGGGGAAAAAAAAGAAAAAAGAAAATCACCACATGCAACAATATCACAAGTATAGTCAAAATACAATTTTGACAATTTGTTTTATTATGTTTTATTATTATCATATCAAAATATTGAAATGGAAAACAATTCTTTTAAATAGTATTTTTTGTTTACATTTTACATATAACATTTTTGGTTATTGAGCACCAAATCAGGATATTAATCAATGATTTCATTCTAATTCAAACATTTTATTAAATTAAACAATCATTTTCCACAAGAATATAATTTATACTGTGTACTATCAATGAAAAGACATTAAGAAAATTGCCACATGCAACAATGTTACAGGCATAGTCAAAAATATAATTATTTGTATTGTTTTTTATTAATATATCAAAATATTGAAATAAAAAACAATTCTTTTAAATTGTATTTTTGGTTTTGGTTTGTACATTTACATTTTTGGTTCTTGAGCACCAAATCAGAATATTAGAATGATTTATTTTTTATTAAATAAAAGAACATTTTATTAAATGAAACAATCATTTTCCACAAAAACATAATTTATACTTTGTACAATCAATGAAAAAAAATAATTAAGAAAATTACCACATGTAACAATATCACAAGCATAGTCAAAAATATAATTATTTGTATTATTTTTATTAATATATCAAAATATTAAAACAGAAAACAATTATTTTAAATTGTATTTTTTACATTTTACATATTACATTTTACATTTTTGGTTCTTGAGCACCAAATCAGGATATTAGAATGATTTATTTTTTATTAAATAAAAAAACATGTTATTAAATGAAAGTCATTTTCCACAAAAAATATCATTTATACTGTGTACAATCAATGAAAAAAACATGAAGAAACTTACCACATGCAACAATATCACAAGCATAGTCAAAAATATAATTTTTATAAATCTATTTTTTTATTATTATATTAAAATATTTAAATAGAAAGCAGTTATTTCAAATAGTAATGTTGTACATTTTTATAGTTTTATTGTATTTTGGATCAAATGGCCTAAGTGATCATATAAGACTTTCAAAAATGCTAAAAAAAAAAACAAACAAACTGTCCCCGGCAGATCACACTCATACCTTTTACACCTGTCCTAAACTGAATTCTTTCTGGTCCTCTTTCTTTGACACATTGTCAATAGCTCTTAATATCTGTGTGAAACCCTGCCCAATAATTGCAATTTTCGGAGTTTCCCCTGTTATGGATTATATAGCAAGTGTCATGCCGATATTATTGCTTTTGCCTCACTGGTAGCCAGAAGACGAATACTACTACATTGGAAATCCCCATGCCCTCCTGCTAATCTTTCTTGGTTAAAGGACTTAATGTCTTTTCTGCATTTGGAAAAAATTAAACATTCCATTAGAGACTCTGTTAATTTATTTTATAAAATGTGGAATCCTTTGCTTTTTTTTGGTGAGACCATACCTTCATTATAATCCATATATATTTTTATTTATTTATTTTTATTTTATTTTTATTTATTTTTTTATTTTATTTTTATTTTTTTTCATTAATTACTTAATTTATTTATCTATTTATTTATTTTTCTTTCCCTTGTAGTTTTTGTGGGATAATTTGGGTTGGGTAGAGATAAGGAAGATGTTCTGGTTATTTACATAACTTTATTCATTATTATGGATGTTTAAAAAATAACAGGTTGTGTTGTGTTTCACATATGCCATGTATATCTTGTTTTTCAAGAACCTGCACAATAAAAAAAAAAAAAAGTTTTAAACGGATGTGTAAAAATCCCTTAACATTTCATAGATGTTCCCATTACATTTTTTAGCATATGTAGAAATAATTTTGTGTATTTCATATTACTCTAGGTGCATTTCAATGTTTAGCACATAGGTGTAAATGCATCACTATCATAATGTACGTGACTGACAGTCTTTTGAAATGTAAAGAACAGCTGTTGAAAGCAGGATGGCTCTGCTTCCCAGACACATTTATTTGCGATCCGTCTCAAGCACATTTATTTTAGCTTTTTCCTGCTGCATGAAAAGCTGTTTTTAAGAAAATATTTTTTATTTATTTTACTGCTCAGTGAAAGTTTGAGAAGCAGCTTTTAAGAGCAACATAGCAGACACCAAGATAGGAAGAAATTAATCTCAGTACACTTTTTGACATTAACGAGTAACATCTTTGCTTCCCCTTACTTGGAAATGCAACCTTTTTATGAAAAAATAGTTTGAAGCTTTTAGCGTTGTAACGTATATAATTATATAAGTACTTGTATAACTGATGCCAAAAGCTTGAAAGTGTAATTATGTGTCTAACATCAGTCACAAATGTGGTTTGAGGACAAATATTTGATTAAAGGATTTTTCTGTGCTTTCAACAATTACGTTATTGGCTTCTGTAATCCTTGCTTTGTTTTGATTGTCTAGACGAGTAAGCTCCCTTCTGCTCGCTTGGTAAATTAAGGTCGTATGTCAATGTATTTCTCTTTAAAAAATAAAAAATAAAAATCAGATCAGTGAGGGAAAAGTGCAAAGTGAGGGATTCACAAAGTCTGCGAAGTAGAACCGAGCAGTGCTTTTGTGCGAAAGCAGACCCCGATATGTGGTCTCCAGGAAATGGAGACAGATAACATCTGATTTCCCCATCATGTTAACATAGATTTTCCCTCCAGAGAAGCTCTCATTGAAAAATATCACCGGCACCTTAATGCGTTTACACACGGCTGCCTCGGAGCACTGGCACTAATTCAGTTGCCTTATTAAGACACTACCACGGTTTCAGCTTTAATACTTTTGAATAAGTCACTTAAGGTATATATATCACCTTCAGGGAAGGGCTGAGTTATGTTGGAGTGGATAAAAAGCTGCTTTTTTTTTTTTTAAAGGAAGATTTTCCTTCGATGGAGCACATTGATTAAGAAGCGCTGTGTAGATTACAGCGCAGGTCATATGTCAGTAAAGCGCTTCCCTCCATGCAGTTGGACTCGTTATCTTTGATTCATCTCCAATTCACATTTCTGCAGAGGTGCGGAAAACCTTTGCCTTGTGAACTGCGTTTTTCTTTATCCTAGCTAAAGGAAAAACCTTTAAATGCCTTTAGAAAAAAAAAAAATAAAATACATAAAACGTTTTTTATATAATATAATATAATATTATATAATAATAAAATCTTTTGTCATTAATTTTTAAACATAGGAAAAGGTAGAGTATAATGCAAATATAATGAATGCATCATTTTTTTATTTTAAATTATTTTATTATTTTTATTTTTTTATATAAAAAGTAGAGAATGCAGGAATATTGCATTAATTGTTTTTTTTTTATTCTTTTATTTTATTTCCTCATTTTAATTTTACATCAATTAAAAAAAAAACAGAATGCAAGTGTAATGGCTGCATTATTATTATTCATTTTTTTTTCATTTGATTTTTATTTTTCATTAAAAATAGCGAATGCAAGTATAATGAATGCATCAATAATTGTATTTTTTTTTAATTTTGTTTTGTTTTATCTTATTTTTGAAGTAGAGAATGCATTAAGTATAATGTATTAATTGTTTTTTATTTTATTCTTTTATTTTTATTTTATTTAAATTTATTTTTAAGAAGAATGCAATAATAATAATTTTTCCTTTTATTTTATTTCATTTCATTTTTTTCATTTCAATGCAACAAAATTATTTTATTTTAAATGATTTAATTTAATTATTATTATTTTTTTAATTTAGTTTGACTTTTTTTTAAGTAAAGAATGCAAGTATTAATTGTTTTATTTTATTTTATTATTTTATTTAAATGTACTTTTTTAAGAAGACAGAATTCAGTTATATTGGCTGCATTTTATTTTAATTTTTCATTTTATTTTTTTATTTCACTTCATTTTATCTTCCTTTAAAAATTACTTTTAAAATTTTAATTAAAAAATAGCAAATGCAGGTGTAATGAATGTATCAAAATTATTTTATTTCAATTCATTTTATTTTTTATTTTTCATTTTAGAAATAGAGGGAATACAAGTATAATAAATGCATCAAAATTATTTTATTTTAAGTTATTTAATTCAATTCCATTTTTTTATTATTTTTTTTTTATTTTTTTATATATATATATTTTAATATATATATTTTTTTAAAGAAGACAGAATGCATCTATAATGACTGTATTATATTTTTATTTTTCATTTTATTTCATTCTGTTTTTATATTTAAAAAATATAGCAGATGCAGGTATAATGAATGCATCAAAATTATTTATTTATTTATTTATTTTTATTTCATTTTTTAAAAAGTAAAGAGAATGCAAATGTGATGAATGCATAATTTGTTTCATTTTATTTTATTTTATTTCTTTGTTTACTAAATTGCCATACCATTAGCCAAAATATCTATTAGTCTATGTCGACCAGTTCATGCGCATAGGAGCAGTGCTCGTTCACCCCCTGGAGTAGACAGAATTATAGATGAAGTTGGCCATTTTTATCCTAGATTAATCTGATCTGATTTGGAGGCAGCAGCAGAGGCTGTAGTACACGTTTTGAAGGGAAACATTAAGGCCTTGAACGACAGGCACTAAACGTGTTTACAACCCTCTGGGTCTCGCATCACACCACTCATAAATAGAGAATCCTGGGCGTCCAATGCGTCATAGACTTACTAGCCCTTTGGGTCTACTTTTGGCCTAAGGCAAACAAATAGTGTATGGGGAAGGGAGGGACCGCCAGCCTTTGCCGGAATGAATGCGTTCACTAGACAATGGCAGTGTGTGTGAAACCTAAGGAAATTGCCTCGGTGGCCAGACAGTCAGTGCCTTCACCTGCAGTGATTTTTAGTGAAGTTTTCCTTCTCAGAAAATGATTCATTGAAAGTCACACATTCAGACCATAACATCTTTTGATGTAAGAAAATTTCAAGTGTTTGAAAGCAATTTAAAAAATGACATTTATAGATTTAAGGCACCATTTTGCCTGTTTCACTGGACACTGAATGTTCTCAACTTAAGCTGTTGTGTTATGTTGAAGGCTGGCCTTGAGATTGCAGTGCTTAACAACTGCATGTAGGGCTGTAGCTATCGATTATTTTAGTAATCAAGTATTCTACAGATTATTCCATCGATTAATCGAGTAATCGGATAAGACGTTTTTCTTTATTAAAGAGCAAAACTAAATATACAAGAGAAAATAAGATAGGTCTCTTAAAATAAACAACTTTGTTTTCTTTTTAGGAAAATTAACAATTTTATTGCTGAAATTGCATACATTAATAACCATGAAAACTAAACCCATATTTACCCAAATTACATTCAAAATGCAGATGCAAATATATCAATTATATATATATATATATATATATATATATAAAATAAATAAAATACAAAAATCGACTTCACATTACTTTAGAAAAAGATAAACATTACAACCTAAAACAAAGGCATAAATCAAGAAAGTTACAAATGCGTAAATAATATTTTGATATTTTAAACAAAACATTGAATACTGACTAACATGTATTTGTAAAATGAAGATACCTTAAATGTGATATCAAAACCACCAGTAGGGGTCAGCAAGTCACTGTTAAGTAATTGAGTCATTGTGATCGAACTCAATCATTTAACGGGTGATTCGTTCAAGAACGGAGCACCGTCATGTTGCTCAAAGACGCAAAACAGTGCTGTGGAAATGGAGCAAAAACAGGCAATATGTTGTCTAAAATGTAAGTCTCTTAATATTAACTTCTTGTTTATTGATGAACTGTTGCATAAAATCAGTATCACATTTGTAATCATGCTGAGGTTTAATATTGACTAACTTTCTAACTTTCTGTGTGTCACAGAGAGAGAATGAGACTATCAAAATAAATGACACTTAGTCTTTCACAAAACATAGCTAACTTAGGAACATCATAACCAACCACCATTAATTTACTCTTAAATGTGTCCAGCCTTTATCGGTTTGTGCGACTGTAATAATGGTTCGTGGGGAAACACAGTGTTCCGTGTGTAGTTACAGTAAATGGACTAAACAAGTTCTCTTTTTTGTATTCGAGTTACTCGAGGAATCGTTTCAGCCCTAACTGCTTGTTTACTTCATTTTGATAGTGAGTGAGTGAGGCTCATGGATTTTTCCTCATTATTTTTCTTGTCGGTCTTGAACAAACATAACTGGTTGCAATTGTCAAAATACTGTCACCTTCTTTTCATGTCTCAAAACCTATTTTAAAAGACATGCATGTACCAGTTTCTGAGAAATTATGTATTTATGTGTCAAAACCTTTTTACAGATGTTCATTTACCAATATATTAGAAGTTGTTGTTGGTCATTCATTCATTCATTCATTCATTCATTTATTCATTCATTCATTCTTTCTTTTTTTAATTTTTTTTTAACTGTACTCTGACCATAAGTGTCAATTTTACTTTTTTTGGCAATTAAAAAAATAAAAAAGTAAACCTTTTAAACAGTTTTATAATTGCTGAAATTCTAATGTAATTATATAATAAAAGAATAACAAATATTTTAATGTTTATTTTTAGGTTGGTTATTAAACTTAAGATACTGTAATCTGTCATACTATGGAAGCCCATTTCCACCACTGAATAAAATTTAAGAAAGGTTATTGCGACTTTTTATCTCAGAATTGTGAGATATAAACTCACAGATGTGAGAAATAAAGTCATAATTGCAAGATAAAAAGACATTTTTCTGTCAGCGCCGATACCCTTGTGTTGCTTTTGCTCTATGGGCATCCCGAGTTCGAATCCCACCTCAAGGACCTTTCCTGATCCCACCCCTTTCTCTCTCTCCCTCTTCACGTCCTCTCCTGTAAAATCTGTCCTGTCACAATAAAGGCAAAAAGGCCAAAAATAAATCTTAAAAAAAAAACAAAAAAACATTTCTCTTGCAAATGCGAGTTTATATCTCACTTTTTTTCCTTGCAATTCTGATATTTTGGCAAGAAATTGTCATAATTGCGAGATAAAACCAGTTTACATCTCGCAATTCTGACTTTTTTTTTCCTCAGAATTGTAAGATATAAACTTGCAGTTGCAAGTTATAGTCTGAATTGCATGATATAAACCAGGGCTGTGCACAGACCTTTTGAGGGGCATGTGCTGAAACTTAAAAAAGCCCTTCTGTTTGGTTTTATAAGCTAACTTGTATTATTTGGTTAACATGTTTATGCATGTCATTGAAAAGAGGGGACGGTAAAGCAGTGAGTCAAGTATTTTTGCCAAACTATATTGAAATATAATTTAAATAATTATGTCACACAATTCCAAAAGAGGAGATTATAAGAAACTCCAGCCATACGGCATCACATTATGTTTTCATCAACAGGTTGCAGTGTTTGTTGTAGATAAATAGGCGCTCAGTTTTTCCTGTTGTAAAATACATTTGGCCAAAATCAAATTTTTTGAAAGAGATGAAATGCTACTGTATGCACAGGCTTTAATTGTATTGACTATAGACCAGATAGCAAATGCTAGCCCTCTCTCTCCGGTTCCACATGTCTCAGACCTCAAATACATAAAATATGAGCCTCTACAGACAGAGTTTCTTGCGTAAAGAAAACACTGTTCTTATTCAAACAACAAGATCTTTATTTACCCTTGCAAGACTTTGTTCAGCTCAGCTGCTGTGGAACTTCACTCCGTCAAGATAGAGGGGATGGAGTTATGAGGTTGTTTGACTGACAGCTGAGTGGATTTATTGAAGAAAAATAAAACAGCACCACCAAAAAAAAGGGCACTTCGGAGTGTAAGGGGAAAAAAGGGCATGTGCTCTGCACAGGTTGAGCCTGTGCAGAGCAATTGTGAGATTGTGAGATAAAACCTGTGAGATTGTGAGATAAAACCTTTTTTTCTTGCAAATGCAAGTTTATGTCTTGCACTTCTGACTTTTTTTTTCTCAAAATTATGACTTTTTTTCTCAGAACTGAGATATAAACGCGCAATTGCGAGTTTTAAATTTCTATTTTGAGGGGAAAAAAGACAGATGTTCTTAGAATTGTGCTAATAACTAGCAAATTTTCACTTTATAACTCATTGCAAGTTTATATCTCACAATTCTGAGAAAAAATGTTAGAATTACAAGTGTGTATCACTCAGTTCTGAGAAAAAAGTCAGAATTGTGAGATAAAAAGTCAAAATTACCTATTTTTATTTTTGGAAATAAAAATGGAAACGGGCTTCCATAGTGATCTATGGAAACGGGCTTCCATAGTGATCCTGACATGATTTTAATATGTTTCATGATGGCATAACGTAACGTGTTACATTTACTGTTCATGGAGCACTGGCACTGATGAGCTCATTGTTTCTGAAATATGAAGTGTTTGTCAAAAGTTTAACACTTGTTTTTTTTTTTTTTTCTTTGCCCAGATTCGGGTCTTCCGGCCGCCCAACTACTCTGGCACCATCGCTCTGGCTCTGCTGGTGTCTCTCGTCGGTGGGCTCCTCTATCTTCGCAGAAACAACTTGGAGTTCATCTACAACAAGACTGGCTGGGCCATGGCCGCACTGGTGCCTAATGTTCATTATTTAGCCCTAATTCAAATTAAACTGCAGGAGCCATGCTTAGAGTTGAAAACCGGCCAGATCAAACAACAATGCATATCTTGGCAGCGGTACAATGGTCAGCTCTCTCTGGCCCTAGAACCATTCAACTAATTCAACAACTTCAACACTTTTGCTATTGCTTTATAAGGTCCTTTAATAAAATAAAACCAGCTGACCATGAAGTAAACCTAGATTAAAATTATTTATAGAGTTTTTAAGCCATAAAATAGACCAATTTATTGAATCTAAACCCAAGTTGATGCAATAAAAACAGAAGACAACAGCTCAAGGGGACAAAATAAGCTAAAGGCATAGAGTCTGTGTGCTTCTTACCACCTGAGGCCAAAATTACGTGCTGTGTCTTGCATAAAAGTTTGATTTAAAGTGTTGTGCTGTCTGTAAATTGTAGAACTTGGGCTTTCAATGTTTATTCCCCAAAGTCTGAAGGTGGTTGACCTTTACTGCTCCAATGGATAAAGTTTGTTATCCACCTTATTGATTATAAGCGCAAGTTGAGGAAGGTTTTTCACAGGCTATAAGAATGTAATCAATCTTTATTGTTCTCTCTGTCTGTTTGTCATTCACATCGTATCATCATATCACTCAGCTAATATACTCTCAATCTCTCTCTCCCTTTTCTTTTCCACAGTGTGTGGTGTTTGCGATGACCTCAGGTCAGATGTGGAATCATATTCGTGGGCCTCCGTATGCTCACAAGAACCCTCAAAACGGTCAGGTGGTAAGTGCTGCCCGCCGCCTTGTCTCAAAGCTCCGTATGTGCCGCACCACTCGTCTGAACTTTTCTTGACTTGGTTGACTTTGTGTCTGTTTATTAAATGGCTATCCATCATATGAAGTTTTGCTAACCAAAACACAAACTTGAGTTCTACGTGGTATATCACCCATCTAGTCAATTCTTAAGCAGTGAATCCTGTGGAATATTAATTCCTACGCAGGGTACAACCTACATTCATGAATAAAAAATATTGCACTTGGTGTAAATAAAACCGGCGCCCAAATAGTGGGATAATGCCAGACAGAACTACGAAAAATGTGAGTTGGATGTCAAAGAATTGACCTGGAGGGTAGAGCACATGCATTGGTATTTTTGCGCAGACGACCCGAATTTAAATCCGGCTTGACATTTTCTGATCTAACCATCCTTTCCTTCAGTCTACTCCCCATCCCTTCGTGTTTCCAATCTCATTGTTTCTAGGAATACAAGGCAAAAACAGTCTACTATTCTTACAAAAATTTGTATAAGTGTATACTAATTTTATACTATATATATATATATATATATATATTTATGCAACACTTCTTTCCGGTCCTCAAATCTGATTGGCTGATAAGAGTGGTGATATTAGAGTGATATCAGAACTCCAACAGCCATTTCACAGCTTGTATTACTCCACTTGCTGAAGTTGTCATATTTCTCACAGTGAATGTCATGGCGGACACCTAAATCCACTACAATGTTAAAAATAATACAGTTTTGTGTCTGAATGTAGTTTGAGAATGTACTTATTTGGACTTAAAATATTTGGACTCCAGGAACCCGCCCAAGAGCGCCTCAACTCGGCTCAGATTCTGTCTAAGAATGTACAGCTGCCTCAGATGTCTCTCTAGTGGTTAAACATGAGATGTAATTTGTTTTGGGTAAATCTAACATAAATGTAAATTCAGTGCTGTATATCAGCTGCCTGTGTACTTTTGACTGAATTGCCTCACAACTTTTATGATGGCTGTTGTTGTTGTTTATTAAATAATATTCTTTAATAAATAATAATTTAAATAAGTAATGGTAGTACTGTATTTAGTGTTAGGAAACAGAAATCTGTTTTTTCATGATGGTGATTTTTGTTACATTGTTCCGCCATTAGATGGCAAGAGAGTGTTTTACGAGTCAGCAGTAAAGACTTTTAAATTGAAAAATACACTGTTTTGACCAGCTTGTATGCAGCCAACAAATGCACAGAGCAGCGCTGTCATTAGGAATCTCCCTTAACTGTCGGACATTGATTTATTGTGATATGAGGTTGATCTGAAGAATGAATGCTGTATCAGATGTCGGTAATCACGATCATTCAGTCAATCTCTCTCTCAATACTAAACATAACATACGGCTTTTAATACAGTAATACAGTTTGCTTTCAATGAAGCAACTCAACATTCCTTCGTTACTAGTTCTAAAGTGACGTTTTGATTTGAATTTGTGGCGAAAGGAAGTAGTTCTGCACAAAAGAGGGTTTTTAAAGACATTCAGTTGTTAATTAGTTTATGTATTTGCACACTTGTGCTGTCAAACTGTTGCATAAATGCAATATGATACTCGTAGACATGAGATATGGCTATATATCACGCTGTGATTACCTACAGCACTCGGCTTGCGGCCATGTGCCTACTGTTGATTCACAGCCGTGCCGATATACAGCCGTATCTCACATCTACGAATGTGATATTGCTTATATATGTAAATATATGAGCCATTATCCCACGAGTAGCAGTGGCTGTATATCGGCATGGTTGTGATCGGCCATAGGTAATCACAGCATGCCGATATACAGCCATATCGCACTGCTACGAGTGTGATATTGGGTTTATACTACAGTCCGACAACATGAGTATGTAAATACACAAGAAACAACAGAGTGTCTTTAAAAACCCTATTTTGTGTGAACTACTACTTTCCGCCATTGATTCAAGTCATAGTTTGATAGTTAAACAGCTGAGCCTGAGCCTTCGTTACTAATTCAAAAATGTCACTTTAGAACTAGAAACGAAGGAATGTTGAGTTGCTTCATTGAAAGCTTATTGTATTACTATATTAAAAGCTCACTGTTTTATGTAGAGGAGAGTATTATGAGTAGGGCTGTCACAAACTAATATTTTGGTAATTGAGTAATCTCTCAGCATTTACCGTGAACAGAGCCACTCTAAGATGCAGGTAACGTACATGCATGTAAATAATTAAAGTGCATATGTAAGTCTCCGTTGCATGTATTTATTTAATTAAATCTTTGCGTTGGTAAATTCTTAATAGCATTATGCTTTATTATGATTTTTATACCATTTCCGGCATTTTGCCAAAAACTCAACACGGGCAAAATGCAATCAAGGATTTTTTAAAATTGAATACTCGATTAGAATCAAGGAATCGTTGCAGCCCTAATTATAAGAGAGATGAACTGAGCGAGTGTGATTACCTGCTAAAGAGACATCAGAGCCAGCGTCAAATTCCTGAAGAACTGGCCAAAGTAAGACTGCTCTTGGCGGGTTCAGAAGCACTGAACAGCCGTTGATGCCCTAGAGCTCACATCTCCAAAAACATAGAAGTAAATTTTTAAACAGACGTTATCTTTATTAGCAAACTGCATATTTGAAGTCTAAACAAGTACAATCTCCTAAAAACCCTAAAACTCTAAAACTCATTCCATGACACAAAAACAGTACTATCTATAAGATTATGGTGGATTTGTGCGTCCGCCATGACACACGCTTTGAAAAGTACCGGTGAAATGGTTGGAGTTCTGTTATTGCTAGAATATTGCACTCCTCTCAGCCAATCAGATTCTAGGACCAGAAAGAACTGTAATATAAATGTTTTTAAGTGAAATGTCCTGATGTTACCTTTTTAACAACCTAATTTGGTACGCTCATGGTGGATGTTATCAGACTCGGTTAATATGGCCAAGGCTTGTTGTTAATAGATACAATCCTGCAATATATTTACACAGCAATCCGCAGCAGCTGCACTCACCTGCTGTTCTGCATCCACCTCTTATTGTCTTCTAAGTGATCCCTCCAGTCAATAACACAATAAATCTGAAATGATTAAGGCCTTTTAATTATTAAAACATAAATAAGGAGATCAGCTTCTTTCAGTGCATAATCCTTCCCAGTACTGCTTCATCACCGTCCTTCATTAAGCTCCACACAGGAAGTTGAAACTGCGTTTCTTTCTCTAATAGCCCTCTGAGGCAGAGGTGAAATGAAAATGCTGATGACACGGGGAAATTAAAGTCACTGAAGTAAGGTTGTAACATCTAACCTCTGCTATACAAATGAAACCATTAGTGCCATTGTAAAATTATACCCTTACTGACTTAAGACCTTCATTCAAATTTCCTTACAAAGCCTGGTCTTAATCGACAATTAAACATTTCTGCTTCAAAGTAGAGCAAAACTATTTAGCCATATTAGGTAGTATTACTGTTATTAAAGTTATTTAAAGGGACAGTTCACCCAAAAATTGAAAATTCTGTTATTAATTACTCACCCTCATGTCTCTCCAAAACCCGTAAGACCTTCGTTCACCTTTGGAACACAAATGAAGATATTTTTGATGAAATATGAGAACTTTCTGACCCTGCTTAGACTGCAACGCAACATTATTAAAATGTGACATAAGTGGTTCAACCTTAATTTTGTGAAACTGTGAGAATACTTTCTAACATTTTAAATGTAAATACAGTATGTAAAATGTGTGTTGTATAATATATACACGACATGCATCAATACCCAGTATGACAGTTTAACGTTTAGTGACTGTTCCTGTGATATGAGAGGCCACAGACCATCTGTCTAACTGCCGTATTTCAACATGATGTTTCTGGGAAACTAGTGCCGTTTTAGCCTCCATCTGGACCCACAAGTCTTTTATTAACTGTACTTGAGGTCCTCTGGAGCTCACAGTTACAAAGTTAAGATAAAGTGCAGAACCAGCAGGTACTGTATGTCACAGTATGTGTAAAAAAAATCATAGCTGCATGAAAGCCACATTCAGTGACTTAAAAACGAACTATAAGTAAAAGATAATGTATAGTCCGTTATGTCTCATAAAATAAACACCAACACAAAGCATGAAATCTGAAAGATGAAATATTGATTTCAATTTATTGTATTCTGTCAGCAGAGAGCACAGTGTTGGACAAAAGTTGGACAGTTGCAAAGATTATATAAGCATGTTTGACCATAGAGTGTCTTGTTTTGTCAGAATCAAGAATCCCAGTCTTGCTTGTTCGTTCATTTGATTTGGAGATATAAATACATTAATACCTTTACACTTAGTCCCAAAATGAGATAAGCTTCTATAAATAGGAAAGATATCTCCCCAAATGCCTGACTTTTATAAAAAGCTCACAGTCTTTAGGAAAAAGACCGGAATCAAAAAAAAAAAAAAAAAAATCAGCGTAAAAGCATCTTTGAATGACAATTAAGCCAGAGCCACAGAAGCTAATGTGCTGTAAATTGTCAAAAATCGTGTCTCATTTGTTGTACAGGATTGGATGGTAAATGATGGTTCATTTATTTGGAGGATGTGCTGTTGAAGAGGTGATGAGAGGGGATTGTTGATTCTTATTCTGTTATTGTTTTATGACTCTGGTTCTGAATCTTCTTACTTTGAGAATGTGGCCTGAAGACAGCCTTTATGAAATATTCAGGCCTGAACATTGATTCAGAGACATAAACACACTGCTAACAATGCTATGAATCCAAGACTCCAGGCACTGAGCGTCTATAGCTCACAACAGGAGGATTTCTGGATCTGTCGTCCTCTAATCCTTAAGCTGGACCTGAAGGGGACATTTCTATTAGTGTGAGAGTAGTGTAAAACTCGTTCTTAATGCACCTAAAAATCCAAAAGTTAAACAAGCAATGAGAGCAAACTCTCACAGAATCTGCAGAACCACTCTCTAATCTTTTTTCATAAACACACACATATATATATATATATATATATATACACATATGCATTGTATGGGTCAAAATTATTGAATTTTCTTTTATGCCAAAAATCATTAGGATATTAAGTAAAGATCATGTTCCATGAAGATATTTTGTAAAGTTCCTGCCATAAATATATCAAAACTTAATTTTTGATTAGTAATATGCATTGCTAAGAATTTCATTTGGACAACATTAAAGGCAATTTTCTTAATATTTAGATTTTTTTTTTTTTAATAATAATTAACCATTGCCCTTCCATAGTATCATCCATAGATCATGATGATAACACATGGGCAAGCACCAGTGTTGGGCAAGTTACTCTGATTGTCTGATTGTCTATTTTCTGATTGTCCATTGCATTCCAGAAATCAACATTGTTTAACGCTGCAAACACGTGTTATAAGTAGAAACTCTGCCTATGCTTACGTGTGTTAATCGTTTTTTTTTTTTTTTTATTAGTTGTTCACGTTGCTTTTGTGCAATACGTGAATAGCAGTTCATTTGTTTGAGATATTTTATGTTAAACTGTAGATATTTCCATTTTGCAGGAGTCCCGCAAATCATTTTTTCTATCCCATCCCACACACACGAGTCTCTGACCGCCCACATCCGCACTCGCCCATCAAGTCTTGTCCCACGCTGCTCTCTGTTACGTCGATTAGGACCTGCACTCCTGCTGACAATGCACAATAATGTTCTTGCCTTTGACAGAAATAAACTCAAAATAATGATTGTATTTCCAGCTACAGAACGCATACTTACCTCTCTTCATGCTGACTTTGTTTTCATTGGTAGTCTAGCCTAATGTCTACATTAATAACTTAATAAAATTTGACACAAATACCCACATTTCTCACACAATACCACTGTGCAGTTAGTGCTACTACACAAAATCTATGGTAAAGGATGGCGATCCGGGATTTGATCCGAACTCTTTTGTTCTGCCTTTGCTGCATAAATAAAATATTAAACATTTATCGAACTCTTGTATATGTGTGTGTGTCTATATATATATATATATATATATATATGGCCAATTAACTGCGAAATAATCACATTGATGCCAGTCTTCCATTTTGTCAGAAGGACCTTCTGTCCAAAGAAGTGTTTATAGTTAACTTTCCCCATTTTAGCACGATATCGATTTATTGTGTTTAATAACTAACATTAACAAAGATTAGATTAGATTCATTGACAATTATTAGATTAACAAAGATTAGATTAGATTTATTTTGTTCTAATTAGTTGTGTAATTTAGCACATATTGAATAGGCTGCTTTTAATTTTTGTGACTGTTGAGGGTCACTGGAGTTCAGTGGCCTATGTCAAAAGCAGTTTATATGATATTACTCTTGTTGTGTGTAGCCTCATATTTTATGGGACATGGCCAAAGCATACATGCAATTAGTCGTTATCACTCAGAAAAATATTATTCTTTGCTAAAAGGCCTCAGCCGTACACAAAACTATAGCATGTTGCTGAGATAGATTTTTGGTCATCATTTATGGCTGTGCATCGAAGTGTGAAATTAAAAAAAGTGGAAAGAGGTTGTGTGAGAGACAGTGGTTGGGGGGAAAAAAACATTACCCTGATTTTCTAAACTAAACGCTACATTTGCATGAAATTATATTTCTCTTGTCAGACTCTGAAAGTGCCATTTCCACATTTTTTCTGGCTTCATCCTGCAGCCCAGAGCAAAACCCATTTAGAGACTAGAAGGTTGTTTTGATAATGAAAGCATCTGACTGCTTACTGACGAAATGGCAAGGCAATGTGAGGTGAAGCTACACATCCACTTGTGCTTTCGCACCTTAGGACAGATCACATGCACGCATACAAACACCTTGCTGTGTTGATACTCAGGATGAACGCGCTCTAGGCCAAAAGAGCTGAACAATTCTCAGTGTTTTCCTGCCTTGCTGTAAAGACATTTATTTCTTCCACTTTCTTTTTTTTTTGGACTGCATGGACATTTCAATAATTATCAAAATGCCATCCAAAAACTGAAACAAATGTGCTTTTGATAAACTCCAAAGTAGCTGCATTATTCCAATTCAAATCATTCACAATGATAATTAAGTGAGTCATTAGTGACTTTTCGCTTTGAAAAAGCATAGTTTCTCCATTGTAAATTAGAAAGTCACTTTGCACTGCTCACAAACACAGGTTTGAAATGTTAACAGACAGGTTGAGTGATATAAACTGCTTGACCAATCAAATTACTGGACCGGAAAAAGGCTAATGCTCTTGTGTTTGGCCTGAACTCTTCTTTTTGTGCTATTAATTAACTTAAAAAGCTTGTCCTTAAACTTTCTTCAAGGACTTGATCACGTACATCGGTTGTGCTCTTTCAAAGTCACCCGAAGATGCCAGTTCCTCTGTCCGCATTAGCCTTGCTTCAGTTCACCATTTTCATTTCATTTCCCACAATTCCTTAATGAACTCTTGCAGCCTCTCTGTATCTACCACCAGCGAGAGGTAAATCATCTGCCCTTCGCTTCCAGCATGTTGTCACTTTTATTACATCTCCGCAAATATTTTGGCTTTTAGCTTGGATGCAACTTTGCTGGGGAGTCTTTATTAACTGGATTGAACTGTGAACTGAAGCATTAAATAAATGTTGCACTTGAGGGAGAGATTTTTCAAGATCTCATCCTGACGACTGGTGTTTTTTTTCCCCCTTTACTCACTGATGCAGAGGGAGTGTAGCAATAAAAATGAATCTGTATAGCAAATGGGAGCTTTAATTACTGCTGAAACAAGAGACCTGTGGAGAAGAATAATAAAGAAAGCCAAAAGGAAAATAACAAACAGGAGAAGGAAAGGCCGATTAACTGTGAATTAATCACGTTGATGCCAATCTTTCATTCTGCCAGAAGGACCTTCTGTCCAAAGAAGTTTTTATGGTTAACTTTCCCCATTTTACATGTGATGCACGTAAATAAATGCAAAATACTTGTAGTAAAAGTTATTTTTTTACAAATAAGCAGCCTCGGTATGTGTATTACTTATTTGGAAGGCAGCAAGTTTCATTTTTTGCGTCTCATTGTTGATTCTCCATTGGTATCAGCTCAAGCTGTCAGTCAGATCCAGTCCAGAAGATTCCAGACTGTCTGCTACTGTGACCTCTCGCAGCTGGTCAGTTTCCAACAAAACCTTTTGTGTGTCTGTGTGTGTGTGTTGACATTCATCCGTTTCCATGGTGTGTGGTGTGGTCTGTTTCTGTCCAGAAACCAGTATCATGGTGTGGACAATACGTGGTCTATATTTAGTTATTTTGAGGCATTGGAATGATTTGAGAAACGTGTAAAGGATTAGTTAACTTCTAGAATTAAAATTTCCCATGTCATCCATGATGTTTATGTCTTTCTTTCTTCAGTCAAAAAGATTTTTTCTCTGTATAGTGGACTTCAATGGGAGCCATTGGATTCAAGCTCCAAATTGCAGTTTCAGTGCAGCTTCTAAGGGCCTTTCTTTGTAAAGAGTGTTTGACTTTCTTTGCACGTTTGCTTTGTAAACACTGGGTCGGTACTTCCGCCTACATCACGTGTGACCTTTCCAATGTGACTATGTAATGTGTAAGGTTGAGCTAGGGCAAGACGGGTATTTGTGTTTAAAAAGTATATCAATTAATTATTTTTATTATTATTATTTTTTTTTTTTTTAGAAAATAACAGATCGTTTCACTAGATAAGATCCTTATTCCTCAGCTGGGATTGTCTAGAGCCCTTTGAAGCTGCATTGAAAATGCAGTTTGGACCTTCAGTCTGTTGGCTCACATTGAAGTCCACTATATGGAGAAAAATCCTGGAATGTTTTCCTCAAAAACTTTCATTTCTTGGATGTGAACATGACATGACATGAACATCTTGGATGGAATAGAGTCATTTTTATTCTGGAATTGAATTAATCCATTAATGCTAGGCTTGTGGTAGAGATCCTACTAGATGCAGATAGTAAGGAAGTATATTATATAAAAATATTATGGTCTCAGTATTATTATATCTTAAGCTCAATCAACAGCACTTGTGTCTGTAATGTTGATTACAACAAATGTTGGTAACACTTTATTTTGATAGTCCACTTTAGACATTCTACTAAAAGTAAGTAACTTTGCAACTGCATGTCAGCTAGCCATTAGAGTATTAGTAGACTGTCTGCTTAATACCTTCTAACACTCTTCAAAACTTTGAGTATATGAGTATATGTCAACTTATTTTACTAACCCTAAACCTAACCTAACAGTTTGCTCTGAGAGTTAGACATGTAGTTGCAAATTAATAAGAATTAGTTGACATGTAGTTGCAAAGTTACTTATAGTTAGTAGAATGTCTTAAGTGGACTATCAAAATAAAGTCTAACCCAAATGTTAGTTTTGAAATTGTCTCTTATCTACGTGTAGTTTCATTGAGGTACTTACATTCGAAATGTCAGAGTACTCACTTACAACCTAAGTCATAAACATAAACAATATGGATGTTAATGTAATATAAATGGTTTGCTATAACCATTTCTGTGTAGAGTTATCCAAATTGTCCCATTTTACAAATGCATTGCAATAACAATGTATGATTAAAACCCTAAGAATTACAAGAACTACTTGTAATTCAGCTCAAGTAATGCTGAAGGTGTAATGTTACAATGTAAGAGCTTTTATTAAATTCTAAGCTTCACATTTCTCCTTTTAAAGTCTTCTCCGTCCTTTTTTTTTTGTTTTTTGTTTTTTTTAAGAAAATGAGGGACGAGCTGAAATGCTGTCAGTTTCAGCTTAACTTATATTGAACCCATTCTTTAGCCTACCCTTTTTTCTTGTCAGGTGTTTCAAACTTTAATGGCCCACTCAAGTCTATTTCACTCCAAAAATCTGAGGGGAAAAAACTGAGGGATTGGGGTGGCAAAAAATTGACTATAATATAATGGGATTTCTGATTTCTGATTTTTGCAAAAAAAAAAAATTTGAGAAGCTGCTCACTGCAGAGCCAATGGGTGGAGCTTGACATCCAGTTCCCCCTCACTGGATGTAATGGGTGGAGGTAGACACCCCAACCACACCCTAACCTTACCCCTTACCCTATCTTTAAACATAACTCCACCCAATAGTTCCACAGAGGTGGAGCTGGAGTAGGTCAAACTCCATTCATTACGTCCAGATTGGGGGAGCTGGAGGTCATCTGGTTCGGCAGTGAGCACTACTTGAAAAAATCAGAATGCAAAACTATTTTATTAATTGAGAAAAATGACTTGTGTCCTCATAAAGGTGTAGTTAATTGTATGTACCACCAGGAGCGCTGTGCCATGCTAAGCAGCTAAATCTCATATAAGCTATTAAGTGATAATTACAATATTTCAAATTGTTTATTAACTGTAATTAGCTTACTTTTATAGTCAATCATTATAAAGCAGTTAAGTAATCATGCTTGTAGCAGCAGTATGTGGGGAATGACTGATTTGTTGCTGTCTAACCCAGATGCCTCCGCTGGTCTGAGCGTCTAATGGCTTGTCCTATATGATGAAATCAGCACTCTCTCGTCCTGTCTTCCTCCGTGCAGAGCAGCTCTTTCCTGAGCTTGTTAGGCACCACACGGTTGTGCTGAAGGGTTGCCGTTGGCTGCTGGAGTTTTCGGTATCCCCCTGTCCATAAGCTTGAGAATTCTTTTGACAGGCTTGAAAACTCTTTCACTAACTTGTGCTGACAGGCTTATTTTACACACTCTGAAAGGCTGTTTGCCCTGCCACAACCAACTGGACTGGAAACGGTAGAGAAAGGCCGGATGAGTGTGTTTACAAGTGTTTTGAATATCCTGATTATGTGTTGATTATGTAAGCATCAGCATGTGTCGGAGGGTGTAGATGCATTCTTCAGAATGTTCTTGCATTGTGCATGAAGGGCAGAATAACAACTAAGGTCACACAGACTCTGTTTTTGCATTTAAAAACGGGGTATATTTCCAAATACTTACCTTGCTGGATCTGTCTGCAGCTTTTAATACGGTTAACCACCAGATCCTCCGGTCAACCCTATAGACAAAGGGCATCTCAGGAACTCCGCTCCAGTAGTTTGAGTCTTACCTCTCAGATAGGTCTTTCAAGGTATCTTGGTGTCCAAGTCACAACATCTGGCTACTGGTGTGCCTCAGAGCTCAGTTCTTGGACCACTTCTCTTCTCTGTCTACATGGCATAATTCAGTTCTGTCATTCAGAAACATGTCTTTTCATATCACTGCTATGCTGATGACACTCAACCAGCTTTTCTAACAGACGTTTCTTGCTGGTTGAAGCAAGTAACACCTCTGTTAATCAGTTTGCACTGGCTACCAGTAGCTGCTCAAAAAAAAATCAAGGCATTAATGTTTGCCTACAAAACCACCACTGTGTAAGGAAACAGGTCAATTTAGCTCAAAGGGAATTAATCAAGATTTTACAGGGAATTTGAACAGAATCACTGTTCTACAACTGATCACTGAGTTGACCAGCGATTCTTGAACGAGCCGTATAACATCAACTCTGCAATGGATATTAATATTCAAAATATAGTGAAATTAGCACAGTAACAGGATCCGCAGTTTAAGAAATTAACTTGTAAGCACAAAACACAAGATGCTTTTCTTTTCAATATATATTCTTTTCAAAGATGTATGAACTAATCTAACACACAGACACACGCATTCACACATTCACCCAAGTTGCAGAAAGAGAGAAAGTGAGGAAAGAATTAGTTTAGAAGAGTGAAAATAAAACATCCCAAGTTTATAGCAATATATGCAATTGCTTAGACCTGAACAACCATCATGTTTCTCAGTGAGGTTATTAAACTTTGTATTAAATGCACCAGTTCAGCTAGAATATGGAGGTTTTGCTTGCATTGCCTGATTAGAGGATTCCCTTTTGTTGTCATCGTTGCAGAAAGGGGTTTCCCAAGGTTGCTGATTGGCTGGAAGTTCGTTGGAAGTGGCGTCTTGGGCATTGGCTGAAGATGCGGCGTTGTGGGCTGGTTGAAGTTTTAGCCAGGCGCAGACATCTGGGACACGGCTTGTGGCAAAACTTAACTCAAACTCTCAACAGAAAGAATAGAAACTAAAGTACAAGACAGAAGTGTGACAATCTCCTCAAGGTTTTTAGAGGAGCAGCTGGCATGCAAGCGCTCGAAGAATGCAAAAAGCAATAGCTAAAAACAGGGCTAAGAGCAATGGCTAAACGCATGGCATGGCAAAATTTTATAGTGCCCTTGAGTTTTTAAAGTCGGCTGTTGGACACATGCCAAATGGTGTTTTGACCAATTAGACATTGTCTTGTGTTACTATGTTTCTCCTCCCAATACATAAATCAGCATGTTCTTCAGTCACATGGTCCCAATTTCAGTCACTCTTGCAGAGTATAATTTGAAGGTGATTTCTATAACAAGAATATAATACATTTTACAAAAAATGGAATGATAGAAACGTTTCAAGAAAGCAATTTCAAGCTTAGGCATACCAAACACAAATATAAACCCTTGAGCTATTCAGTAGTTATTAAAAGGAATATAAAATACACAATGAGTGATTAGAACATAATAGACAAATGTGTGGGTTACATACATAATAGGGAGTTATGCAGTGGACTGATATAAGTGATGATATGATATAATTTTGGTGCATATATATGTAAAAGACAGTCTCTGTGTCTTTCTTTGAACGTGAGGGCATATTCTGGGAGAAGCGAAAAGTCAAGAGGGTTTGGAAGAAATCTTGGTCTGGTCTCTGTCTCCTAGGTGGGGGAAGTCAATCCGAGGAAGTCTTTAGCACATGATGTCCATCATGGATTTACATGTGGTGATCATGCTGTGCATCTCTTGGACTATTAAGCTTGGTTACTTGCCCCAAATTTGACAATCTCCTTCCTGATTTGAGATTATCAATAAGTCGTCTTTTGTGTTAACGTTGCAAGTTGTTAAAACTGTTAAAGTGTTGGTTGGTTAGGCTCACTTCAGGCTGGCTGGTGCTAGGATCTGATTTACAATCATCCATGTTGTCTTAGGTCTCTTTGTGGAATTCAGCTCCTCGTGTTTCAACAATGTTCTGATCGAATCTTAAATTGTCTGATTTTCTCTGAAATGCTACAATTGGCTCTGCACCCCTTTTCCTAAAATCATTACTTGAGACTTACAAGTCCCCTAGAAGCTTGTGTTCTGCAAGTGAACGCCACATTATTGTGCCACCCATAGAGGCACAAAATCACTTTCATGGACTTTTACAATAACGGTTCCCTCATGGTGGACTTTCCTGCCCAACTCAATCTCTTCCATCTAAATTTGACCCTCTTATCTCTAGCAGTCTCTATTCTAAATCTTTTCTATCTATTTTTTTCTTTATTTATTATATAATTAAAAAAAAAAAAACTGGTAATCTAATAACATTAATAATTGATCAATTTCTTCAAAATGTGCCTTTGTGTTTCACAGAAAAAGTCAAACAGGCTTTAAATGACATGAGGGCAAGTAAATGATTCAAGAATTGACATTGCTAAGTGAACTATTTCTGAAAAATGAAGTGTAATCAATTTGAACGATTGTCAGAGCAAATATTTACACCCTCGTAAGGACCGATTCCGCTCCCTTCATAGTGTGTGGCCGGTTCTCTGGCTGTCGGCCAGCCAGTATCCAAGTGGCTCTCATAGCAGCCCGCTGATGAGCTCGCGCTCCAGACAAATTGATCTGAATGAAAACCACTCCACCCCAAAAAAAGAGCTCATTTCACGGGAGAGATATCTGCCGTTCGCACAGCACCGTCTGGAATGCAATCTACATGACATACTGTACAGGACACCTTGTACTCTTAATTTGGAAATGTCCTAGAGCAAACTGTTTTCCACTTAAACGCCGATTATATAATCTAAGTCAACACATTAAATCCACCATCAACATTATACACTCATACACCCCACTCGTTTAAAACAAACGAGTCTTAAAAGCAGACTAAAACTCATTGGAAGGAGTGACAGGCCTCAGGGGGAGCAAAGTCATGGTGATGCCAACACTGAGCCACTGCAGGGCCAGCGCATCGCCAACACTTGAGTGAGTGGAGACGTAATGCTTGATGACAGTGTAGGGGTAATGAAAGGTTGCTCCCACACTGACTAAAAATTCAATCTGCCTGCAGAAACCACAAAGTTCCTCAAAAGCCTGATTGATGCTCCCAGCTATATTCTGCGCATTCAAACCTGAGTGACTGATTTTGAGTCCTAGCAAGTGTTCTTTTTAATGTGGTTTTATGATGAAATGCTAAGGGAAGATAATGGATACTGCATTTGAGCGAATGCTTCAGTTGTTGGCACAATTTAAGCAATGGTACAAAACTGATAATGCATGAAATGTTTAAAAAAAATACCTTGACCTTTTCAGGGGCTGTTTAGCAAACAAAACACACACACACACGAAAAGCAAGGACTCAACTGCCTATGTAAGGGCTCTTTAGCTGGCCGCCCACGGCCAAACACGCCCCGTCAATCATTTTTATACAGCCTTCTGATTGATTTTGATAATCGCTGCACTGGCTGATAAACCAGGGTGCACTTGCACAAATCTTGTGGTACATATTCAGAGTGTGTTTATGCTTTCTTCTGCCCACAGTTCAGCTGAAGTGTTCCAGACAAGAACCAGAAGCATTACATTCAATCTTGTTTTATCCAATTAAATTTATTTATGCAAATGCAGACAAATGATGACACAGTGTCTTATCCAATACAGAGAAATTAATGCTGAAAACAGAAGCAAAGTTTCAGTTCAAGAAATAAATGACAAAAATGTTTGCTTTTTTTTCACCTCTTCTTAAGTGTAAAATAAAGCAATAAGCCCCAAGAAGCCGTGGTTTACAGTGAATTTAGAATAGCTAAGGGGCGTTGTTATAGGCATGACGTGAAGCTAAGGGGGGTCTGTTATAAATTCACTGTAAACCATGGCTTCAAGGGGCTTATTGCCTTTTTTGGAAACAGATAGTTCTTAATTCTGATTTGTTGAGCCATGTTCTAAGCTGTTGAAAATTGCTCTACAAACATACACCTTTGTTTACATCTGTGTGTTGCTCGGCAACCACTTTATTGCAACCACAACAGTTTCTGAGGAACTACATTGTGTGGCAGAAGAAAATGTTTTTATTAATATCATTACACTTTATTTGCTGTTGTATTTTGTGAAACCTTACTACGTATATGGAATAACCATTTTATAAAAGCTGTAAGCTCCATAAAGCTATGGTTTACAGTGAATTTATAACAGCTAAGGGGGTTTAAAGACACCCAACAACAACACCCCTTAGCTGTTATAAATTCACTGTAAACCATAGCTTCTTGAGGGCTGTTGCCTTATTTAGTGTTTGATAACTTTATTCAAATTCTGTATATTTCCTGTATATTTTCTGTATAATTAGAAGTTATTTTTTTAAATCTAATAAATTTTAAAATTGATAGCTCTGTTATACTGTAATGTTGAATGGCTATAGTCAGTGGGTATATATTAGGAAAAAATAATTTCCTAGAGACATCAGTAATATTGGTATCAGTGATACTCACCAAAAGAATACTCAGTCAAAAGAATATTTTAAAAAATATTAAAAATATACTGTCTTGTACCTTTAAATTGCTATAATTTCACATTCAATCTTCAAATTAATGTAGAAACATTACATACATTTAAAAACTTTAATGATAGGTGGGATTAATAGCAATTAATCGCTATTAATTTTAGAAAAAAAATGTGTGATTAGTTTTTATTTTTTGTAATTTGTCTTTTTTAATTGAATGAAGGCATTAGTAATAAACACTGAAAACAGTGCTGCTTAATATTTTTGTCGAAATGTGATCTTTTATTTCATGATTTGTATGAATAGAAAAATCTAACTATTAGTATTTATTTGAAATAGAAATTTTTTCTAACATTATGAATCAACGTACTGTCACTTTTGATCAGTTTAAGGCCTCCTTAATTTCTTACAAAAAAAAAATATTCCACTGACCCCAAACATTTGAGCAGCACTGTGTATTTGTATCTGTAATTATTTCTAGTAGGTGGACATTTTCTCTCATATGGATTGGTATTTTCAAGGTTAACTTTTTTGCAACTTTCATTAAATACCCATAAAATTCTACTATAAGAAACTTGAAAAACTTAATGCTGTGTATCTGTTTACGTTAAAGTAAACAGATACACAGCATTAAGTTTCTTTTTTGTTTTGTTTTGTTTTTCAAGTTAACGTGAAGGTCTAATAATGAAAGTTTATCTCTGAAAAAGTTTTCTCCCCATTGAGTGCTCATCATGATAATCTGACCCCTGAAAGAAAGTAGTTGAAGAGCCCTGACCTGTTGATAGAGTTATTTTAATAACCTCTTATTTTTTAATATATTTTTTAACCATATATTTTTTAATACTTTCATAAGGGTAGTACTTTTTTCACTCTCTCATGAAAGTGTTCTTTTGTGTTTTGCAAATGCTCATTGGCATCATTAAAAATAGACTGAAAATTAATGGGTTCTTTGTGAATTTTGCTGAACTTCCTCCTTAAGCCGTAATGTATAATTAATATCCCACTTGCGCTCTAAACCCAAACCACTTTTTTCAACCTAATACACAATCTCTCTCTCTCTCTCTCTCTCTCTTTCTCCCCCCTCTCTCTTCTTCTTTTTCTGCTTTGTTGACTTCATTTATCTCCATCACTGACTCATTCTTTTGACCTTTAATAGTGAAGCCTTAAAACAGTGAGAGGGGGAAAAAAACAGGAACGAATGATTCGCAAAGGTTACTACATCAAAACTATTAGGCGACTGTACGTCCCTGGAACAGAAAAATGATCTTTTGCTGTTAAAAATCACACATTTTCTATCAGTGGGTTGCTAATTTAGTCCGCTACGGCTATTAAGCGTGAAATATGAAAATTTAAAAAGCAGGGCTTTCTCCAAAACCCCACAGTGTACTGTGTTAGTGTACACAGGCTTGAAAACAGGAATCTCATTTTTACTCCAGAGGAAAGGAAATGGATTTCTCATCAAAGCTCAGACAAAGACATCCATAATGGCTTCATGTAATATCTGTTATGAAGGGCAGTTCAACACCCCAAAGACATATTAAAATCTGGTATTTGCAGCATCCACTCAGCCATTATTGTCTTCAACATCAGTCTCCAAATCTTATTTATACACTATTATGTATAAATGTATCAAGAATGTGTCCAATGTGTCCATGGTCTTTGTAGTACGATTTGTTTTCCTAATTGAATAATCACACATATTCTCATTGTCCAATTATAGTGCTGAGCACTGAACTTATTCCTCTCTACTCACACTTAGTCGCAGCTATTTTCCCATCTAAGAAAAGGGAACACATAACGCTCAATTCATCAGATCAATTGGAAGGGCCGCAGAGAGTATTACGGTATTTTTCATTGTGCCTATCGAGCACAACTGCAATTTGCAATTCGAATTTATGTCATTGCCCTAATGTGCTATGCATGTTCCTCTGGCTTTTTGAGTAAGAGCTTTGCATTGTTTCACAGATTGAAAGTGGCATTAAAATAAGCCATTCGAGTGGAAAATGAAGGGAATAAAAAAGAAAAGGGCAAAAAACAACCATGGTGATGAAATATGTAATGTTGTTTATTGGGAACAGTTGCTTGAGTCGTAGGGAAACGTTATTATGTCACTGATTATGAGAATTTGTTCTTTCATACAGGGAAGAGCATGCTAAAAAGGCATCCGTATTATTTGAGCTAGATGAACAGCTTTTCAATAACATAACTTCAAAGTGGGCTCGGATGAAACCCCCTGCAAATCAAAGTGACTGCTGGGACGATCTTGAACCAATATGCACAGGAATACTCATGTAGCAGATTGTCTTGAGGAGTTTGGCGCTTTAATGATCCATCCTGATTTGAACTTTCCACATGTGGAATTCAGAGCATTTTATCTGGAGTTCTTGATCAAGCTCCTCTGCTTCTGCACACGTACCGGTGGGAGTCTGAAACTGTAGAATTTTAATTCTGAGCTCTAGTTATGCATACTTTGACATCTTACAGGTGGATTTTATGTGGGACATGACAAGATGTATAAACTTTAAGTAAGATTAAAGAGATACTTGACCCAAAAATGAAAAATCTGTCATGATTTAACAGCATGTCGTTCCAAACCTGTATAACTTTTATTTTTCTTCTGTGGAAGACAAAAGTACTCTTAAAAAAAAATGAATGGTACTGGCTGGTTTCCATGAATGCACAATGACTTTTTGTGAACCTCAGAAGCATCATAAAATTGGTTCATATTACCTGTGTGATATCCTCCCAGTCCTTAAGGAATAGCATGAAATTTAAGTCGATATTGACAGAAAATCTTGACATCTGCCCTAATTCTTCTTTTGCATGTTAATGACAGTGGATCAGCAAAATTGCAATTCATGAACCATTCAGATATTTGCAGTGAATCACTTGATCCAGTTCACAAAATCATTTTAAACCACTTGTTTATAAATAGGGCTGCTTCTCAAGTTCTGACTCAGTTAAAGGTATAGTTCACCCAAAAATGAAAATTCTGTCATTAGTTACTCACCCCCCATGTCATTCCAAGACCTTTGTACACCTTCAGAACACAAAATAAGATATTTTTGATGAAATCCAAGAGCTTTCTGACCCTGCATAGACCGCAGAAAAGTCCCAGAAAAGTAGTAAGGCCATTGTTAAAATAGTCCATTTTTACCATGCATCATGGTAGTCTTGTAAACGCAAATCAAAGACTGACACAGAAACATTTATTTGCGCACAAAAAGTATTCTCGTAGCTTCATAAAATTAAGGTTGAACCATGATGTCAGTAGGACTATTTTAACAATGTCCTTACTACCTTTCTGGGCCTTGAATGTGTCAGTTGTACTGCTCTCTGTGCACGGTCAGAAAGCTCTTGGATTTCATCAAAAATAACTTAAATTGTGTTCTGAAGAAGGTTTTACTGGTTTGGAACGACATGAGGGTGAGTAATTGAAGGAGCAGTTCACTTCCAGAACAAAAAATTACAGATAATGTACTCACCCCCTTGTCATCCAAGATGTTTGCGTCTTTCTTTCTTCATTTGTAAAGAAATTATTATTATTTATTTATTTTATTTTTATTTTTTTTTGAGGAAAACGTTTCAGGATTCCTCTCCATATGATGGACTTCTATTGTGCCCCCTGAGTTCGAACTTCCAAAATGCAGTTTAAAAGCAGCTTCAAAGGGCTCTAAATGACCCCAGCCAAGGAATAAGGGTCTTATCTAGAGAAACGATCAGTTATTGTATAAAAAATGTGCAATTTATATACTTTTTAACCTCAAACGCTTGTCTTGTCTAAGTCTGCGTGAACTCTGTTTTTTCCGGTTCAAGATAGTTATGTCAAAAAACTCCCATCTCATTTTCTCCTCCAACTTTAAAATAGTCCTACATCGCTGTTTTACCTTTTGTTTGTTTTTTTTGTGAAGGACATATGACCCTTCTTTGCATGTTCACTTTGTAAACACTGGGACGGTACTTCTGCAGTGATGTAGGGCGATTTTGAAGTTGGAGGAGAAAATGAGATGGAGTTTTTTTGACCTACCCTAATTGTCTTGAATGGGAATATGCAGAGTTCACACAGAGCATTTGACGCGCATTTGGGGTTAAAAAGTATATAAATTGCATTTTTTTAGAAAATAACCAATCGTTTTGCTAGATAAGACCCTTAATCCTCGGCTGGGATCAAGGATTTTTAAAGGGGCTTTAGAGCCCTTTGAAGCTGCATTTAAACTGCATTTTGGAAGTTCAAACTCATGGGCACCACAGAAGTCCATTATATTGAGCGGAATCCTGAACTATTTCCCTGAAAAAGCCATTTCTTTACAACTGAAGAAAGAAAGACATCTTGGATGGTAAGGGGGTAAGTAAATTATTTGTACATTTTTGTTCTGGATGTTAAATACTCCTTTAATGACTGAATTTTCATTTTTTGGTCAACTATGCCTTTAATATCTTATTTGAGAGTTAGCCTCTCATAACTATAATAACTATTATTTTAATCAAGTCTTCTTTACAAACTAGTCACACAAGTGTGCTTGATGAGTATTCTGGGAAACACTTTTCTCAAGAACTCAGCGGAGGAAGATAAAACAGAATGAAGTGCTGGCACTTCTTCATGCCTTCAACCACAAAAGTACGACTGCTGATTCATTCTCCTGATGGCACTACAGTCTGTTGTTCTCTGGAGGAAATTAGTGGCATTATTGAGAATCCAGTATACCATTAGACCGTTATTGAAGTGTCCCTGGGCATTTTGACTGAGTTTCTGTCTTTGCATTTCAAGGCTAAACCTAATGACTCACTATAGAGAACATTTCCAGATTCTTTTGTATAGGTTGGGTTGTGTGTGTGAAGCCAAGAAAGGTTTTTGGGTAGTCCCTTCTTTATATTCTATATTACATTGTATATTCTCAGCACATCTTTAATTGCTTCTCATTTGCTTTACACCACCAACACTGATGTGTTCGTAGGCTAATGTATCCTGACCTCATGCTTAGTGTAATTACTAATGAAAAATGCACATGCCATATGTGAACACACTGACATTCCTAGTTCTCTGAAAGTAATTCAACTTTATTTGTTTTACTTTCTTTTTTGGAGAGAAACTATACAAATGCCTCTTTCCTCTAGTCATAAGTCTGGTATTTTTTAGCTTGTTTTGCTTAGTTCACTAATTGAACAGATGCTAAATTCAAAACAAGTGTAATCATCTAATTGTAGTGAATTGTTCACATTGGCAGGGTTTAAAACGACCTCCAAAGCCAGGACATTCATTTAACCGACAGTTCGCTATTTAAAGTGTAGGAGTTGAATTTTTTTGCATGAGTCAAAAATAATGTCTTTTGAATACAAATTCATGTAGGCGGCTGTAATGATCATATTCAGTCATGTATGCTCCTACACAAAGCACTAAATATGATGTTTGATGGTTCATTGGATGGTGACGTAAGTCTGACTGTAAAGTAGACATCTGTAACCCCAGTGCTCTATGAGCACAATGGATCTGCTCTTCAGAGCATTGCCTGAAAGCCCAAAGCAGAAGTCAAGTCTGAGTAAATGAACAGTGTGATGAGGATATCTGCCAACGCAATGACACCAACACTTGTCTTTACAACTACTGATTCTCTCACTTAGTTTATTACACCTCTTCATTCATTACTTACTTACATTGATATTCTCTATTTAAACCATTTTTGTTCACTCTATCAACTATGTATTTATGTGTGATTTACAGTTGAAGTCAAAAGTTTACATACACCTTGCAGAATCTGCAAAATGTTAATTTTTTACCGAAATAAGAGGGATCATACAGATGCATGTTATCGTTTATGTAATACTGACCTGAATAAGATATTTCACATAAAATGTTTACATGTGGTCCACAAGAGAAAATAATAGTTGAATTTATAAAAATGACCCCATTCAAAAGTTTACATAAGCTTGATTCTTAATACTGTGTTGTATCCTGAATAATACACAGCTGTGTTGTTTTTTGTTTAGTGATAGTTGTTCATGAGTCCCTTGTTTGTCCTGAACAGTTGAAACTGACCGCCGAAAAATCCTTCAGGTCCCACAAATTCGTTGGTTTTACAGCATTTTTGTGTATTTGAACTCTTTCCAACAATGACCTTATGATTTTGAGATCCATTTTTTTCACGCCGAGGACAACTGAGGGACTCATATGCAGCTATTAAAAAAGGTTCAAACACTCACTGATGCTCCAGAAGAAAAACGATGCATTAAGAGCCGGGGGTGATACTTTTGAACAGAATGTAGAGGTGTACATTTTTCTTATTTTGCCTAAATATCTTTTTTTTTTCATTTAGTACTGCCCTTCAGAAGCTACAGAAGATACTTACATGTTTCCCAGAAGACAAATAAGTTAAATTTACCCTGATCTTCAAATTCAAAAAGTTTTCACCCCTTGGCTCTTAATGGATCATATACCCAGATAGCACATGTACAGATGCAAGATGTCTGTTAAAGATCCTTTGATCTGGAAAGCATCTGGTGTGTACAAACATCTGGCAGACGTCTATAAGATGTCAGTTTAACATACATTCTAAACCATAAACATCTTAAAGACATCTAATAGACGTCTATTTGACATCTGATAGGAGACATATTGCAGATGAGCAAACACTCTTAAAAAAATATGTCTTGCAGATGTAAATGCAGACGTCAAATAGACATCTCTGTGATGTACGTGTGCTATCAGGGTACAGTCATTTTTGGAAAGGATTCAAATATACAAAAATTCTGAAAAACCAAAGTATTTGTGGGACCTGACGATGGTTGATCTCTTATTTTGGTAAAATAATTAACATTTTGCAGATTCTGTAAAATTTTGACTGTAAGTAAGAAATGGTTTTACTGTTAATATTAAAATGAAAGGAATAGTTCACCTGCAGTTTACTTACCCTCAGGCCATCCAAGATGTAGATGAGTTTGTTAATCTGAGCAGATTTTGAGAAATTTAGCATTATATCACTTGGTCAATGGATCCTCTGCAGTAAATGGGTGCCGCCAGAATAAGAGTCCAAACAGCTGATAAAAACATCACAATAATCCACAAGTAATCCACATGAATCCAGTCCATCAATTAACGCCTTATGAAGTAAAAAGCTTAGTATTTGTAAGAAACAGATTTGTCATTAAGGCATACTTTGTTTCTGATCAAAATACGAGTCTATGATCCATAATAACGCTTCCTCCAGTGAAAAGGTGCATCAGCAGTTGTCCTCTCACATTAATATCCACCATATTTGTTTAGAACTATTTTCGACTGTTTTTGCTTGTAAACAGTGCTTGATCTGTGCATAATTTTTCCCGTTTCAGACTAAACAACTTTTATTTTATTAAACCTCTCTTACTGCCTTTTCAAAAAACAAACAAACAAAAAAAAACCTAGACAAAAAAAATGACCACATAAATGAGTAAAATACTACGGGTGTTTTCGAAAGTAGCAAATAACTGTTCTTGAGTTTCAAATGCCCAATGACAGATACGGTACTCCAGTAGAATAATACAGTTGTGTCTTTCTATGTTAGTGCTGAACGTGCTTCTAAATGGCGATTCTTTCATATGAAAATATGCAGCGGTATGGCTGTGTTTAAATGTTAGCAGATGCGTTAACCCAGAGGCGACAGGTGACATGACAGTGATAAATGCACTGGCCTATTTGCTCATATCTTCTTCTTAATGGCTCGCTCCTTTTCACAATCCCCCCCATATCTTTCTTTTTTTCTGTCTCTACATGAAATGCTCCAAGTGACAACAGCCGCTGATGGCGGTGTTTAGTTCCTCAATACTTTATTGCTGCGTTCAAGTCGACTATTGACTTTTTTTTATTTAGTGTCACTTTAAACATAAAAAGCATTTAATATTTGTCTTCAGTAGTGATTTTTACTCAAATCCATCTTATCGAATGTTTCTGTCAGATATATTTGTATCAAAACAAACATGAATGTCTTCAAGCTTCATTCAAAATAATGAAATTCAGTGACATATTTCAGTGATGGTATCTAGGTTGTCCCTAGATAGGATTTAAAAAAAAAAGTCTCCTTAACTATAAAGACTGTGTATATTGTTCTTAAAGAATGTGCTCACCTCTCCTTGAAATTAGTTTTTTTCCGACTATGGGTTAATCTAAGACGTTATCGCTTTTATAACACTGCTTTATGCCTTCTATTTAAATATGTAACCTCAGTGGAAGGATTGAATACATTATGTTTCTAAAGTTTTGATTTCTGAGGTTTTAGACTTTATAAGTTAAAAGGCTGCACTGATTTTTTTTTTTTTCAGTTAAAAGAATGTTTCACCCTCAAGACATTTTAAACATTTTTCTTTTGCGTCGAACACAAAAGGATGAGCTCAGACTTAAATTTCAGTTTGTCCTTCAAACAAACCTATTGCATGATTTTAGAATCATGCAATGCAACGTTTCTCCCCAAATACTCCCATTAAATTATTTATCTTCAGTGGAAAAGAGCAGCATGGACATTCTGCTAAATTACTCCTTTTGTGTTTTACAGAAAAAAAAAAAGTTTGGAATGACTCCAGGGTGGTGATTATGAAACAATTAGCTCACCCAAATTTTTTTTTTTTTCTTGTGCAGATGTCATCTGCCAAACTTGAGTCTGAGAAGTTTTAGAAAGCTTTCAAGGCTGGAAACTTCAGGTTTTCATTGAAGCTGCATCACTGTCCTTGCACATTCGTGTAGCACGAATGAAGGTCTTGCTGCTAGATGCTAGATCTAGTCTTTTTTTTTCTCTCTCTCTCCAGAGAGCAAGTGATCATTATGACTTGATGTGTTTAAGTGCTTCAGCACTCTTTTCATTGTCCCACTGAAGCTGCTGTCACTTACTCTCAAGTTTTCTTTTGATTTTATTCTAGACTATCCCTTTATCTTTCCGTGCATCTGCTTTGACCTTATGGGTTTTTTCCTTGTCTTTTGGCTTTTCTATCTGACCTTTTCCCTTCTAAGAATCATGATTTTATTTATTTATTTGCTTTTAAATACAAAGTCAGTGGTGTCTGTTCATGCAAGTATTTCTACTGTGATACAGCACTGAGAAAGTAGAGCTTGAAAGGTCTATTGTCTGCTTGTTTGTCATCTTACTTTTTTCTGTCTTTTTCAGAGTTATATCCACGGCAGCAGTCAAGCTCAGTTTGTGGCTGAATCTCACATTATTCTTCTGCTGAATATCCTTTCACATAAAACTTCTCTTTGCACAATGGACCTGTCACATTGTTCTGTTAACAAAGTGAAATGCAATAACCCACTAACGTCATACAGATCTATTTATCATTCTGTGAAAGTTTTAAAATGTAGGATGTGCCAGTCTAAATGTTTGCACATTTCCACTGCCTTTTCCAGGTTTATTTTCATGATAATTTTTTCTGTGATTTAAATATTATTGAAAGTTTTTAATGTTAATGTTGTCAACACACTTGCTGCTAAAATTACAGAAGTTTTATGGTAACACCTAACAATAAGGTGTCATTTGTTAACGTTAATGTATAAATTAACATGAGTAAACAATGAGCAATACATTTATTACATAATTTATTAATCTTAATGTTAGTTAAAAATACAGTTAATTTTTTGTTCATGTGTTGTTCGTTAACTAAAGTTAACAAACACAACTTTTGATTTTAACAGTGCATTAGTAAATGCTGAAATTAACAATAACTAAGATAATTAAGAATTTTTATTTATTTATTTATTTATTTATTTATTTATTTATTCCATAAGGATGCATTGAATTAATCAATAACATTCACTACTGTTCAAAAGTTTGGGGACAGTAAGATTTGTATTTATTTATTTAATAATAAATTAAATATAATTTTATTCCACAAGGATGCATTAAATTAATCAATAACATTCACTACTGTTCAAAAGTTTGGGGACAGTAAGAAATGTATTTATTTATTTTTATTTATTTATTTTGTTAATTATTTAGTTAATTAGTTATTTATTTCGTTTAAAAAAAAATCCACAAAGATGCATTAAATTAATCAAAAACTTACACCACTTTTCAAAAGTTTGGGGACAGTAGCATTTATTTATTTAACAATATTTTTATTCCACAAAGATGCATTAAATTAATTAACAAAATGTACATTACTGTTCAAAAGTTTGGGGACAGTAAGATTTGATTGATTGATTGATTGATTGATTGATTGATTGATTGATTGAAGAAAAACAATACGTTTTATTCCACGAGGATGCATTAAATTAATCAAAAACATACAGAACTGTTCAAAAGTTTGGGGACAGCAAGATTTCATGTCTATATTTATTTATTTATTTATTTATTTATTTATTTAAAGAAATGAAATTTATTTTACGAGGATGCATTGAATTAATCAAAAACGACAGTAAAGACATTTATAATTGATTTCTATTTCAAGCTAATTCTATTCTATTTTAAATGTATTGAAATGAAATATTAATAAAATATTTTAAATTGTAATAATGTTTCATAATATTACTGTTTTACTGAGATTTTTTAAAGCAAATGTAGCCTTAATGGGCATAAGAGGCTTCTTGCAAAAACATTACAAAATCTTACTGACACCAAACTTTTAAATTTGTTTGAATGTACCTTTTAAGTCAAATAACAAGAGATTTTTGCCACGTCTACTCATCTGTGGTTGTCAGAATCCATCAAGGTGCCCCTGTCTGAAATGTTCTTACACATTTCTCTATTTATCCTTCGAAACTCTCAAACACTCTGTACGTACCCTTGCTCACCTGGCCGTGTTGGGTATGTCCTCCCGAGTGTGGTTCTCTGTGTGAACTTCCCCTGTAATTACGTGGGTTTGTTGACTGTGCCTGATGGGTACAGAGTGAGCAGACAGACAGAGACCCTCTGCTACCGTCTGGCTCGGCTGCTGGAGGAGAGGGGAGCTCCTGGCTGCTGGCAGAACACCTCGCGTTTGTCTGTCTTCCTCTCGTTGACACCTAGCTTTCCCCCCCAGGCAAGAGGAGACCTCCCAGCTGAGTGAAGTGTGCTCAGAGTTGAAGAGTGTCTTGTTTCCATTGTGTTCACAGTAATTGAAACTTCCTGGTGTGCTAGAGCTATGTTATGCCAGCCCGATGAGTAATTTTACAGGTATTCTGTAAGCATTGTATCAGGTCCTAGGTGTTTATTCTGCAAACCAACCACATCAATGCTACCAGTTCTTTCCTTGACTTCCATCTCAGATGCGGCCATCACCATGGGAATGGTCCTTCTGAATGAAGCTGCCACCTCTAAGGGAGATGTCGGCAAACGAAGAAGTAAGTTTCTTATATTTGTATTTCTTTCTCTCATAGTATAGTATTATATATTAGTAATAAAGCTCAGAATATATGTATAGCTTATTAAAGGGAACCCCGGGTATTAAGACTTGTATGGTTTAATACAACGAAAATGATGTCTCTTACTGAAATATGTAGTAGAAAACCCCTGAAAGATTTACTTTATTTAACAAATAATCGTTTTATACATATTTTGGACTATAGGGGGCGCCATTATGTCAGTGAGGAGAAATTGTTGCACTCGTTGAGTTATTAGCGCTACCTGTTGCTATTTTTACTGCAACACAACTCGGAATATGAAATACTGATACGATGACCACAGCTACTGAAAAAGCTTACAGGAGGTGATGGATATAAGCATCCAGATATTGAGGGAAATTGCAAACGCTTGTCACAGCGTTATGACAAGCGTTTGCATCCTGCCAGGATGGCATCTAGCGTTTCTTGTCTCTGCCGTTTGTAAGCTCTTTCAGTACACTGTAAAAAATTACTGTGAATTTAACGGTAAAAATACTGTAAAAATGCTACAGTAAAAACCTGTTAAATGGTTAACGGTAAAAGGCCGTAAAATTTACAGTGAACAGTGAAATTTACCGTAAACTGACATTCCCAGAATTCCCTGTGTTACATTTTTTTTTTAAATTTGATGTTTTTTTGTTGAAATAATCCTTTCTTCTTAGTTTTTTTCTTAGCTGTTTTGTACATTAGGGTTCTATGTTACATCTAATGTTGTTAAATTAATGTTTATGCATTATTTCAGTTTCATGTCTGTTACCATGATGGTGTTTAGTGTTTGTGTGAATGACACTGTGCACCTTCTATATATGTTAATTTTTAAAAGCTGTTTGTGATGAGCTTTGGTTCATCATTTGACTTTTTCATCACCACCTGCTTTTGGTGGTTATCAATGTATTACAAAGGTACAAAAAAGATTTCAGTACTTCAATAGGTTGGTACATTAACATTATATCAGTTAATGAAATTACGGTATTTACCTGTAAATGTAAGTGAAAACCGCAAAACACAAAATGTTGCTACCGTATTTTTTACGGTAAAATTCTGGCAACCACAGCTGCCAGTTTTTTACCGTAAATTTTACGGAATATTTTTTACAGTGTAGCTGTGGTCTACTAAAAGCCTCAAAGACATCAGGGTTAAAGTGGAGAGAACAAAGACACGGGTCTTCAGGAAGTTTTATTCGTCCACAGGCATCTTCCCATTCTTTTCTCCTCTTCTTATTGCTAGGAAAGCAGTGAAGACTTACGGTGCTTCTCTTGTTCCCCTTCAACTGAAAATTACAATTAAGAATTTTTAAGTTGTGTATTCTCAATTGTGTTGTGGTAAAAATAGCAACAGGTAGTGCCAGTAGCTTACAAACTGCAACCATTTCAAGTCATCAAAAATAATGGCGCCCCTCGTAGTCCAAATACGTACAAAACAATGTGGATTTTTTTAAATAACGTAAACCTTTCGGTAAGAGACAACATTTACGTTTTATTAAGCCATATAAGTCTTTTAATACCTGGGGTTCCTTTTAAAGAAGGTTACCATAGCCGTAACTATGAGTATTTTAAAGAGTACTTTTATCTGCTTGTACTTGTCCCTGATGTAATTAATGTTTATTCAACTTCAGGCTCTTTTACATAAGCAGTTGAAAGTTATTTAATAAAAGTTTAGTAATAAAAATAAAACTCTTATTCAGCAAAGATGCATTACAGTTTTATTTACAGTCGCTAGGACATGTTTCTCTAAAGTCACTTTTTCAAAACTCTTCATGCAGTTCTCCTAACCACATTTCAGCTTGACACAGAAGTACATTTCACATCCAAAATGCACTAAAATCAACTCATTTTAACATAACACTAGCACCAAACACATTTTATCACTCATAACACAACCTAAAAAACACTAACAACAGGTAGCATTATACAATGTTTTCTTCAGTAAAATTTCTTTGCAAAACTAGAATGATACTCTCTACTGTTTATAATTCACTGCAGTATGTTACATGCTCCATGTTTACATTACAGTACAAAATGATTCCTAAGTTTTTCCCTTTTGTATACATGGCAATGAAAGTGAAAGACTAACACGAACATGTTCAGCTACATGCAACTGCTTTGATTTTTTTACATTCAGAATATTTTATATATGATATTACTGTTATATTACTTATTCTCAGTGCTAAGTTTTGAACTTTGGTTTAACAGTTTTGAAAACAGTATTTAAACATATGCAAATTGGCTTGTATTATACAAAAAGATTTGGTGGTGTTTGTGTCGAAGTGATAAAAGAATTCATGTAATTTGACAGATGTCGTCAATGAATGCATTTTGTGCCAAAGCAATGATAAATTATTCACAATTTAGCCCACATAGACTGATGTTGTGCTTGCTGTGTGAAGAGTTTTAAAAAAGTGACCTAAGTATTAAGAAATGTGCATTAGTTATTGTAAAAAAACTGTAAATAGCTCAAAGGTGACAGTAAAGGCATTTATAATATTACAGAAGATCTCTATTTCAAATAAATTCTATTCTTTTAAACTCTCTATTTATTAATTAGAATCTTAAAAAAAAATGTCAAGGTTTCCAGCAAAAAAAAAAATGTAAGCAGCAAAAACTGTTTTCCACACTGATAATAAGAACCATTATTAATAATTGAGCACTGACGATAATTGATAAAAACTGAGCAACAAATCAGCATATTATAATGATTTCAAAATTATTGATTTGATTAACTGATTGATTAATATACAGTTTGAAACTCATTTAAACTGCCTTGGAACCTTTAAAAAAATTATATTTGCTACCAGATTTTCCCAGGTCTCAGATCCAGACCAATCTTAGGGCATGACAATACATTATAAGAATATTATTTTATTGTATGTTTTAAAACTGATGATGTAGAGTGAACAGTGAAGTAATTATAAACCATTTAAATATTTAATGTGAATAATAATAATAATGATAATATTTATTTATTTGTTTGTTTGTTTGAAAGGGGTCCTATTATGCTTTTTCACTTTTTGTGGTTTAGTTTAGTGTGTGGTGTGTATGTTTGGGCATAAAAAAATTCTACACAGTTACAAATTTCAAAGTGCACTCCAAAGGGAGATTTTTTTTTTTTTTTCATTTTAAAAACAATCCCTTTTCAAGAACTACAACGAACGGCTTCTTTAGACTACAGCGTTGATTTCCAGGTGTTGTGATGTCACAACGTGGCCCATTAGAATATCGTTAAAATAAATCCTGCCTATGAAAATTCAAATGGTTGGGGGGTGGGTTTTGCGCAGCATGGCTGGTATAAACACAAACATTGACTAGAGTGGCCACGATCAGCTCCGGTGGCCACGTCGGAGCCATAACGTGCCACAGACGTGTGCAGTACAGGGGGTCGAAACACATGCCGAGGCACAGCTGGTATAAACATGGGCATTGACTAGAGTGACAATCAGCTCCGTTGGCCACGTCAGAGCTGTAATGCGCTGCGACGTGTGCAGTGTGTGGTAAGAGATTTATTCATCATACAGTGTAGATAGCTTCACTTATAACGCCAGTGTTTTTAAAATGCATAACCTTGCACTAGACTAGGCTAGGCTAATCAGTGATCATGTTCTTTGATAATGTTAATGTTCTTTGCTCATTTTCTGTAGCTGCTTTTGGAATAACTAAGGAAATGTAAGCATTATAATTAGTAACTTACAGTGTTTTTATTCAACTATTGTCATGTTAAATACAAATTAAGTCATATTAAAAACATTAGGCTGCTTTTAGCTTTATGCTGGAGCTGGTTTCAGGCAATGAAACTAAGTGTGTAAATAATTAAATAAATTAGCACCATAATATAATGTTTCGGCGATTTCGCAGGAACTTGCTGCTTTGACAAGGGGTGTGGCAGTACCGAAACACAGTCTGGCTAAACACAACACATTTCATTTTTCGGGAGGCGGGCCTTCATTAAACCCGGAATTAATCGAGCCGTTTGTGCCAGGCTGGGAGAAATGTATTGTATTGTAATAGTGTAAATTATGTTAAAAAATAAAGCGTTTTTCGAACCACCAAGCAGGAAAGCATGTTCTAGTACACCACCAAAACAAAACCAAGACTTTGTAAAAGTGCATAATAGGACCCGTTTAATTATTTAGTGGCATCTGTCCCACAGTTCATTTTCTTTTCTTTTCACCACAGTGAATTTCTTAAGTTAGTATACTTAATTACCTTCCTTACTATTTGCATCCAGTAGTATCTTCTCTGCCACAAGCCTAGCATTAAATGACATGTTTGCTGTGTGAAGAAAGCAAAGAGATATCAAGGTAAATATATATAACCAGAATATATGTGTTGTGTTACTTCGCAGTATCAAATTATGCTAAAATTCCACTATAAGTTTGAAATGATCAAGATAAAGGAGTTGCCCATTGTATTCCAGAAATGAAAAAGTAGTAATATCCACTCCTGTCATTTCCACCACAGAATATCAGTTGAAATGTGGTAAAAATGACTCTGAGAAGGAAATTATACATCCACTGTTGGACATCAGATTAAACAAACTAGTGAAAGTGTGAACAGTGTTTTTAGGAGAGTTTATTTTCTTAAAGTCGAAGTGCGCAGTTGAATAAACACCCAGTAAATGGCCTGCTAACCACCCACAACCTCAGCATCTTGGCTTTGAGTCTTCCAAGGGCAAGCACCAGTCACACAGTGCAAAAAAGTCTAGTTTATTTTTATGATTCTCTCAAAAAGAGCCCTTTTCAGTATGTTGAAAAGGCGTCAATTAGATGTATGCTTTTCATAGTCATGGTTTCAGTGGCATAAAAGCATCAAAAGCAGCTTACTTTTCCTTTGCATATTGATATTGTGTGTTTTATTGTGTTGTGGTTTCAAGTGTGTGTTTGGCTGCTGATAACTATGAGCGTGAGTATGCATCTTGCATACAGTATGTGTGTGTGTGGCCTGGTATCACCTCCAGCTTGAGTCTCTGTCCCACTTACAAGTTTGCGTTACATGACTGTCTTTTTTTGTTTCCTCTGAGCTTCTCACATCAAACTCGTTCTCATTCCCTTTCTCGAAGTGCTTCTCAGGGGTTCCCATAAAGACGAGCATCGCTTCCAGTCTCTGATAGACGAATAGCTTTCCATGTATTATCACTGCATTAGCTGTGGAGACCACTTAATGTGATGGCCTCTGTCCCACCTCCAAAGAGTCATCCCCAGCTTTGATATGCTAATGGAATGAATTATGGGTAATATGTAAATGCTGAGTTATGTAAATGATAAGTTATTTTTGGCTTAGTTTCAAACTCACCTCCTTAACAAACACGGGGAGTGCTTTTTGTTTCTGATTTTAGACCGCTCAGAAAAAGACGCGAGCTCTTTATGCAGTACGCTGGGAGACAAATGCTTATAATTACTGTATGTGTGTGTCAGCATAAGTGTATAATTGTGGTAATTGCAATTTGCGTTTGTGTGGGTGATCGTGTGTAAGGCTGGAGTTTCAGCGGTCGTGAATACGTAGCTCCATTTAAATGTGGTGCACATGTCGTTTTTTTAACCCTACTTGTGCTATTAACTCCTGTTAAATACCACTCAAAATACACAAACCTGTTTTAATTGAAGTGGAAATGGAAGTAATGCTGATTTAGAATGATTCTGTTTGTTGAACAGAATTACCTAATTGGACCTATGCAAATAGTGAATATAATTATATCTTAATGTGCATTCTTCTTATGAAAGCAATGAAACAATTTGTATGGGTTTTAACTTGCCACCATATAAATGCACTGGTGTAGGACTGCTAATAAATTTCATAAATAATTACAATGAAACAGCAAGTAACTCATTAAACATGTTAAATAAAATGGAAATTTTTGAAGTAGAAATTGAAATTCTTATAAAACATACACCAGCAAACTGATTGATTGATTGATTGATTGATTTACTTTTATTTTATTTTATTTTATTTTAACCACTAATCCATCAAATATAAATATTTGGATTGAGTTACTTATACTGAACCAAATAGTTGTGTATCAGATCATTCTGATTCTGAATATGCAAAAATAAATAAATAAATAAATAAATAAAAGGCTTCTGAATCATATTAAAACCAGCAAATGTTTAATTTAACCCAAATAATCACAGCCCTAATCTTTGTTTTATTTTATTTTATTTTATTTATTTTAACCACTAATCCATCAGTCTTGAAATATAGATATTTGGATTGAGTTACTTATACACAACTATTTGGTTCCATATTAGTTCATTCTGAATATGCAAAAAAAAAAAAAAAAGCTTTGAATTAGATTAAAACCAGTGAAATGTTAATCAATTTGATTGGTTATCCAAATATTCACAGACCTAATTTATAGATTTGATTAATTTTATTTTATTTCATTTCATTTTATTGTAACCAATAATCCACGAATATTTAAATTTTGATATTTGGATTAAATTACTTATACTAAACCAAATGGTTGTGTAATCTGTAGCATTTTCTTTTTCTTTTTTTTCTTTTTTTCTCTTTCATTTTATAGAATTTTTTTTTTTAAATTAACCACTAATCCATTAATCTTGAAATATGGATATTTGGATTGAGTTACTTATACTGAAAAACAGAATGATAGTATCAGATCATTCTGAATAAAAAAAAAAAACTTTGAATCAGATTAAAACCAGTGAATTGTTAATCGATTTGATTGGTAATCCAAATATTCACAGACCTAATTTGTAGATTTATTTTATTTTATTTTATTTTATTTTAACCAATAATCCACCAATCTTGAAATATGGATATTTGGATTGATTATGGACTAATTTTTTAGAGTACCTGTGCTATTTAGTTTAAATACTGTGTTTTAGAAAAGTTTTTGAAAGAGCATAAGTTTGAAATTAAGCATTGATTACATTTTAACATTTTATCTACATAATGAATTGTGATTTAGTCTTTTCTTTTTATAAATCTTGCTGATTCATATCCGGCAATCTGGATAATAGCCGTCATGATGATAATCACTATTTATGTTGGCATAATCAAATGAAAATGAATCTGACTAACTGCAATTTGTTACAGTAGTGTGCAGTATATATAAAACATATTCATATTACATATACATTTAATGAATTCTCTTTGTAATTCCCTTTGAATCTTTTTTCAAACAGCTGTATTGGATATTTGGATTGCATATACTGAATAGAGTAGTTGTGAAATTCAAAAATTCACATCCCTAATCCATAGCTGTCTTTATACTCCAAAGATGGTGTTGCATTGTGATTCTCATGCATTAGCAAGGTCTAAAGCAGATCTGATGTGGCATTTCATTTACACCGAACCAAAGCCTAAATCCTACAGTAAGCTCTAGTATTTCCTTCAGGAAATGCAAATCTAGGGTTTCACAGTTTTTTTTATATAAGATTAGACTTGATCTACACCGGTGGATGTTTTAAAATGATTCATATCCTTCGTAAAGCTCACATTAGCGGGCTCACACACCTTCTTGAATTCCTTTCTCCAGAGGTTGTGTCTCACATTTTCCCCTACGCCACCCAAATTTGCCGCGGCCATCATCCGCCACGCCAGGGCCGTGGCCCGGAGGTCAGAGGTCACGTTAGCACCGCGGATAATTAAACCGACGGTGGCACCTCGTCTCCCCAGCACTGGGCTTTTCCTACACCTGTCACTGTTAATTGACCATTATGCATATATGAATCTACATTATTATAATCTCATCAGTCAGTCTTAGAAACGTTTGGCGGGGCGAGGGGTCATTTAACTGAGAAAGAGACTGCAGGATGAATAGATTATTCGTAGAGAGAGGGAAAAGAAAGGAGGGTTGCATTCCCATCTTGAAGCACTTCCCTTGAGGTGTGAGAGGAGAGAGGAAGACCCTGCAGCTAAGCAGATGTTTGCTCTGTAGGCGCTGCTGGGTGACCCTCTGTCAACCACTGGAGGTACATGAGACGGGCACACTGACTAATTTATGTGATGGGGTTAGAGTAATAAGTTCTGACTCTGATGAGATACATGCGTGTGTGTCATGCATATGCATGCATGTATATGCTTGTGCTTTTAAGGGCATGTCACAAAGATGAACTTACTCAAAAGGATATAGTGTCTGAATTAATCTGTGTTTGCTTCTGTAATTTGTCTTGAGTGCTTTGTATTTTTTGTGTAGTTTTTATGCATTAATATTATGCCAGCCACATCTTATTCAAAGTGTGTGTGTGTGTGTGTGGTTGGTTTAGGTACACTCTGCATAGTCTAAAAATGGTGATATCCAAAATCCTTGTCCTTGTGGGGACGTTTTTGGTCCCCATGAGGAAACTTTGAGGAAGCTTTTTATGTTATTTTATTTTATTTTATTTTATTTTATTTTATATATAACCCAACATGTGTATAATATAATATAATATAATATAATATAATGTTCGATTAGAATAAGCTCTGGTTTTCAGGGGTGGCAACTTTATTTACTTTATTTACTTTATTTATGTATTTATTTATTTAGGTGTAAAAAAACATTGCACTACTACAAAACTAGTTCTCACACATTATGAAGACTACTTCTCATTAGTAATGAATAATAAAATAACTAAAACAACTATTTTTAACTCACTCTATATATATACACACACAAGTAGTGTTAATTAACTGCTGTGAGTTATTTATATATATATATATATATATATATATATATATATATACACTACCGTTCAAAAGTGTGGGGTCAGTAAGACTTGTAATAGTCTTTAAAGAAGTCTCTTATGCTCATCAAGGTTGCATTTGTTTGATTAAAAATATAGAAAAAAAACAGTAATATTGCAAAATGTTTTTACAATATAAAATAATGTTTTTTTTTATTTTAACATACTTTGAAATAGAATTTATTCCTGTGATGAAAAGCTGAATTTTTATCAGCTGTTACTCCAGTCTTAAGTGTCACATGATCCTTCAGAAATCATTCTAATATGCGGATTTATTATTAGAATGATCAGTGTTGGATAATATCAACAGTTGTGCTGCCAAATATTTTTTGGAACCTGTGATTTTTTTTTTTTTCAGGATTCTTTCATGAATAACAAGTTTAAAAAGTACAGTGTTTATTCAAAATATAAATATTTTATAACAATGTAAATTATTTATTATTAACTTTTAATAAACTTTTAATTATTAACTTAATACATCCTTGGTGAATAAAAGTATTAATTTCTTAAAAAAAAAAAAAAAAGAAACAATAAAATGTACTGACCCCAAACTTTTGAACGGTACTGTGTATATATATATATATATATATATATATCAGACCTGTTAATTAACACTTGTATATTAAATAATATTCTCACGTTATAATTAATGAATATGTTTACACTAAAATGCCTGTTTTATATTATACAGGTGTCAATTAACTGCTTTGACTATATAGACTATAGAGAGAGAGATAAATAATAATAGAAATAGAAATTATTTCTAATGTTATAAATGTCTTTACTGGCACTTTTACTAGCACAATTTAATGCGTGCTTGCTGAATAAAAGTATTAATTTCTATACAAAATTATAATAATAAGTAGATAATTATAAATAAACCCAAACATGTGAACTGTAGTGTATATTTAAATAGGTTTGCTGCAAAGTTAATTTGCATGTAAAAATACGAACTGTGTTCGCTAGACGGTTGCCACAGGGGATTGCCTTAACATTTTTTGAAAATTGCAATTTTTGCAATTCTAAAACAGCCAATAGTCAATATTTATACCGATGCATTTTCATTGAAAATACAGTAGGATGCAGAATCTTCCAATTTACCATTGCTGAAGTCTACTCGAGCTTAAACTTAATTGGTTCTTGGTTAATAAACATTCTGTGGGATGCGCAGCCTCAACATCTTGGCATCATTGGTCACCCCCAAAACAGGCACTGTGTCAGACACCATCCAGAAACTATTATTATACTCCTATTTTTTCTGTTTTTATGTACAGTAGATTAATAAATTTACGAAAGCATTTGCTGATGTGACCAGAGATAAACATTCCAGCATGTTGCGTTGATGGATCATCAAGGCAGAGAGTTTGTATGCAGTTCATTACCTAACAGGAAAAAAAAAAAAACTTGCTGTTTGTTTGCACCAGTCATAACAATACACTGTAAAATGCTTGAGTAATACAACACTGTGTGAGACTGTAATAGATATTGACTTTTTCCAACAGGTTTACAGAAGTCGACCTATATGCAGGAAAATCTTATCCACCGCCTTCCAATTAAATTGAGTTTCTGTTTTTGTTTTGCTCAGTTCACAAAATAGTCAATAATCATTGAAAGGGCTCTTATAATTAAACTAATATTCCAGGTTAAATACAAGTTAAGTGGGTAATTACAGAAATAATGCTGCTCCCCATCTATCATTGGTCAGATAAACTAATAGCCCTGCCCAAAACTCACACCACTGGTTCAGACAGAATTAATCACCAATAGCAAAAGTCTACGTGGTAGACAGTTGTTGCTTCATACACTTTCTGTCAACAATTTGCCAGCCAGTATTTCATGCTACAGATGCTGTTGCTAGAATTTGACTCTGAATATTCTTTAACATGCTAAAAATACATTTATAAAGCATATTAATACATTTGGGACAGACAGTTTAGAGGGAATAGCCCATTATACAGCATTAAATGCATTTGTAAAGAAAGCAGATGGAGGATCTTATTAGGCTCATCATCATAAAAATTATATTTAATGCATAGCCAAAGGCAAACTATTGTATGCTGTGCCATTAAGAAGAAAATAAAACACGCACTAGTAAAAACTAGTGCAAAAGCTAGAGAAGAGTGACTCAATGTTTAGCAACACAAAAGTTATGAATGATTAGTCCAGGAAGCAGATGTGTATTAAAAGAATAAAAACAAGGTAAAAGGATGAGGCCAGTGGATTTGCAGCAGATGGTCTAAATGTTTGGTATGTGTTAAATGGAACCCCGGGTTTAAGACTTGTATGGCTTACTCTGAAATACGTAGTAGAAAACCCATGAAAGATTTACGTTATTTAAAAATCCACATTTTATACATATTTTAGACTATGGGGGGCGCCGTTATTTCGCTGACTTGAAATGGGTGCACTCTTTAAGCTACTGGTGCTACCTATTGCTATTTTTACCCGAACAGAAAAAATAAAATACTGATTCGATGACCAAGGCTACTGAAAGAGCTTACAGGTGGCAATGAATATTAGCGTAGGTTTAAACCAAATGCTGTACCATCGATTTTTCCCCACAAGGAGTCTAAACGCCTCCAGATACAGAATGAAATCTGCAACAAGTGTCGGCATGTTTACATCCTGCCAGGATGCAGGGTTGCCAGGTTTTCACAATAAAAACCCACCCAGTTGCTGCTTAAAAAAATAGCCCAAAACTAACCCAGTTGAGCGGGGGCCCCGGTTAAAAATCGCATTCTGTGGGGTAAAATAAAAGTTTTTTGGCTGGGTTCCCTTGGTAAAATTCGCATTCCAGGGGATAAATATCACGTCATTGTGGTCACTTCAACCTGCAGTAACAGTTTTAAAGTAGCCCAATTCTACGGGAAAAATTGCGGACTTGGCAACACTGCCAGGATGGCATCAAGCATTTCTTGTTTCTGCCATTTGTGGTCATTTAGGGCTAAAATGGAGAGAACAAAGACACGAGTCTTCAGGAAGTCTTATTTGTCCACAGGCATCTTAAAAAAATTTCTCCTATTCTTATCACTAGTAAAGTAGTGAAGACTTGCAATGATTCTCTTGTTGCCCTTCGACTGAAAATTACTGAGTTGTGTTGTGGTAAAAATACCAACAGGTAGCGCCAGTGGCTCACCAAGGGCAACCATGTCACGTCATCGAAATAATATGGTCAAAAATATATATAAAATGATGTGGATTTTTTTTAAATAACAGTAAAATTTTCATGTTTTTTCTAATCCAAATTTCAGTAACCGACACCGTTTATATTACATTAAGCCATACAAGTCTTAATATTGATAAAGTATAATAATATTAGTGCTGTCAGTCAATTAAAATGTTTAACATAATTAATTACATGATGTGTCGATTAATCTAATTAATCACAAAATAAATTTGACTGTGAAAATACCCTAAAAAGATTATTTAAAGCTATTTCTGTGTTAAATGAGAAAGTATCAAATAGACATTACAAATTGTTGCTTTAGAAAGAAATATTTAGTTTGATTCAACATAAAATGAATTACACATAAACATTTAGGCTGTACCGGCCTAACATAAACTATGGAACATAAAATAAGATGTAAAAACATCTGTCCTTTTTGTTCATACAATGAAAGTCACTGATAACCAAAACAGCTTTGTTACCAACAATCTTTAAAATATCTTCTTTAATGTTCCACAAAATGTGAATTTTTTTTATTTATTTATTTATTTTTTTTTTTTTTTATGAAATGATACTCTAAATAAGAAACTAAATCTGCCAGCAGGTGGCAGTAAATGTCTTTATGAATCATTTACTCATTCGATTCGATTCATTCAAACGGCTGATTCATTTTGGAATGAAGTAAATGGCTCTCTTTATGAACGGGCCTTTGAATCATGGCTTCACACCATTCGTTCAAAACGCGGATTCATTCAGAAAACTAAACACCCCTGTGTTGCTCGGAGACGTGCAACAATTCTCCCATGGTTTCAAAGGTAATATGCAAAAACACATGATATTGTGTTTAAAATATAACACAGTATCAACTTCTTATTTACTAAACTGTTGTATAAAATCACATTTAAGCTCGTAATAGATCAAAATCAGCACTCGTGTCATATTGCTCTTGCTGCCCGCGTGATATGTAATAAATATAAATATGAGACAAAACATATACAAAGACATTTTTTTGCACCAGTATCTTGAATTTTAGGGCATGACTGCATTTATAGAGTTGTTGCCCTGCATCATATTTGTCAACAGTTCAACTTTATAAAATATAAGGTGATGCACAGGTCTGGGGGCGGGGCCAGTGTGTTAACTGCGTTAAAATAGTTTAATTGCGTTATTTTTTCATAACTAATTAATTAACGAATTAAACTGACAGCCCTAATTAATAATAAAAAAGCTGAAATGTAATAAACTGCATGTTTTGATCATAAACAAGTATCATATACCTCAGCAACTAAATAAACTCAGTGTATACATGCAAATTTTATGTTTCTTGGAGCATAAATGTACATGATCCTCCAATCTGTTTTACAAATACTCTTTAACTGAAGTTGACAGTCTGTATTTTTATATAGAAATGGTAAAGATTTTTCAGCTTTTAAAGTATACTGAATGAAAGAAAACATAATGTTCTGCCATCATCAGCTCACTCTTATGTCATTGCAATCCTGTATGACTTCTATGGAAACCAACAGATATTTTGAATCCCATTGACTTTCATTGTATGGCCAAAAAAAACATCTTTTTGAGGTGAACTGTTCCTTTAATATAAATTTGAATCGTTTTTGCATTTTTACTTCCATCTAAAATAGTAAGTACATTTGTACAGGCTGCAGAATAAACCTCTGGTGACTTAAAATGTTAATTGCTACTATGCAGAATAAGAATACTTGCACAGTGAGTGGTTGATCAAACCCAGCGGTCGTCATGGAAACACACTGACTCGAAGCATTTAAAATAGGAAGATGCTAAATGAAGATTGTCAGAGTAGCAACGATTTAGTTTCAAACACCTCTTTCCCCCGCAGAAACATTTACAGCAAGCTGCTCCATCCAGTTGTAGGAAAGTCAGCCAAATGTGATTGCACCAGTGTGCCGTTATTCCGCAACATCACATTAGTTACCCCACGACACAGACGACCCTGAAAGCAAATGTTTAGCAGCTTTTAAATGTCACATCTCAGTTAGTCATATTCATCATTTTTTGTATAACGCAGAGTCCTTTTGTGGCTACTACCGCATGTCTTCTGGGAAGGCTTGTGTAACGTGTCAGGGAAATGATAATAGGCTCGAGAACATCAAGGTCTCGGAGTAAACGCTGTCGCATGGAGCCTTGAAAACAAGTCTTCGGGGAAGTTCAGTAGATACTGAAACTTTAAATTAAAAACTCAGCGTGTGTGTATTCTGAGGGTGTGATCCCAGGATAAGAGGGTGTTTTCTGGATGACTAATCTGGAGAGGAACAGTACTGGCGGTGTGGTGTAATTGGAGGTGCCCTTCTTTTGAGGAGGTTAACACACTTTGATTAAGCTCTGATTAGCTTCTCATTCAGCTAAACAGCAGCTGCCACTGCCTCACTCTTTAATATGTTTACTACTTACACACCAACTTTCTCGCACACACGCACAAAGCCTTTTGGAAACCATATTGTGCTTTTAAAGAACCCAGGACTTTCTTCTCTGTACCCAGAACAAGGGTTGGTCAAGATAATATAAACACACCTGGGAAATAATATAAGGTGTTTTATCACCATTTGCTTTTAAAGGATTAGTTCACTTCCAGAATAAAAATTTCCTGATAATTTACATACCCCTGTGTCATCCAAGATGTTCATGTCTTTCTTTGTTCAGCTGAAAAGAAATTAAAGGAGAAGTTCACCTTTAGAACAAAAATGTACAGATAATGAACTCACCCCGTTGTCATCCAAGATGTTCATGTCTTTCTTCTTTCAGTCGTAAAGAAATTGTTTTCTAAGGAAAACATTTCAGGAATTATCTCCATATAGTGGACTTCAATGGTGCCTGTGAGTTTGAACATCCAAAATGCAGTTTAAATGCAGCTTCAAAGAGCTCTAAAGGATCCCAGCTGAGGAATAAGGGTCTTATCTAGTGAAAAAAAAAAAAAAGGAAAAACGTATATACTTTTTAACCTTAAATGCTCGTCTTGTCTAGCTCTGCCATGTGCATGCGTACTCGGGGGCAATACAGTTAGGGTTTGTTGAAAAACTCCCATCTCGTTTTCTCCTCCAACTTTAAAATCAGCCTACATCGCTGCAGAAGTACCGACCCAGTGATTACAAAGTGAACATGCAAAGAAGGTCAAAAGCCCTTTACCAAAAAAGGTACAACAGCGATGTAGGAAGATTTTAAATTTGGAGGAGAAAGTTAGATGGGAGTTTTTCAACATACCCTAACTGTCTTGAACCGGAGTGCACAGAGTACGCATTTGTGATTAAAGAGTATATACATTTTTATTTTGTTAGAAAATGACCAATCGTTTCACTAGATAAGACCCTTATTCCTCGGCTGGGATCGTGTAGAGCCCTTTGAAACTGCATTGGCCACCATTAAAGTCCACTATATGGAAAAAAAAAACCTGGAATTTCTTCCTAAAAAAAAAACAAAACTTTTTTTTGGACTGAAGAAAGAAAGACATAAACATCTTGGATGACACAGGAGTGAGTCATTTTTTTAGGAGATTTTAATTCTGGAAGTTATCCTTTAATACAGGTTCCAGCCTTCTTAGCATAGATTTATACAACTTGGGAATAGTCTCATTTAAATGCTGTCAAGCTGAACATCTGCCAATTGCATTAGAGATGTTGAAGGAGAGAAACTGATTTATTATTCTCTCCAAAACTGTCAATGGTGGTTTGATAATATTTAAGTCAGGTGATTTGTCTGGCCAGTGCAGATGTTGACGTTTATCTTGATGCTTCGACTGTCTAGGGTTCATGATCTTTTTTGTATTTTAGCATTGATGTCTGACTCTGTCAGGTCAGTCCATTTCACCCACAGTTTGTATTAAACAGTGCTGAACATAAATTATTGATATACAGCGGAGAGAATATAGACCAGGGCTGGCAAACTTCGGTCCTGGAGAGCCGCAGCCCTGCATAGTTTTGCTTCAACCCTAATCAAATGCACCTGAACATGCTAATCAAGGTCTGAAGGGTTACTAGAAAGCAACAGGCAGGTGAGTTTTAATTAGGGTTGGAGCTGAACTCTGCAAGGCTGCGGCTCTCCAGGACCGGAGTTCGCCACCCCGGATATAGACAAAGAAAAGATTAAAAAAAATAAATAAATAAATAATAATAAGGTAACACTTTAGATTAGAGAAAATTATGCACTTTTAACTAGATGCATATTTCTAGTATATTGGCTGTTTATTAGTAGTTATAAAGCATATATTAATGCCTTATTCTACATGATTCTACATATTCTAAATCCCTTAATCATACCCCATACCTAAACTTGTAAACAACTATCTTACTAATATATAAATAAGCAGCAAATTAGATGCTTATTAAGGGAAAACTTAGTTAATAGTGAATGTCTTCCAAAAATAAGTGTACCAAAAAATAATTGCATCTTACCCCATAACTGAAGAATGAAAACGATTTTTGCCAATAACTTTTGAGTATATCAGGGCCTTGAAAGTCTTCCATATGCTAGCTTTGATGTTTGAAAATTTTAAATAGATTTCCATGAATCTGAAAAATAAAATGGCCATCGATGCAATTGTATAAACTTGTTAAATGTTAAATGTAGGTTATCATTTTACAACCAAATGTTAAAGAATGTGACTTACAGCCATTAATTACTCACTCAAATCAGAGTTCTAAAAAAGCTGAAGATGGGATTTTCTGACTTTCTTGGATGCGATAAAGATCACATTTGTCATAGCAGTGCATAAATGGGTGTGATTTTACATATTCATACCAACTCTAACAAATTCTCTAGGAGAACTGGGCAAAGGATATGTCAAGCTGCAGTATTAAATATGATTTATTTTAATCCCTTGATAAAGTCAGCTGTTTTTTTTTGTGTTTTTTTTAAACCCCCAATAGTGCAATGTTTATGGCTTCATTGACTAATCTTTAAAATCACCTTATAATGTGATTCAGCAGGTTATCAAATTTTGGGCACTATCTCATCTGAGGGACAAAGCAGCTGACTCAGCATGTTCTATAAGCATTTAAGTAGCGATTATTGTTTCATTCATTAGTAATGGCTTAATTTAAGATGGCTGTTTGGGATTAGCTCCTAGATCAAAGTTCATGAAAAGCGATTTTCACCAACAGCTTAATCCCATTATAGAATACCATTGCAGCATACTAATTAAGTTTCATCAATGTAAGCATTATTCAGCTAATTAAGAAAGTGACACCCATTGTGGTTTTGTTTTTCTCTTTTTACAGTTATCTGTCTTGTTGGACTTGGTTTAGTGGTGTTCTTCTTTAGCTTCCTTCTGTCCATCTTCAGATCAAAATATCATGGTTATCCTTACAGGTAAGATTTAAGACCTATTACTGTCAAAACTCACTCTTGTTGCGCAAGTTTTTGTTCTTGTAATGTAATATACCCGCAAAAAATTACAGCAAAGCAAAATTCAATTTTTTGTGTCTGTTAACTTTTGGGGTTAACTTAGCTTGTTAAGGGTATGTTGCTATATAGTCAGTGTTTGGATAAAAGAAATGCCTTCAAAAGTCTTCACTGAATGAAAAATGAGTCAAGCAAACAAGAATGTTTTGTTTACATAACAGATTCCTTTAAAAGCACTGAAATGTATTCTAACTGGAACATTCCTTTTACTTGATGAAGTGTTCATGTACATCAGCCTAGGCAGAATACTAGCTAATGAATCAGATAAAATGCATTGAAATGTACAGCAGCTGTGATTGCTGTTGGTAATTGTAAAGACTCCAGAATGACCTTTTCAGTCTATAGAGATCTTCTCATAATGATTAGATGATGATGTCATTTCCAGTCAGCGAACATTTTAATTCCTTCTCACTCTTTTTCTCTTTTTCAGCTTCCTGATTAAATAAGATCATGTCGTGGAAGAAAAAAAAGCTGTAGTTTTTCTGTGGTTTCGTGTATGAATTCAACTACAGCTTGACTGTAACACACTGCATGTGTGACCTAAGACAAATAAACTGAACTATTACCCACTGCCGTGCACTGCGTGGTTTGTCTGCGAGCGTGTGCGCATCCACTGAAGTCAAATGAATCGTTTTCTTGCTTATATGACCAGTTTCTCATTTTTAATTGCAAATTGAGGATTGTATCCTGAAGGTTTTGTGAGGAGAGAAGCGTACGTGACTGTGTTTGTGCATTCATCCGTGTTTGTATGTGTGTGTGTGTGGTGCTGTTATTTGTTATTGTCGTTTATGATACCTCTCTTGAGGCCATTGTGCGCGCCTCAGCAGATTGTGTCCTCTTTTTGTCCCCTTCAGTCAGTTTTTTTCCTCCTTATCACTCGCTTTTTCTCCTTCTCGCACTCTTTTGAAATCTGTGAATGAATATTCAAATATTAGATTTTTTTCCCCTTTTTATTTTTGGTAGGTCGTGAAAGGGGTTCGTAATCTTCTTTATTAAAACCAACTCGGCTACCACCGATCCAATTAAATTCGTTCCAATATCAGAACTAACATATTTATTTAACTTCAAACAAGAGAACTAGGTGATAACGTCCATGACATTTTTCTTGGAAGCAAAGATTTCCTTAAAGGATGTAATCTAAATTAGCTGTCATCATAGACAATAATGTCAACCCTGCCGAAAGCTCCTAATACGCATTTATTGGCGCATCTACTTCATTAAAAGTTTTTTTTTTTTGGTGGTGTTGTTTTATTGGTTGTCAAAGAGCATTTAATTAGTAGCTTGTAAGCTCAAATAATTTATCTCACCATTTGACGTCTAACACAGCATAATTTTGCCACCTTAAAAGCCTTTTTGTGTTAAGAGCAGAAATATGTTTACTTCAGATGTGTTAATATTATGCTTAAATCTTAATTAATTTAGTCGAGCATAGCGATCAAAACATTGAAAATGTTTGCTAATGCACATGGTGTGTGGTTAATATTTTTGGAAATTGATTTAATAGAGAAATTATTATTTGTATGTTTTTATAATGATTTATAATCTACACTATATCCATTTTTCATGTGCAACACAAACGTAAGCACATGGTGCTGCACAGCTAGACATTATGGTGTTGATAGCAATGCTGTTGTTGACGCTCAGTTGAATTAGTAGCTTCGAGCAAATATGAAAAGAGGGTATTTGGCATCAAATCAGAACCAACAGCAGCATCACAATTGAGAAAAATTCAAGCTGGCAGTAATTCCTCTTTAGCTGTCGAAGGACATTAGCGGCCACCACTCCATCCTTCATTTGTGCAGAGAAGAGATGGCAATTCAATTTGTACTTTTTTCCCCCCTTTCCTTTTTCTTCCCCTTCTCTAATGCCTTTAAGCAACTCCCGCTCCCCGTTCCCTCAGTGTCTTTCTCTATTTGTTGGCCCATTGTACTTCAAAGGATGGATTTTGAAGGTGTTTGAACAGACAGAAGACAAAGGTAAGTAGGACAGAGCGAGTGGACATATCAACACATGCAGGTTAATCTGATGTTTCCGCTGATGATGGCAAGATTTAATGAGGCGTGATGCAAGTTTACAGTGTCAAATCATTTTTCTGTCATCTCTCTGGGGCTTTTTTTTTGTAATAAATAAATAAATAATAACAAAAAATAAGAAATAAACGCAATAAATGCATAGATATTATTTTCAGAGCATGCATTTTTTAAAGCAATATTGTCATTATTTACTCAACCTTTTCCTCCCTGATAGCACATGTACATCTCAGAGATGTCTATTTGACATCTGCATTTACATCTGCAAGACATAGTTTGCTCATTTGCAATACCTCTATTGGACGTTTCCTATCAGATGTCAAATAGATGTTTATTAGAAGTCTTTAAGATGTGATCTCTCTGATTTAGAATGTATGTAAACCAGACTGTATGTAAAACAGATGTCTGCCAGACTTTTGTACAGATGTCTGCCAGATACTTTCCGGATCAAGAGATTTTTAACAGACATCCTCCAGACGTACGTGTGCGATCTGGGCTGTGTATCCATCCAGTGTAAATCAAAGATCGCCACTCATCAGCATGAGGGTGAGTAAAAAATTGACTATTTTCATTTTTTGGTGAACTGTTTCATTAAATTTAACCGCAGTTAGATTGCTACCCCTGCTTGTTTGTGTTCACACTGTGTATTATAGTCCTGAATGGCAGCTGTTTAGCCCCGTTAGTAGCTAACGACTATTTAGAAGACGGCGAAATGAATGGATGCTTGCTCGCTTCATTTTTGTTCTTCGGATTTTGACAGTTTTGATTTATTTCCAAAGCGCCAATAGACATTTGTAATGTAACTGTAATGTAACAACGTAACGTAAAGGGTTAAAAAGAACGCACGAGTCAATTTCTGTGAGCAGAAGTGTGATACAAATTCTCTCTGCTGCAGCACCACAATCAATGCAGCGCAATATCAAGAAAGCGAGTGAGTTAACGCATTAATACACAGTTTGAACAATTCATACGTTAATAGCGGCTCACTTTCGTGATTTAGTACAATTGCGTTCACATCAGAGGTGAACCATACCGGAGTTCTTACCTTTTTAGTCGGACTGGGGCACGGTCCGCTGCGCACCAGAGAAAACAGCGTTCACATTATCCAAACGAACCGAACTCTGATGTCAAACGAGCCAGCACGAAAAGTGCTAGTGTGAAAGCACACTTATTTACGTTTAAACCTACCTTATATTAAAGATGCACTCTCTGAAAACAAGTCTTAAAGGGATGGTTCACCCAAAAATGAAAATTCTGTCTACTCTGAAAATTCTACAAACCCTCATGTCCTTCTAAATCCGTGAGACCTCCGTTCATCTTTGGAACACAAATTAAGATAACCATGTGAGATCAGTGGTTCAATCGTAATTTAATGAAGCTACGAGATTACTTTTTGTGTGCAAAAAATAACATCTTTATTCAACAAATGAAGAGTTCAGATGCAAAACCAGTTAAATCCATCTGACGTCTTTCTTTAGAAAATGCATTTTTATCAGGCTCAGATGTATAGGTTTCTATGTAAGTACCGGTACTTCTGTTTGGGCTGAGGTTGGTATTTTAGGGAGTTTGAAGAAAAAGTATTTGATGGACGTATAATATGTGTTGAGAGCATTCACTCAGTATCATTATCTCATTTTTGACCGCGATGGCTTTTAGCTGGTTTTGCATCTGAACTCTTCAATTCTTTTTCCCTCACCCTAGCGTCATATTGGAGAGTATCCCTGGTAGCACAGGTACATTTTGGAGATGTCTATTTGACGTCTGCATTTACATCTGCAGGAAGTATTTTTTATTTAGAGTGTCTGCTCATCTGCAATACGTCTATAGGACGTTTTTCATCTATTAGATGTCTTTAAAATGTTTTTGATTTAGAATTTATGTGATTTAGATGTTTGTACACAGCAGATCCTTTCCAGACGAAGTGATCTTTAACAGACATCTTGCAGACATACGTGTGCTATCTGGGATCACAACACATGTGCACTTTCCTCTAAAAGTAAACAAAGCGCGGTGTACGGGTTTTATGTCAGCAGCATGTGTTGTGTGCATGCAAGAAAAGTGCATCTTGAATGTGGTAGTACCTTTGCTGTCTATGGAGGGTCAGAGAGCTCTTGGATTTCATCAAAAATATCTTAATTTGTGTTCCGAAGATAAACAGAGGTCTCACGGGTTTGGAACGTGACAATTTATAACACTGTATAATTTATAATAGTCATTTGTGATTGTTGCTTTTCAGACTGTACTAACATGATCCCTGCTATAAGCCTTGTCAGACTGTACAACAAGTGAAAACTCATTAAAAACAAGCATACACAGAAAGTTTTACATCAGTTTTGCATCATAAATTGGTGACATGTTTGGTGATTGAGAAGCACATTCATGTGGAATTGAAATGGTGGCCAGCAAACAATCTCTAGTGTTAAAGGGATAGCTCACCCAAAAATGAAAATTCTGTCATTAATTACTCACCCTCATATCGTTCCAAACCCATAAGACCTTTTTTCATCTTTACAACACAAATTAAGATATTTTAGAAGAAATCCAAGAGCTTTCTGACCCTTCTTACACATCACGTTCAGGGCCCAGAAAGGTAGTAAGGACATCATTAAATTACACCATGTGACATCAGTGGTTCACCCATAATTTTATGAAACTACAAGAATACTTTGTGCACGAAGAAAACAAAAATAACGACTTTACTCAACAATTTTGTTTCTTCCGTGTCAGCCTTCAATGCGTGTTCACGAGAGTATCACGACCTTGAATGTGGTAGTTGCATTGCTATGCAATATCTTAATTTGTGTTCTGAAGATGAACAAAGGTCTTACTGGTTTGGAATGACAAGGGTGAGTAATTAATGACAGAATTTTTATTTTTGGATAAACTATCATAGCAGTTTACATTGACAAGGTGACCCCATTCATTCAGTTCCAGAAAGTTTCTTTATGAGAATGAGTAACAATACCAACCAATGAAAGTGCAGATAATTATACATCAGTTGAGTAGGAACACCTACTAAAACAGGCAAAAACAAACATTAACAGTGATTTGCTACGGCAAAGTGACCAAAAGTCATTAATTTGCAATTAGCATTCAGTTTATACAAATGAGCAGCAATTACATGAGGTTACTACCTATGGCAGCAGAAGGTAAGGCTCATGTGATACCGCAGTCGAGTAGCTGATCCCAATACAGCACCTGTCAGTGTGAACGGACCTTAATTTGAAAGGGGTTCCAAGAGAATTTATCGCATGTCTTAATCAAGTCATACCTGGTTCAGACATGGACGTTGCATCACATGAGCATTACGATGCAGGTGACTCATAACCTCAATAAAAGCCAAGAAGATATTAACTCATTACGGTTTAATTCTGTCACAGTAGGTGGTGTCACACAGCAGAGAGGAATTCTCAGGATGAAACTCTAATAGCTGCCAGCACACTGTCATCTTACTTTCAGTACTTATCCTCAAGGGGATAACTGGATTAAAAAAAAACACACAATTGCGGGACTCATAAACACAATTTGCATTTCCCTCTCATGTCCTCCAAAAATAACTTGAGGAAGTAACATTTAATTGCGAGGCTTGTTATTTATTTATATATTTCCCTTTTTCACTGCAAATAACAGGATGTTTTGAAGTTTCAAAGAGTGTAATTACATAGGTACACACACACTCACACACACACACACACTTCCCTAAATCAAAGGGGACTTTAGACGCTGAGACCCTTGGCTAACTGATGTTTTGCTGGACTTCCGAGTTATAATAACCCAGGCTCTGAGCAACACTGCATGTGTTTTATAGAGCAGTTCAGTTTGTAGTACTAAAACCTACAAGAAATTGGCAGGTTTGAGGCATGGGTTCCCTCGGGAACTACCTAATGATGTTTCGGGATTTATGAATAAAATAATGTTTGTAGTTAACATTACTTGAACAGACGTTTTTGTTTTATGGATTTCATACTTCAAACATGAATTTTAAGTTGCTAAATAAGGACTAAACCTGCTGCAAGTTCACAAATTGGAAAACTGTTGTAGTCTCTGTTTTATTTGCTGACCTGTTAGCAAATTAGTAAAACGCACAAAACCCTAAACATTGCACTTTATTAAAAATACACTTTAGCTTTAAGAAGAAGAAGTAAGTATTTAACAACTGTATGTTCATGTATGGTCAGCTTTCAATTTTTACCTTTTTTTTTTTACTTCATCAAAAATGGTAGAAAATTTGGTGAGTTTTGTTGTACTTGCTATGTGCACACACACAAATGTAGACAGGATTTGAAAAGGCTCAATGATCTAATAAAATAGCCAAACGTAGTCAAACAAGGCTGCCGTAGGAGATGACTGTGGAAAAAAAAAAAAGGATAAACAAAAAAAGGATTGCAAAATAGACACCCACTCACACACACATTTGCGAAATCAATAATTTACATTGTAACATATGCAATACCTAATAAAACAAGTAATTATGTATGGAAATACTGTTCTCAGTAACCAGGGAATACACAGTCCTGGATATTCTGTACTGTAGGGATATACAGGCAACTAGTGCAAAACCATGGCATTACACACTATTTTTTTTTTTCTTTTTTTTTTTTTTACAATCATTAGGACACATTTTTCAATACTTAGGGTTTTTATTTTTTTCAAAACTCTTCAAAAAGTTCTCCTAATCAACTTGTAACTTGGACAAGCAGTTCATTTCACATTCAAAATGCACTAAAACTACAAAACCACTTCATACACGTCTCAAATCAACTCATTCTTTTATAACAGCAGCAAAGTTCATCAACCAACAAATACACTTTGTCATTTATAAAACAATGACCAACAGATATCATTATACAATGTTTTCTTTTGTAAAATGTCTTTACAGAACAAGAACAACACACTCTGCTGTTTAGAATTCACTGCAGTACATTACATACTCCATGATTACATTACATAAAATTATTCACCTTTTGTAGAAATAGCAGAAAATGAAATTAAAAGACTTAAATCAGTTACATATAACTGGCTTGATAGTATTTGAGTAAGTGACTATTCATTTTGGGCCAGGATTTGAACTTAGTTATGAAAAGAGTATGCAAACGTGTATATGCAAATATGCAAATTTATCTTGTTAACCCACGTGATTCAGATTGCATTATGCCATCTGTAATATTATGTGAAAACTTTCAGTTTGAGCCGGTTAAATTTTCTTGTCTTTCTGACATAGTTAAGCAGCTACATCCTGCATACTGCCCCCTTGACAGTATTCCTGCACATTTAGTTAAAGATGTTTTTGACACTGTTGGGCCAAGCGTTGTATCTTTGGTTAATACATCTCTCAGCTGTGGGTGTGTACCAGCTGTTTTTAAACATGCCATTGCGCAACCGCTTCTAAAAAAGAAAAATTTGGACTCATCAATTTTGTCTAATTTTAGACCTATATCTAAACTTCCCTTTCTTTCGAATGTTTTGGAGAGAGTTGTTTTCAATCAACTTAATAGATTAATTTAGTATTTTTGAAAAATTTCAGTCTGGTTTTAAGCCCCTGTTCTTTAAAGAGTTTTTAATAATCTCCTTCTAGCTGTGGACTCTGGTAAGTCTGCTGTTTTAGTCCTTTTGGATTTGACTGCGCCCTTTGATACGGTCAACCACTCGACTCTTTTGTCTAGACTTGAACAGTGTGTTGGCATTAAAGGCATAGCTCTCAAATGGTTTCAGTCGTACTTGACAGATAGAAGTTTTTCTGTTCACCTTGGTGAATTTTCCTCATCTGCTGCCCCTCTCTCTTGTGGTGTCCCCCAAGGGTCAATATTGGGCCCTATGTTGTTTTCTTTGTATTTGTTGCCCTTGGGGTATATTTTTAGAAAACACAATATCTCCTTCCATTGTTATGCGGATGATGTGCGAATTTATTTGCCTGTTAAAACAAATGACAAAGCTTCTTTTCTGTCATTATTTAATTGCCTAAGAGATTTAAAAATATGGCTGGATCAGAATTTTCTTTGTCTTAATGAAAAAAATACTGAGATTGTTGTGTTTGGTCATCCTGGGGATTTAAGTGGTTGTGTAGATGGACTTGGTAATTTAGGTTTGTATGTTCATCCTTTTATCAGGAATCTTGGTGTGATTTTTGACAGTGGTTTTAAATTTAAAAAAACACATTAGTTCTGTTGTAAAAGCCAGTTTCTTTCAAATGAGACTGCTGGCTAAAGTCAAGCCCTACCTGCCACGTAAGGAATTTGAAAGTGTAATTCATGCTTTTATAACATCTAGACTAGACTGCTGTAACTCTTTATATGTTGGTTTGGATGTGTCATGTCTTCAACGTTTACAGTTAGTCCAGAATGCAGCAGCTTGTCTTCTAACTGGGACTAAAAAGTATGAGCACATTACCCCAGTCTTAGCTTCACTTCACTGCCTTCCTGTCCACTTTAGGATTGATTTCAAGGTTTTATTGTTTGTTTATAAGATTTTAAATGGGTTGGCGCCTGCTTATTTATCAGAGTTTTTACATGTTCATACTCCTGTTAAAGCACTGAGGTCATCCAATCAGGTGCTCCTTGATGTTCCAAGAACAAGGTCAAAAAATAAAGGTGACCGAGCTTTTTCAGTGGTGGCACTAAATTTGTGGAATAGTCTACCTGACACATAAGAATTGCTCAGACTGTTTAAGTTGTTGTTTAAGACGCATCTGTATTCTTAGCTTTTATTTGGAGTTGAGTTTGAGACTTTGTGATTTTATTTTTTAATTTTATTTTTTTTATTTTTTTTTTATTTTTTTTTTTTTACTGTATTTGGCTATTTTGTGTGTGAGTGCCAGACATTGTTAAGCACTTTGGTCAACCACGGTTGTTTTTAAATGTGCTATATAAATAAAATTGAACTGAACTGAACTGAAATTCACCCAAATATTTTCAATGAGAAATAAATCTGGAGACTGAACAGACAACTCAGGGAAATTCTATGACTGATCCCTGAACCAAGCATAAGTAGATTTGGATGTATACTTTGAGATTGTCCGTTGATCATTAGCTTCAATCTTTGCACCAAAGGCATCACAATTCTTGCCAGAATGGTCTGATACTTCAAAGAATCCATGATGTCCTTCATACAGTCATGATTTTTCTTGCAACAGTAAAACACCCCCATAACAGGATTGGTCCACCTCCAAGTTTGGCAATGGAGATGATGCTCTTCTGCTCGTAAGTTTTGTCTTTTTGCACCAGACATACTGCTGATCCATGGGTCCAAAAAGTTCCAGTTTGGTCACATCACACCATAAAACATTCTTCCAGAATTCCACAAATGAATTTTAGCATATTCAACTCACTGTGTGATGTTCTTCTTGGTCAGGAGTGGCCATTTGCCAAAATGCCCCAAAATGAAAGCCATGCTTGTCTTCTGTTCATCTTGTACTCTGCATTAAAATGTTTTTCCACCTTTTATTGGGTCATCTTGCAAGTCTTTGGCTGTACATTGCAGGTTTTTCCTCAGTTGTTCTGATCAAACATTCTATGAGATTTTCTTCAACAACCTTAAAAGTTTTCTGGTACACATTTTAAGCTAAGGAATAAGACTGCCAGCTGTGTCTCTAGGAACTTTTAATGTCTTGGCAATCTTCATATAGCCTTACACTTTTTAAAGTAATATTTATTTTTTCTTCTCTATATCTTCTCTATAGCTTTTGTGAGAGCTTTGTTGATTGACTTGGTCATATTAGCTACTCAAACTTCAGCACATGCATGGGCTTGTGGTGTATTTTTGTGAAACACCTCAAGCTAATTCTGTTTTCTAATAGAGTTTCTAAAGGTTTAATTGTGTTTTAAGACAATTTTGAAAAACAGCAATGTTGAATAGGTTGAATAATTATGACATGGCTGTGTTATTAAAAGCTCACAAATATACACCGACCAAAATTATAAACAAAACACTTCTGTTTTTGCCCCCATTTTTCATGAGCTAAACTCAAAGATCTAAGACTGTACACAAAAAGCCTATTTCTCTCAAATATTGTTCACAAATCTGTCTAAATCTGTGTTAGTGAGCACTTCTCCTTTGCCGAGATAATCCATCCACCTCAAAGGTGTGGCACATCAAGATGCTGATTAGACAGCATGATTATTGCACAGGTGTGCCTTAGGCTGGCCACAATAAAAGGCCACTCTAAAATGTGCAGTTTTATCACACAGCACAATGCCACAGATGTCGCAAGTTTTGAGGGAGTGTGCAATTCGCATGCTGACTGCAGGAATGTCCACCAGAGCTATTACCCGTGAATTGAATGTTCAAATGCTCATTCGATGGCACACTGGAGAGGTGTTCTCTTCACGGATGAATCTTGGTTTTCACTGTACAGGGCAGATGGCAGACAGCGTGTATGGCGTTGTGTGGGTGAGTGGTCCATGGTGGCGGTGGGGTTATGATATGGGCAGGCATATGTTATGGACCACGAATACAGGTGCATTTTATTGATGGCATTTTGAATGTACAGAGATACTGTGACGAGATCCTGAGGCCCATTGTTGTGCCATTCATCCACGACCATCACCTCATGTTGCAGCATGATAATGCACAGCCCCATGTTGCAAGGATCTGTACAGTATAATACAGTATAATACAGTAAAACTGCACATTTTAGAGTGGCCTTTTATTGTGGCCAGCCTAAGGCACACCTGTGCAATAATCATGCTGTCTAATCAGCATCTTGATATGCCACACCTGTGAGGTGGATGGATTATCCTAGATCTTTAGAAAAGCTTGTATTTGTAAAGTACTGCGGTCTCGGGGGGGTTGAATAATTTCGATTGCAACTGTATTTGCTCTCTGCATTAACTGAAAAACAGTATGTAATTTTATTTTAAATAGAAATATTTTCTATTTATATTTTTAATTTCTTAAATACAAGAAATGCTCTCAGAATGCTTATTATGTATATAAAAAAGCAATATTGAAATTATTATACATTTATGGTCTGTTTGACTGCAAACCTAATATGTCTTTGTTATGGTTATAATTACTAATTGTACTGTAGTGTAACATCATCTGCCAGTCCATAAACTGATTATCGGCATTATATTTACCAACTTAATTGTGTTAAATTACACAATATTGAGAGTTTTCACAAACCGAAAAAAAAAAATGATTCCTCTGTTTCGTTCCTCTCTCACACACACACATACTCAGTGTAGGCCAAGAGTTATAAAAATCAGTGACTGGGCCTCACTTCCAAATCTGGTTTCAATTTAGTGTTAAATCAACACTAATTAATCATTAATTAATTAAAGTGCTTAGCCGGAACAAACTACTTTCATGATCCATGAAGTCTCTGGGAAGAATATTTCTCCTTCCCTTCGCTTCAAATGTGGCACATTAAAACACTCCATTGGTCTACTTGATGTTTTCCCTGCCGAAAGACCCAGACATGTACAAATGACGTTTGAAATAACACTTAGTTTGAACAAAAGCAGCCCATATGAGTCAATATGAGTTAGCCGTGTTTGATTGATTAAATCCACCCACACTATTTTAGCACACAACATAAGATAGATAGATTGCTAATTGTTTAAAATTAATATGTGTTCTTCGTAAAAGGCATCGGCAGCCCGTGTCATTGGAGACTAATGCTAGCGGCAGCCGAATATGATGCAGTCAGTGGCGTACGCTGAGCTGAGGGACCCCATCACATAGTCGTAGTGCGGATATGCTTCAGTGATAACCGAAGAGACAGGCTGCTCTAGTGCTGCCATTGTGATGACATGTTTAATAGGCAGTCCTAATGACACACACACATCATGGGACCTGTTGGGAAGGCAAGAAGTCACCGCAGTGACAGAATGTCTGAAAAACTCAGATGATTCAGGGCTGTTATTTGCATCTTTTCCCCGTAGCTGTCACGTCTGAGCCCAGTTTTCCACATGATCGAATGGAATTGCATATAGAAGAGAAACAATGGGAGATTACTTTCACAGATCTAAGAAAACAACATGACCTCAATGGGAGGAACCCAAGCCTTGTGTGCCAGGATAAATTGTACCCGTGAGAATGTATAGCCACCCACCTGCATGCCAAGAAACAAACACAGACCTCCTCTGAGCCAGTCATTATAATAAATGCTTGTATGAAGGGAAATGGAGTTGGACTGGTGCAAGGAAGCGGAAAAGAAAGAGTAAGTAGTGGCGTTTCAGTCGTGACCTCCTTTAAACTTGGTATAACGCTATACTGTTTGAAATACAGGAGTGTGCGAATGTGGTTTGCACTCCTACAGTGTGATTTATAGAATGTGCAATTTTAATCATATTTTTTAAAGCGTGTCTTTATGAACACTAAAGTAAATGGAAATTTAATAGTAAATACATTGGATTACTCGTTTATTGTATCCATCTCTATGTAAAAAGCAACAATATTTCAAATGCATCCACTTAATTGGCAAACAAATGAAGTTAATGTTTGCTTCTGCTGCTTGTGGCGATTGCTGGTTCTCAAGAAAAAGGAGCTGTCATTCACATGTATTATCTACATTTATAGAGAGACATTTACCATCTTAAATGAGCTGAAAGACACTGGTCGTCACACAAACAAAAATAAAACAATAAAAAGCTGAAATAAAATAAGCTATACAGTTTAGATGAAAAGCTTAAAAAATTAAAGAAAAATTAGATGAAAGCTAAAAGTAAAGCTATATAAAAATGTTTGAAAAATTAAACAAATTTACTAACATTAAAATTAAAGAGACAGTTCACCCAAAAATGTAACTCTGTAAAGACAGGAATTTTATAAAGCTACGAGAACAGTTTTTGTGCACAAAGAATGCATTGTGGTACTCTCGTGAATGCGAGGTGGAGACTGGCATGGAAGAGAAGAAATAGTTGAATAAAGTTATTTTTGTTTCTTTGCACACAAAAAGTATTCTTATAGCTTTGTAAAATTAAAGGAGAACTCCACTTCCAGAGCAACAATTTACAAATAATTTACTCACCCCCTTGTCATCCAAGATGTTCATGTCAAAATGTAGTTTAAATGCAGCTTCAAAGGGCTCTAAACGATCCCAGCTGAGGAAGAAGGGTCTTATCTAGCGAAGCAATCTGTCATTTTTTTTCGAATATACTTTTTAAGCACAAAAGCTCATGTAGCACAAGCTCTGGAATGCACTTTCTTGAATGATTCGTTCATTTTGAACGGATCTTTAATGTGACTCGTTCGTTCAGTCGTGCATGTGCAACATCCTATTAGGTTCTGTACTGGAATTAGTTCACCTGTTTCGAGTCTTCGGGTTTTTCGAGTCGTTCGTTCATCTTATGGGGCTGTCACGTGATGAACGAACAACTCGAACCCGAAAACTTGTCAGATAAGAGGTGAGATGAGCTAATCATAGACTAAAGACCCAGTAAACAATGAATTAATCTTTTCTGTTTCTTATAGCATTACAGTTTTGTCTTGTTTGTAGTGTGATCAACGTTTGTGTAAGCAGTAGATGTGTCAGGGAAGTAACAAGTAACATTTTAATTATATTTTGCTAAAATGAACGAAATGACTCGGAAAAAAGATTTGCTCATTTTGCTGAACGAGACTCGAGTCAATAAAATGATCCGAACTTCCCATCACTACTACGAATCATGTCTAAGTTCATCATCTGTGTACTCCAGCTCAAAAAGGTAGAGTATGGCAAAAAACTGCATCTTATTTTCTCCTACAACTTCAGAATCGTCCAACATTGTTGTAGCTTGTTTGTAAACAGCGTTTGACTTACTTGCACTTTGTTAGTCTTTGCACGTTCGCTTTGTAAACACTGGGTCTGTAATTCCGTGATTCAATAGTACGTAGTGTCGTGAATGCGCATCCCAGAGCCTGTGCTACACCAGCTTTTGTGCTTAAAAAGTATACAAATTTTTATTTTTCGGAAAAAATGATCGATAGTTTCGCTAGATAAGACCCTTCTTCCTTGGCTAGGATCGTTTAGAACCTTCTGAAGCTGCATTTAAACTACATTTTGACATGAACATCTTGGATGACAGGGGGGTGAGTAAATTATTTGTAAATTGTTGTTCTGGAAGTGGACTTCTCCTTTAAGGTTGAACCACTGATGTCAAATGGACTATTTTAATGATGTCCTTATTACCTTTCTTGGCCCTGCACGTGTCAGTTGCATTGCTGTCTATGCAGGTTCAGAAAACTGTTGGATTTCATCAAAAATATCCTAATTTGTGTACAAAGTTGAACAGAGGTCTTACGGGTTTGGAACAACAAGTTTTGGGTGAACTATCCTTTTAAAATATAAAAAAGCTAATTTAATATACAAATAATACTAGCATAACATTTATAATATAACCTTCAGAAAACAGTTGAATTAATTAGTGAATAAGTGCACTCTTATAGTGTGCTATATAGAATGTGTGTCTTTATGAACACTAAAATAATAGAAAATTTAAATTTAACAGGATTACATGGGATTACTCATTCTTTGTATTCATTTTCATGTAAAAGCAACAGTATTTTAAATACATCTATTAATTGGCAAACAAAGAGTGTTTACTTACACTTGTGAAGACTGTTGGTCCTCAAGGAATGGGATTTGTTATCCGCCTGTATCCAGGGACTGGAAGATGCTGGCTAATGTAGGCCAACAACCGGCTGAGATTGTGAGGAAGAGGCTACGGTATGCAGAGATGGCAAACGATGCTCATCAGCGGGGCTGGAAAGCTTCAGTCCGCCCTGTGGAGTTTGGCTGCCGGGGCTTTGTGGCAACATCTACCGTAAAGCTGCTTAAGGAGTTGGGAATCCATTGCCAAACCCTGAGCCAGACCAACAGAGAAGTTGCAGAATACTGCAGTCGGTGGTTATGGCTAAGGAGGAAAGATCCCAGCTGGGCCCCGAAATGATAGAGACCCATAGGTTTGAACAGCCTGTGGTGGGCCTGCCTCTGCAGAGGGAGGAATATGGGTCCTGTTTCCTCTGCTGTTGGCCCAGGGCATCTGCTGGTGGTGGTAACTTTATATCCATCAAGTGCAGTGGGCCTTCAAAATGGGGACTTGTATCTTTTCCTATGTTTCAAAGATAATTTATATTTAAAGAGACATGTTTACCTTTTATAACAAGCCTAAAGACACTAGAAATGTTGCCTTGCACCTTATCCCCCAAACTTATCCATCTTATTCTTTAACATGGATGTAAGCCTATGGTTGGTTGAGACATCCGGTTCATTAGCCGCTATTCGGAAATAACGAGAAGAATAACAACATGCAGTAACTGGTAAAACTTTGCACTACACACCAGTGTGTTCATAATTAAGATAATACATTAATATAAAATGTTAAGACACCAATTTGTAATATCAAGCAGCAAAACAAGCTGTTTTGTACAAATAAAAAAAGCTGGACACAGATGAGACCAAAAGCCAGACCCATAACATTTACACTCTTACGGGAAAATGTAAAATATATAAAATATAAATACTACAAAATACTAATACTACAATAGTATATAATTTATGCTAAAATAACAATGATAATGATGTAACCTTCAGAAACAGTTAATGAATTAATCATTGAATGAATTAAAATTATTCCATTCAAGTTACAAATGATAGAAGAATTATGAAATAACTTTCTATTACTAACAAAAACACTTGGAAGTGGGACCACAATCTTGTACCACAAAATGTTTTTTTTCCAAGGTAATGATTCATTTCACAATATAGTAGTCTAATCTTTTAAACTGCTTTGAAATGTGTATTGTGAAAAGCGCTATAGCAATAAACCTAAACCTAATAGTGTTAAATGTACAGTATTCACTCAGCCAGACAGTGACATTTAGATCTACTAGGTCATGTTATAAAGGCCAGATATCACTGAAGGCATCCGAGATGGTACCATATTGAGCACCCAGAAAATAAGGCTTTACCCTTTTCTGTCAGGAATGCTTACATGGATGCTGGTTCAGGATCTGGAGTGCATTATATCCCAGTCCCATTCTCCTTCCCTTGCAAATCAATTTTTCTGCCTCTCTACACTATCCGATAAAGGCAAAAAACTCATAAATAACGTAAAAAAAATGATATCCTTTATGAGCTTCGCCGGAGGGCTTGAAAGCTGAATAGAAACATAGCCTTATATGCTATTCACTACTGTATTAAATCCGCTGTAAATCCACAAGGCAGACATTAGCATCTAACAGCTTGTGAAAAGCAGAGTTGTTTGTCATTCATGCATGAAATGAATTTCACACAGGTTCGAACCTTTGCTAAATTTGCAGATGTGCATAATTGAGAATTTAACATGCTAATTGACGCCTACTATCATTCATGAGTTCATTTCAGGGAGACTTTTCTCAGCAGATGGGAAAGTTTGTTACCTACTGACTCAGACTGATCGATCTTCACTGCCACTGCCTTCATCCGCTGTGTCTGATTCAATAGGAAGGTACAAGAAGTTCTGCGAGAACATCGATTCTGACCCCATCTCAAAGAAAGGAAGAAAAAGACTCATGTCTTGGGTTGTTTTCCCACACACGCTGATGGATGCTGCATGAGCTGCCCCAATGCACTGTAACATTCATTTGCTGCATCTAACATTATTTGTGCATGCTATGCAAGCAGCACGCTTGGATTTTGTAGGATTTTCAGAAGATTATATTTCTAACATGTATGCATAGGAATGAATGTTATGCAATTTGCATATATTAAGACTATCAAAATGTTAAATTTGCATATTGAGACAACCAAAATATTAAAGTTTTATTATTATTATTGTTTTATGTTGCACAGTACTGGCTGCTACTGCAGTCGTCTTGGACTTACACTGACAACTAGTGGTGTGATGCAATATCATCAAACACATAAATGTTCCCAGTTACCGATGGCATTGTAGCAGGGTTGCCAAATCCCAAAAGAATTTCCAGCCCAAAATGGACTCAAAAGCCATCCAAATAAAAAAAGAAAACAAGCAATGCTGTGGAATGTTCCCTAAAATGACTTGCTGCCACTGTAAATTCAAAATTGACTCAGGTATACATTCAAACAGACATACCGAGACACTCGTTGAAACACTCATTGTGAAACAAACCGGACGTGTCTAAAAAAAAAAAACTTTTTCAGTGACTTGAGATACACTAGGACCGATTCTAATTCTTTTTATGGATCATTTAAAGGGGTCATCGGATGCAAAATTCACTTTTACATGTGGTTTGAACAAAAACCTGTCTTGGCTGTGTGTGTACACAACCACTCTATAATGATAAAAATCCACCCAGTGTTTTTTTAAATCCCTTTAAATCATAAACCCCTCTCTCAGATCAAACCATTCTCAGATTCTTGGTTGTGTGACATCACACAGGCCCAGGCCCCTCCCATGACTGTTGATTGACAGTGCCGTTTTAGCATTGACCCGCTCTTTGTGAGCTGTGAACAGTCCGCCATTGTTTGACTCCGCATTGGGGTAGACAAAAATGTCTCCTAAGCGACTGAGGTGTTTTGTTGTTGGATGTAATAATGAACATAGCAGTCATCATCACCTCCTGACATCTGAGCCACTGAAGACGCAGTGGATTACTTTTGGTTTTGAAGGGAATGTGACCCCATCTACATAAATGTGTCTATGTTCATGCAAATCATTCATGATCCAGCTTCACCTACAGAAGAAGTGAATTTTTTTAATGAATCTTTGCAAATTGCCTTTTTCTAATAATGTGCTAGTTAGCAAGTTCCGTGGCTAAATGCAGCTAAAGTTTACAGTCTTTCAGAGAACTGCTTGTCAACCCATGGAAGAGAGGGGCAGGGTAAGCAGGATTCATTTAAAGCATTTAGTAAAGCACCAAAACGGCTTACTGTGAACTGAGCTGTTTTGACAAGGTAAAAAAGGGTGTTGTTTTTTTCATTAAGACCCTAAAGAATCATATCAACTTGTTGACAATGGGTATTCGATGACCCCTTTAAAATGATTCATTTATTTACAAAAATGAAAGAAAAACTTTGTGAATATGTGCATTTATTTTTCTTTGCAGATATATTTTAATTAGCCCTTACCTTTCAAAAGTATATCAACAAATAATTTGTGTTTAAGTGTTTAGGAGATGTCCATAAATAAATCAACATTGTGCAGGCATTTCTGTCATATGCTATGGTTTATGGCTTATTGCGACTCAGATGCTCCAGGTATAAAAGCTGTAGTCAGTTAATTAAGGAAATCACGGCTCGATTGAACTTTCCTTGTTTCAAATGTGATAAGGCTTTGCAGTTTTGACCGTTGCCATCTTTGATATTTAAAAAAATGAATCTCTTGAACATGCTCTTCTTTGTTTCTTAGAGTGGCAAGAAAGACAGCAATAAAACGTTAACTAATTTTAATTTCACAGAAAATCTGAATGTGTAGCATATGAATGTTTTAAAAACTGCATTAACTTGTGTTAATGTACAGCATTAATCTAATATGTGGTAAGTGGCATCGTATTTCTTAACTTTCTTTCTTTGCGTGATTCTTTTCATTGACATGTCATGGTTTGAGCCATCACAATGGCAAACTTTGTGAAAAATGTCATGACAGCAATAAAAGACAAGTTAAATAACATTGTTTTATATGAATGCATCAAAAAAACTATATTAACTTATGTTACATTCCAGCACGAAACTATAATTCTAGAAAATCAACATATATCTGAACATATTCTTCTGTTTCTGTCATTGCATGACTCCTTCCACCTACATGCCTCTGTTTGATCAACTATAATGGTAAACATGATGAGAAAGTTCAATAAAAGGCAAGTCAAATCTTAATGTTTTGTTTATGAATACATCAACTACCTGTATTAGCTTGTGTTAAAGCGAAGCATGGATCTTATATTCAAGGAAATCACTGTTTCTGAGCATGTTCTTCTCCTTTCCTTTCTTTGCATCATTCTTTCAGTCCACATACCATGGTTTGAGCTGCCACAATGGAGAATATGTTGAGAGAGTTCATGTGACAACTGCAGCATGAACCCAAATTGTAAAAGGAAAACAGCATTAACTTCTTCCAGAAAGTTGCTGTATTTCTGAACATATGGAGAGTTTATTTGCAAAAAACGATGAACGGCACTTTAAAAAAAAAATTAAAAACTGAGTGTCCTGCATCACTCTCCACACATAGCACGGCCTGAACCCTAAACACGCAGGGTTGCCAACTTTGAATTTAAGCTTGGAGTGAGATTTTTTATTCAGCTGAATGCCTTTTTTAGCACCATTTTAAACTTGGTTTAAATTCAGTATTTGCTTGCATTCATTGTGTGTACTTACACAAGGATCATTGAAAAAAAGATCTAAGTTATTAACTTTTTAAATTTCACGCCTGAAAGCGTGTCTCACGCCAAATGCGTGAGAGTTGGCAACCCTGAACACGTTGTGTCAAATAAGCCGGTGTTGTTTACTTTCAAGCCATTGCGAGTTTACCTTTTATGGCAGAAACCAACAAGCGCCCTTGTTGTTTGTGATAAGAAGCCGATAAGTCCATTTTAGCGAATCAGCGCGCTGTATTCAGGTCAGGTGACAATGGCTGCCAGTCACTTTGAATAAACGCGCTAGCTGAGAGGAGTTTCATCAAAGATGACTAAAAGTGATCGAGGATGGATAATTTCGATGAACTTGATGAACCCGTGATCTCTTCTTCAGGGCATAAAAGGAAAAAACCTGAAACTTTTTTACGGAACCTTACTAAAGCAGCACGTTACAATGGTAAGGGAAAATCTGCTCCGGTATTGCATATAATCACAACACTTGTCAGGCGTCTACATTGTCAGCTGATGAGATTACAAATATAAAACGAGTGTTTATTTATTTATTTTAAGTATATTTTATTTATTTTTTATATATTTTACTTGTTCTTTCAGAAGATGTTAGGTTGCCAGGTCTCCATTCCAATACACATTAGTACACAATAATAAATACACATTAGTAAAATAATTAATTTTTCTATTTGTCTACAAATAAACATATTCGTGGGCACAGTACATTATGAAAGTAAAACCCCCAAAAAAAGCTGAACCCACAGCTCAGTAATATCCCCCAACAGTATTTCATGGTCGAAATGTTATGTTTTCTGTCAGCCATTTACAATATATTAGGTTGCCAAGATAAAGAGAGAACTATTCATCTAGTCACAGGATTGTAAAATGGCGGCTTCAATGAAGCGACCCGCTTCATGTAAAATAAAACAAATCTTCATTTAAACAATCATTTACATTTTTTCAAAAGTGGTATTTGCTTCTGTATTTTTTATAAATCCCACATTAGGCACATTCATTCATTTTTAATTAAGTTCATTGCTTAAGCCTAATAAAAAAGTGAATTTACACTCATTGAGTTTATCTGTGCATAGCACTGCATTACACACAAATGGAAAAAGCTTCTTTTCTCTCGCTTTTGTGCTAATTGAAAGGGTTTTCTAGTTGTTTTGTGTGTTTTGCTACCTTGAATGAACCAAATATGTCTGCACTGATTTGAGCATCATGTGTTTGCAATGCGACAACAACGCAGACAGCTTGCATATTTTCATTAGCTTTTTTCACATACCGGCAGGATGAAAAGTGTGCCAATGATAGCTGCTCTGGAACGCAGCCTTGTTTGAGGTAAGGGAAACTGTAAACCAAAGGACAGTTACGGCGGATATTGGAAATCCACTTAGAATCAAGCTAAATAAATCAAATACCAGAGAGGTTTTGCCAGTTACGATTATTTTGAGTAATTCTAGCTCTAATTGAATTTGAATAGGCTGACTGCAAGAGGCTTCACTGCAGAATGAGTTAATTAGTTTTGAGTTGCCAGTAAAACGGAGGAAATGCAAACCCAAAACACACCTTGTTTATTGTCTTGGCTCATCGTCTGTGAAACATTAGCATAAATGTTATTTTCCATTCCGTTCTTAAACCGATCTACGCCTAACAGCCTGTCTTATTTTGTTTCAGGGTCTCAGAAGGGAAGACGCTTTGATTTGAATCACATATAAATAAATTAAACATTTTCGGATATAACTATAGCTAAAGTTTTGGAGTTATTGCTTGCTCATAATTAGGGATAGGGATTTGAAACTCTTAACTTAAAGTTGAGCACATCCATGCTAAATAAATCGTGCAGTAATTTAACTTTTTAAAATAAAAGATTGGAGTTTGTTTTACAAGAAAATACTATTTTAATCTTTCTACTTTAAAATTTCATGTTTAATTCAATGTATTAAGTACACACATTGAATTTATCCTGCTAAGATGAAATAAAACTAACGGATTTGAATCAAATTGAGGGCAAAAAGAACAAGTTGCATGTCAGAACAAAGACATGAAGCTTAAAGCGCTTTTCTGACTTAAACCGATGAGAGATCACATAGCAACATTTTTAAAAAGAGAGCAATGAGTGAAGAAATCTAAACAACTGTTTAACTAAACCATAGATCCACTTTGACCTCTGCTATCCTGTCACCTGTGACAGAAAGATGTGTGTTTTGGAGAGATCACTGTGTGTCTTTTATCTCCAGATTTCAGTCTTATTGAATCTATCAAGCAGGAAGGAGTATTAATAATGCATTTAGCTTTGGGGAGCCTACAGGCCTGTCACTCTATGACAAATGAGGACTGTTCACCCGTGACACGTGAAGATGCAGATAATATAATGCAAGTTACTGCTAAAAGCATGTTGAGCTCCTTTTACTATTTATCTCCTGTCATCAGGCTCATTCTTTGGAAAGAGAAATCACGTCATAGCTGAAGGAATCCAATTGATGTGGAATTTGTAAAAAAATGCTAAAAAAAGTGATAATGTGACTGATGTACCCATAATAATCAAGGGAATATAATATGAAAGTGTGATACTCTGTGACTTTTCATGCATAAATGCTTACTTGAGTGTGACCAATGGCTTCATAAACATCCTCCTCCAAGGAAGATTTGAGATGCTTTTTCTGAAATTTCTTGTGGGTTTGACACCAAGTGACCAAAGCAAAATGAAGATAATTTCCACACAGTGAAAGCGTTTGCTTTGCACTGTCATCTTTCAGGAAAATTGATGAAACAGTGCTAAACTCAAGTTTTTTAAAGTGAAAATCAGTTCTTTCAATAGCTAAAGTCTATTGCTCTTTTGCCCGTGAGACTGAATGGGCTGTTTTAAAAATCACTGCCGGAGAATTGAGGGGAGGGTGCTTTTAAGATCACAGACCACTCTCGCTCGCTCTCACGGGCAGCACGCTGTACGTGGGTTGTATTTAAAGATGGCTCATAAAGTGTTGAAACTGTGATAATGGAAACTGCCTCTGGGTGGCATTTTGACAAACAAGTGTTATTAAAGAAATGGTTTTATCAATGTGTTTACCACTTACAGTCCTCAGCCTCATAACTGCATGTTGAGGTGACTCAAGTGCTAAATGTGTTTGCTTTCTTCTTCTTCTCTTCGCTCCTCTCTCCTTTTTCTTCTTACAGACTCGATAGGAAAGGGTCATCCTCGACCCTCGAAATCGCTTTTAGTCGCTATTCTTAGACAACAGGCTCATGTTTTGAACTTCAGGGGAGAACTTTTCTAGTTCTTGCAAAATCCATGACATCATTACCAGGTAGGACAGTCTGAATTTCCTCATGTATTGTCTTGTTTTAAAGGGGTCATCGGATGCTAAGTTCACTTTTTCATGTTGTTCGAACATTAATGTGTTGGCAGTGTATGTACAAATCTACCCTATAATGATAAAAATCCATGCAGTGGTTTTTAATTAATCTGTGAAAATAATATCCCCTTTTTCAAATCGAGCCGTTCTCAGATGCCTGTCGGTGTGCCATCACACCGACAGAGGCTGCTCCCACGATAGTTGATTGACACAAGCATCTTACCTAAGATCAGCTGTAACAGTCCAGTAACTTTCCTTGTTTCGATGCCGAAGCAGGGATGTAAGTTAGACAAAAATATCTCTGATTGAGCGATTGAGGTGTTGTGTTGCTGGATGTAATAATGAACATAATGGTCATCATTTACTCCCGACATCTGAGCAGCTGAAGATGCAGTAGATTACGTTTGTTTGTGAATGGAATGCGCCGATCTACATATATCCGTCTATGTTAGCGCGAATCATTCATGATCCAGCTTCACTTACAGCAGAAGTGTGTATAAGCGTTTTTTTATGAATCTTTGCGATCGCCTTTCCTTATAACGTGGTAGTTAGGACGTTTAGCGGCTAAACGCGGCTAAATGCAGCTAAACAAGATCGTTGTTCCACAGAGAGAACAAAGGGGTGGGGTGAGCAGAGCTCATTTGCATTTAAAGGAACAACCCCTTAGAATTAGATGATTTTTGCAGAGCTCATTTTGACAAGGTAAAAAGGGTGTTGTTTTACAAAACTATTGAGAATTTTTAATCAAAGTATATTAGAGACTTTTCATTAAGACCCTAAAGAATCATATCAACTTGTGGAAAATGGGCATCCGATGACCCCTTTAAGAAAGAGTTTAGTCAAACATTTTAATTCTGTTATTATTTACTCACCATTCCAGAGCTGTATGCATTTCTTCTTCTTTGGAACATGGAAGAAAATGTGAAGACAACTGCATGCTCTTGTCAATGTATTTACAATTACTTGAATCTTTGAAGCAAAAAGAGATGCAAAAGCATCACATGTTCTGTCATGACAATTCTTGTGGAGTTTAGCATGGTAATATACACGACAATGTTAATGTGTTTGGTCTAGGCCAAACAGATCTGCTACGCTGCTGCTGCGGCAGAACAAGAAGAAGATTTACATCAAAATAACGATCATGTGACTTTTATGTACACAAGGTGACCTGTAAATGTGAAAACACCGCTTCCATTGCAGTTTTGCGAAATATTCCTTTTTTTAAATTGCCTGAAAAACCACCATAAAAACTTTTATGTAAGATATGAGAGTTTTTGCAAAATTTACGCGTTTCCATTAAGCGTATTTTCAATTCGCAATTTAAATTGAAATGGAAAGGCAGCTACTGTGAGCATGAAGAAAAAAATCGCTGCTAAACATATAACATATAAAATAACTCCCATGTATAACATGCATGAAATTACCCCACAGCAGATCTATAAAGGTGGAGCTGGGGAAGTTGGAGGGTTTCTGAAGCTCGCTGCAACTGCTACAACAAGCACTAGCTGAGTATTTGAATGTTGAGCAGCAAGCTCATTGGCTGTTTATGTTAAAAGAACCAATCAGCTGCACCATGTGAATGATGACATAGTTAGTGTTAATACGTCCACCTCCCATGCCTGAGACCCGAGTTTGAGTACTGCTCGGAGCGGGTGTGAGTAGGACCCAGAGGGTTACACTGGTGCCATGACCCAGATGGAAGTGAGGTTTAGGGGGGTGATTGTAACGGAGGCCAGCGGTAGGTGCTGTGCAGGTAAACCTCACTCACCTGATTTCAAGAGGCACATTAGTGACGCTAGCAGGTGCAGTCTTTAGCCTCCTTGTTAGTGCGCCTGCCTCCCATGATGGAGACCCGTGTTTGAGTAGGACCGAGGGGGTTACATACATACTAAAAAATATGCTTCACACCCCAAACCTTCTTATGTAGTTGCTTATTAGGAACATATGGTTTCAAAAATAAACATAGTAGTCAAGTAAACAAGTATTGTCAAGTTGTTTTTACAACAGGCTTTATTTTATTCAGAAACTGAAAAACCCCATTATAAAAAACCCCATAGGAAAATCTCAAAGAAACCAGTGTCAAATTAGTCTTTCGGGTTATGAGGTCATACCTGCACAACTCTGTGGTGGTGATTTTGATTCATCACAGTGACTGGAGTCTTTTGATTCTATTCACTGACTCTCTCAGTAAGCATTTCTCTAATGAATGACCACCAATGTCTGTTCCAGTGATTCAATGAATCATTTACTCAACAGATTTCTTCAAAAGCACATGTCAATCACGTCATAAGTCATTTATCTCTACATTTGTTCAAGGAGAGCTGGGTATCATTTATTGGTATCATGATTGTATGTTTCTCATACAAAAACTATAACTTTAGAATACTTGGAATATATGTTTAACCTTGAAGGCTTCAGTTCATTGTAATTGGGCATAAAAGAGCATTAAAAAAATTTCACGTTTCTACATTTACATTCTGTGGAAGACTGAAAGTCATACAGGTTAAAAATGACATGAGTACATGATAGAATTATCCTATATGAACTTGAGAACCAGATCAATCCTTTCAGTGATTCAGTGAATCATTTACTAAGCTGATTTAAAAAAAAAAAAAAACACGGCTGAGTTGTTTATCTCTACTTTTCTTAAAGAGGGCTTTGGTGGATATCATGATTATATGTTTCATTTCTGTTTCTCACACAAAAACTATGACTTCAGAAGACTTGGAATATGTTTTTAACCATGACAACATAAGTTCATTGTAATTGGGCAGGAAAGAGCATGGAAAATAATCTTCACATTTCCCCATTTGTGTTCTGCAGAAAACCGAAAGTCATACAGATTTGGAACAACATGAATGTGAGTAAAGTAAATAATGACAGGATTGTTTATTTGTGAACTATGCCTTTAATGAAGACAAGTGTATTATTTGCGTGTTGCCCCCTTTTTTTTGCTGCCATGTGAGGCCTGTGATCATTAGTTGTTTTGAAATGACAGGAAGTCTCTGTTGGGAGTTGGGCATTCAGGGTCTCTGATGGCTTCCCTGCTACCAGTGTGTCTTGTCAGTGCATTGAGTGACGGTTTGTTTTGACATGTCTCCTGTGAAAGGGCCATGGCATATCGATATGTTGCATTTCAGCCTTGGTCTGATGGAATGACAGCCTTGCTATTTCTGTGCGTGTGTGTGTGAGAAAGATGGTTCTGATGTGGATGGGGTGATCGTTGCTCAGTCACTAGTGACTGACAGACTCACTGCCCCCAAGGAAAAGAGCGATCGCACAACGTTTGACCGTACCTGCTGCTAGTTAGTCCAAAAAATAGACTGTCCTCTTTCAGCAGAGGTCAAGGACCGGTGGTTAAAAGCTCAGGGCAGAGTTGATACCCAGTCTGCATCATAATGTGTGCAAATAGTTTACTTGTACATCACATACATGGATTTGACAGAATCGAACACATGACCTTGCTGTTGGCATCTATCCCCTATGGTTTGATTTACTGGAACATTTTAATACAGAATTCATGATGTAATTGAAAGTATTTATATCTGGAATATGTTTTATGTGTGCATGGCACTTTGTTATGTAGTCTATGTTGTAAGTGTGTCCCACTGAATACAGGAAATATATCATGTAAAAAGAGTCAAGTTCAAAAACCACAAGTGTGTATGGTATTGGGATAGGTTCTAAATTTATTCAGGCACTACAGTTAATAAATAAATCCAAATAAATCCAAAATGTAAAAAAGTTTGTGGTCACGCTGTCACATCAGTGTTGGTTTTGTCATGCTATGGTGAATAATAAACGCACGAAGAAGAAGAAGATAAAAATAGTCTTTAATTAATCCACAAGAGGGTAAATCCACAAACAGACAGGCAGGAGACACACGTAGGGACAAAGTCAATACTGGACGAGGGACAACTGAACAGACTTGAACTTAAGTAGGGGTGCTAATGATGGACAGACAGATGAGGATGATTAACATGACACAAGTGAACTAACTAATCAAAAAGAGACAGAAACTGGGTCAATGAACACATGAGGAACGAACACACAACAAAAAGGTCCAAAGGTGTGACAGTTCACCCCCCTCCCGGAAGGTGCGACCTCGCGCTGCAGAGACAAAGGACAAAGGAGTGGATGTGGGATGGTGACAGGGGATGCCAAATAGCTGGCAGGAAGGCAGGCTAACAATATTGGTGGAAGTTCAGGCAGAGGACGGACACCCGGGAGGAGGAGGACAAACAGAGTCCAGGGTGGAGACGACAGAAGGAGGAGCCATGGAGAAGACAAGTGGGCCTTCATAGCTGTGGGCCTCTGCTGTGGGCCTCTGCCCTCCATTGGATCTGGAGGGCAGAGGAGGAGCAGATTGCTCCAGTGACCAAAGCAGAGACGGGGATCAGTAAGGTCGCGGTGGTGCAAGAGCGACAGAGGACCAAGGTGGAGCCGGAGAGAAGAGGCGTAGCCAGAGGAGTGGAGTCCCGAGGCGGCAGATGGTTAACAACTGACCAGGTGGAGCTGGTGGACTGACGGGCAGCGGTGGAGAGAAGGGTAGCCATAGCGGAGCCGCTGGGTCAACGGGCCGAAGCATGAGCCTGTAATTCTAGTCTTCCGCATTCGTAAGTGTATGAATAGAAGTCTATGGAATGAAAAGTGCAGTGTGAATGCCCCTTAATCTGGATTCATCAACAAAACCTACACAGCTGTTGGGAAGTATCCCTTCTGCACAAACAAGTGTGCAGTTTATATAAACAAGGCTGACTAGCATATTTAGTTTGATGGAATCAGCCCTGATGCAAGTGAACACTTCCAAAACTTTTATTAGATGCTAAGAAACAAAAATGAGTCTAAAAAAAACAAAAGGCATTCCAGGTGAAATTCAGCCCTTCTATAAGTCCATACACTTCATTTGTCACCTGTCAGGTTGTGATAAACCAATTCAAAATGCCAGCCTCTTCGTAACTTCCAATCATCCCACTCTCCTGCCTCAGTTGTCGTAGCTTTAAAGCAAAACACAAACCCTATTATCTGATTACAGTATAGAACATCAGCCTCATGCATGCTAATGAGAGAGAGAATTAGTGGAGCTGTGAAGTCTATTACAGTGGAGTGACACTGCTCTCGGTTCATGTGAAGTTAGCTCGTTAGTACAACTTCAAAGAGCTTCGATGTACAAAATAACAACCACTAAATCTAAAGCCGATGAAAATCACCTTGTTTTAAAGCACATATACACACTTGTGTTGCTGCTTTAAAGGATGGGGTGACTTTGTTGAAAACCCACCCTTATATGTAAGTGTTCGGGTGTTTGTGTAGTGTGTTTGAGGTGAGAGACTATCGGATGGTGATACATCTCTGTCAATGATTTCACACTAGAGAGAAGCAAAGGTGGATACCCTTCGACTGGATGTGGCCTTTACTCCTCCAACGGACTGAACATAGCTTGACAAAGTTTTTTTTTTTTAACCAGTGTTACAGCTGTGTAAGAATTGCCTAAAGCTTTGCTTATTTTTGATGTGGACTACAGCTTTTGTAATTACATATTCTAATGACTTCTCCACCAACACAAGCAAAATTCTGCAACCATATTGTCATTAAAGAGTTCTGTATTTGCCTGTATGTGTTCCCAAGATCCATCTTTTCCTCCAGCTGTGTTCAGAATGGAATATGGAATACACCGTAAACTGCACAGTATGCATTGTATACTGCAGTTTTTTTAAGTGTGTGAAACAGTACACATTATGCAAATCATTTCAGACAGCAGTATAATGCCGCCATATCTCATTACAGTTTATATAGTGCTTTCTAGTTTTAAAATATGCAAAACAGTATGAATTATGTGATGATAAATCATTTTAAACTACAATTTTGGCAAAATGACCTCAATCCATTGTTTAAGAGGAGGTTTTACAGGTATTACATCTATTTTTTTCTTTTATCATACAAAAACAGCTATGTTCAAGTACACATTAAAACAATATGTTAATGCAAATTGTAATAAGCTTTGTAATCTATTTTTAATATCAAATGTAAATTCATATACCAGTCACATTTTCTTGGTTAAATAAACATTATATACACTATCAAAAAAATACAAAATAATTAAAGCAAGTATGCGCAAGTTATTGCTATGATTGACAGTAATAACCAAACTAAACATCTGACAAGCTGATACAAGTAACAAGTTTGTGTTGGCTGAATATAGGCTATTTAATAGCTTTTACAGTTCAAGATAAATGTAAAAGATGAAGTTATTAAATTAAAATATTTCAAATTCACATTGATTCATATTGAATGCATTATTTAATTCTTATACCATTAATATTTAACTTATTTAATTTGTAGTGAACTATATTTAAATAATTCACCCTTACAGGCTGTTTGTGCCTGAGCTTATTTATTTATTTATTTTGATGATTTTCTGCACTTGCTATACTATATACTTCAGTGCAGTAAAAGTACTAAAATTTGTTAAACTAGTAATTTTATGATAAATCGAAAACCAAAATGTTTCGTTGTTTTCCGTGAAAATAAATTTTTTCATGTCATCTTTATGAATGAAAAGTGAATCTTTGAAGTGAATTTTACTGCACAGCTGTAGAGTTAAAATAATAATAATAATAAAGGCTTTGAAATATTAGAAGATTTTATTAATGTTAATGACTATGAAGGCAAGTTATTGATTATCAAGAATTATCTTAAGATGTCATTGAAGAGAAGCGTCCTTACCTAGCTAACGTTAGCCTACACATTTATAATAGTGTTTAGCTGTCAGCATTTAAATGTACAACTAGGTACTGTCCTGAGATCACCAGGCTCGGCATATGAAACTAAATGTTCATGCGGTTATCGTTATTTACGATGTTGCAATTGTTATTTGTCTCAGTTTCTGATAAGAACGAGGCAGGAGAGGAGTCTCAAGAGTCTACACCTATATATAGCACATATAAATTGAGCTTCACCGGAAGTTTACGAGCTGGCTTATCATTATGCGGTAGTTCTAAACAACGCTCCATGCATATGGTCAATTACTCCCCAACAAACTCACCGCATGTTTTTGCGTGTCTGTTAAAACTCAGTGGGCTCAGGAGACTAGAGATACACGGACTCCCGCTGTAACTTTATTAGCTGGTGTTGCTGTTGGACGTTGTTTCTTTAGAAAAAAAACATTTATACACTTCTTTTAATGTTATATTACAGTATGTAATATTGGCATTGTATTAATTTTGTGCTACAAATTTTTCCTCATCCAAACACCGTATAAAACTCTATCCATAGTGCCAGTCATCACACACACACATATACAAAATGTCAGTAAGGGAAGATCATAATGAACTCTTAGGCAAATCATGTAAACCTATTAAAGCTTGATTTATAAAGTGTTTACCACAGATCTTTAGTGTGTCGCCTAATATCAGAGAGAACATAAAAGACAAGGTGCACTGATGAAAGTTTGATCTATTTCAGAATCATGCTCCTCATTAACTGCTCTGAGACGTTATAGCTGTCCTGATCTTTCCATAATTCTCCAATTAGCATAATCATACAATACATCAGTGAATATGTGGCAGTGTGAATTGATTTCCTCCTAATTGCATATTGTGTGAGGAAGTTGTTTGGTTTTCATTGCTCTTCATTTGAAGGAAGGAGCAACTACTCCGAAGAAGCAGGGATGAATTATAGATTATAGCTCTTTTCATATGGTGTGCATGCTGGTTATTATATGGCTGTTGAAGATGCAAGGGAGTTGCCAGTCATGTCTTGTGACGCTGTGAATCGCTTTAATGGCAAAAGACTAGCTCCTCTAAAACCACTCAGCAACACAATGTGTCAGAATTTAATGTCGAAGACTGAATTTTCTGCTGACAGAGTGTGAAAAGGCCTGCCATCCAACGAAATCTCCCAGGAGGTGTCACATGCTCAAATTTAATGCACCTTTAGTTTGCATTTCTCAGAAATTCTGTTTGCAAATATGCTGTCACAACAGAAAGTGTCCCATTGAAAACATTCGCCGTGGCCTCCTCCCCACATTATCCGCTTTTTCCATTTCCAATAATTCTCTTGCCTCGGCTGGAATCAGTTTAGCTCTGCTCTTATGAAATTTCCAAACCTCTGAGGTGAGGAGGTTTTCTCAGATCTAGAGCCATTTCCTCAGATCTGGAGGCATTCTCTAATGTCAGATGACATGCCAGTGATGGCTGCAAGAGAACAGATTTGTCACATAGGAAGATTGGAAGCCAGTATAAGGCATCACATATGTACAGAAACACAAACAATTGGTTTTGAAGGTCAACAGAACAACCTTTTTTGTTTCACGTTGTACTAAAACCAAGGACGCCAACTCTATTTACAGAAAGAGAAATAAGGCAACACAAAAGAGTATGAACGACACAGTAGCCTTGTATCAAATATTGTACTCTTGAAATGTATTTTTAGCAAGTAAATCAAAATAGGCATGATGGCCTTGATCACATTTACCATCTCCTTCCACTTTCTGCTCTTGTTCTACAAAAAAAAAAACCCTAGAAAAATGTGAAGGGAAAAAAATCAGTAAGCTTGAACAGTTTCATGAAAATTACAGCCATGTAGAATGTGGAAATTGCTGTCATGTAGAATGATAATAATTTTAATTTAAACAATAAATCATTTTATTTATAATTATTATATTACATGTATTTTAGCCATATTATCAGCACAGTAATACTGTTAAAACTTTGCACCATAATTTGCCCAAAATTACCTCTAAAATATATGAAGATAGGAACCGTTCCTCTAATCTATGAAGTAATTTCTTCATGCACTTGGATGGAAAGAAGCTTTTCGTGTAAGGGTATGTCCATTTTTTTCCCCCCAATTTGTAGAATAATTGCATTAATCCTATGGCAAGTTGTATGAGGCAACCTTGTGACCTTCATATTTGTGCTGAGGGATTTTGCGTGATTTTGATCTTTTATTAGGTACCTTACCAGACCAACACTGTGCCATTAAATCTCCATTTTTTCCAATGTTTACATTCATTTTTTCTCAAGCCTTTCTTAGAGACCCACCAATCTTTTTTATTAAGCTTTGAAGCTGCTTCAGAAAGATCTTATCTAACATCTTCCCAGTGTAGATTCCTCTAGCTACCCTCCCGGTCTGAAACAGCAGTTCTTTCTCATGTGTCAGCAGACTGTGATTTGTCTTTTCATGTTTCTTTTCCTGGTTTCCACCTAAAGCTGCTCCATTCACTGGGTATATCTCTCCCGGTCAGGAGGCATTCAAGCTTAAAGTGCGCAAATGCTTTCTTTTTTTAATTTAATCAATGGTTATTAGTCACCAACTGTTACTTCCTCTTCTGCCAAATGATTCAAGCAGGGAATAGTTTTCTTAACTCTGGGAAAACAGTGGCATGGCTCATGAAGTTGGAACCCACTAAGAGTAATTGAAACAAACCAGGAAAGGTAAACACAGAAGTAAAAGTGATTAATGATACTGCTGGAGCGGCGCATTCTCCATTTTTCTCACCGGCTCGGGAGACCTTCGCCCTGGGAGAGAGCCATTGCAATGTTAAGGTATGGCTGAACGCTGTTAGAGAGTTTTAGCTCATTGGTCAATTTCATTCACACTGATATCACCTCAACAGAGTGTCCACAGTAGGAGATCTATGGTGGTCATTCTAATGCCACGCGGAGGTCAGAGTATCTCGATGTCTCCTTTTTGGTGATATTGATTTCCCAGCCTGGTTTCGTTTATATGTAGGTATTAGTACATAACATTTTTACATTTTATATCATAAGCGTATTTGTATAGACGCATTTGTATATCATTTTAGTGATACGCGATTTAGATTTCTAGATCCCTTAACCCTACCCCAAGCATAACCATAACCATTATACAGAAAATGTAACAAATATATAAAACCTAAAGGGACAGTTCACCCAAAAATGAAAATTGCTCCATGATTTACTCACCCTCAAGCCATCCTAGGTGACTTTCCTTTTTCAGGCAAATACAATCAGAATTATATTAAAAAATGCCCTGGCTCTTCCAAGCTTTATAATGGCAGTGAATGGGTGTTGAGATTTTGAAGCCTACAAAAGTGCATCCATCCATCATTAAAGATACTCTACGTGCATGAATCAATGCATTTGTGTAAGACTTTAAAAACTATAATCTTTAGCTTCCACTAACTGTCGAACGCATGTTCAAGAGAGGGTGGCATTGCAGCAGATGACGTAGGATGTAGGCATAGCATAACTCCAGTGAGAATATGCTAGTCTCGCAAGAACCAAGTTTTGTTTACAGCAACGGAAAACCAGTCCTCTCTTGGCTTATATCAAAATTCTTTGACATTTTTCTTTACAAATCCTTGTTTTGTACCTCTAATTCATGACCGGTGTTTTGTTTCTCTCTGTGCTTGGGCGTTCATCGTTCATCGCCAGAACGTTATCTGCTAGAACGCTACTCTCTCGTGAATGCAAGTACGACAGTAAGCTGAAGCTAGAGATCACGGTTTATGAAGTTTTAAATATGTGACCCTGGACCACAAAACCAGTCTTAAGTAACACAGGTATATTTGTAGCAATATCCAAAAACACATTGTATGGGTCAAAATTGTCAATTTTTTTTTTTTTTTATGTCAAAAACTTCATTTGGACAACTTTAAAGGTAATTTTCTCAATATTTTGATTTTTTTTTTTGCACCTTCAAATTCCAGATTTTCAAATTGTTGTATCTTGCCAAATACTGTCCTATCCTAACAGCTCATTTATTCAGTTTTCAGTGATGTATAAATCTCAGTTTCAAAAAATTGACACTTACGACACGATTCACTTCAGAAGAACTTTATTAACCACCCAGAACCCCTCCCTTAAAGGAGAAGTCCACTTCCAAAACATAGATTTACAGATAATGTACTCACCCCCTTGTCATCCAAGATGTTCATGTCTTTCGTTCTTCAGTCATAAAGAAATTGTTTTCCCCCACTCTACCATACTGTTTGCGGTGGATGGATGCACTTTTTTGGTCTTCAAAATCTTAATACCTATTCACTGGCATTATAAAGCTTGGACAAGTACAATCGCAATCATTTATTGCAAAAATGTTACAAGTGGTACCGAAAGTACTCCAAATGATGTTGCATTGCAGGCGTAGTCCTTTCTGGCAGTATATGCCTGAACAAACTGAACAAAGAGAGAACTAAGGGGCCTCTAAATTAAAATGGATATATTCCTACAGTCATGGCAAAAAATATCGGCATCCTTGCAATTCTGTAAGAAAATGCAACCCTTCTCTTTAGAAAATTTTCTCTAATTGAGAAAAAAAAATAAACAGAAGAAAAGTCTAATCTGATAAAATTTCACGCAGAACCCACAAAAAATGTGCTGGACAAAATTATCGGCACCCTTAACCTAATAATTTGTTAGAACCCCCTCTGAAATCAATGAAAATAACTGAAATCAATCGCTTGCTCTAACTATCAATAAGTTCCTTACACCTCTCTGCTGATATTTTGGACCACTCTTATTTTGCAAACTGCTCCAGGTCATTCAGATTTGAAGGTTGCCTTCTCCCAACTGCTGTTTTGAGATCTCTCCACAGGTGTTCTGTGGGATTCAGATCTGGACTCACTGCTGGCCATTTCAGAACTCTCCAGCGCTTTTTTGTAACTATTTCTGAGTGCTTTTTGAAGTGTGTTTCGGGTCATTGTTCTGCTGAAAGACCAATGACCTCTGGTGGAGACGCAGCTTTCTGACACTGGCCACTGCGTTGCGCCCCAAAATTCTTTGGGAATTTGTGCCAGAAGCAGCAAAGCAACCCCAAAACATATTTGAACCTCCACCACGTTTGACTGTAGGGACAGTGTTCTTTTCTTTGGCCTCATTTCTTTTTCTGAAACAGTGCCATGATGTCCTTTACCAAAAAGCTCTACTTTTGTCTCATCTGTCCACAGTACGTTCTCCCAGAAGGATTGTGGTTTTGTCACACATGTTTTGGCAACTCCAGTCTTGCTTTTTTATGCAGTGGTGTCCTCCTGGGTCTCCTACCATAGTGTCCGTTTTCATACAGATGGGGACGGATAGTGCGAGCTGACACAGTTGTACTGTGTCTGCAGATCAGCTTGAATTTGTTTGGAAGTTAATCAGGGTTCTTTATCCACCATTCCAACTATCCTTCGTTATAATTCTTCATTAATTTTGCTCTTCCGTCCATGTCCAAGGAGGTTAGCTACAGTGCCATGGGCTGTAAACCTTTTGATGAAATTGCACACAGTGGACATAGGAACATTAAGATCTCTGGAGATGGACTTGTAGCCTTGAGATTGTCCATGTTTTTCCACAAATTTTTCCTCTCAAATCCACAGACAACTTTCCACAGACTTTTCTTCTCTGTTTTTTGTGTTGTTGCAGTGCAAACAAAAACAATAAGCACATGAATACAAAACATTTGCAATTGGAACAATTTTCTGAGAGAAGTGTTGCATTTTCTTGCAGAATTGCAAGGGTGCCGATATTTTTGGCCATGACTGTATGTCATACTATATGAGCCATTTAAGTCTAATTTATCAAATACGATACTCAACAATTGCACAATTACTGACAAAATGTAAGTGTGTACAAGTGTAATACAGTGTACACTGAATTATCAGATGGCTTCTGTTTTATATAAAAGCAAGAAAAATCTGTATATTGTGGTGAGATTTATGTTACATTTCGCTTTTTCCTTGCGCACTTGTCGCGAACAGGCCTTAATGCCCTTTTGACAGATGTGGCTATTTTTTAATGAAAGAAAGAGTTACTGTTCTTAGATGTGTGAGTTTGAAGGCACAATCTATGCAACATGGAAGACAACTTTTGTGTTTTGTGCACTTTTACTGATATGACCTCTGAAGTTGTACTTAGGAGGCCAAGCAAACACATTTTTATTGACAAACACTGTATACAGTGTCTTAGTCCACTCTCTGCTATGTACTCACCTAATGCTCTTTGTAGTCTGTGAAAAATATTTTAAGATATTGAGGGCCTGGAGCAATGCTTGTGTTGTGCTGCACTTAGAGACTTTATTTAGTAATAGTATGTGGTTTTGAAAAATGTCTTTAATTTGACTGAAACTTTATTTGACTGTACCCTGTGAAGGGAATCCATAATGTGTTTTTCATTTGTGATGAGGACAGGCATCTATTATCTTTAACTGCAAGGTTACCTCTGGCTCTAAAACTTATTGAGATATTTTGAATGCAACAGTCAAAGAATAATAAATGAAAATGTCAGTAAAGGTAACAATAACTTTTCTTTCTTCCTCAATATTCTTGTAAACAATTTGTACCTATTGTGAAGAATATGAATGTGTGTTCAGTCAATACTAAAATAAAAAAGTAATATTCCATCCTAGCATTGTAATAGCTGCCAGATTACACTAATACTGTATTATCGATTGAGATCGCCAGAAGAGGGTGTGTCTTCCAGAAAGGCAATTTACCTAAGCAATATGGAATCCAGTTTCTGTTTAGATCTTTTCAGAGTCTCAAAGCCTGTGTTGGAGAGAAATGAAGATGTCTAGATTAAAGAGAGCTTTCAGTGTGGTTCTGAGTTACTTTTCTTGCACCAAGGCACATAATACACTTACTGGGAAGGAAGTAATACCTTCATTTTCAGGGTCCCATGCACACGTATTCTTGAGGAAATGATATACGCTTGAGAACGTTTTTTTTTTCTGGGTCCTGGAGGCTGATGTATCTACCAAGCATATCACCAAGCAACAGATTTAATCTCTGTCAAGAGCTAGCATTTCATTTATATCTCAATGAGAATCTATTGAGAACACTGGCAATGCAAAAGGCATGTTGTATTTCTACAAAAAAACAAAAAAAAAAACTTTTTTTGTTTTACAGAATAAAGAAAGTCATTCAGGTTTTAAATCACTTGTGAGTGAGTAAATGATAATAGACTTTTCAGTGATTGAACTGTCTTTTTATATACTGACCTCAGCATATCATGGGTAAAATGTTTGAAATAAGTGATTACACACTCCTTTCAGATGCCGCCTATTTTCTAGAACAAAGCTTGAAACGGAAGTGTTTTAATAAAACAATGAAGACCACAGATCCAATTCCAGGGGTTTTGAAAAATCCAATATGTCTCATTCAAACCTCTTCGTTTAATAGAACAAACTTAGAAAAACTTTGAAACAAAAGCTTGGAGATTTCTTTTCTTGGCTTAGTGAAAAATCAGACACATGTTTTATCATGCACTTCATTAGATTAGTCTCTCGTACAAAGTAAAAGTGTTCCCTTATTGATTTATGCCTTGAATAATTTTCAGAGAATCAGCTTTAGCAATGGATTTAATTGCTCATTTTGTACACACATCTAAATATAAGCTATGATTTATCAAAGTTATGGGTATATCCAATATTTTCTCACTCCTAGCTCGTCACAAATGGATGCTCAAAACCCTTTGGTGTCACCTTTTAACCCACTGGGTAACCCTTTAGCATCATTTTTCAATATGTAGGGAACCCCATTACTTTTAATAAGAAAACTTTGGCGTCAATACACAGAAAGGCATGGGAAATTTATAATCAAGAAATTAAAGGGATGGTATTAACTGCTCACCCTCATGTCATTCCAAATCTGTAAGGCCTCATTCATCTTCGGGAACACAAAAATAAGATATTTGGATGAATTTCGAGAGCTGACAAAATGCTTTCTGACCCTGCATAGACAGCAATGCAACTGACACAGCCCTGAAAAGATTTAAGGACATCGATTAAAATAGTCCATGTGACATCAGTGGTTCAACCTTAAAGAAGTTCACTTCCAGAACAAAAATGTACAGACAATTTACTCACCCCGTTGTCATCCAAGATACTCAGGTCTTTCTTCAGTCGTAAAAAATTATGTTTTTTGAGGAAAACATTTCAGGATTTCTCTCCATATATAGGACTTCAATGGTGTCTGCGTGTTTGAACTTCCATAATGTTTCAATGCAGCTTCAAAGGGCTCTTCACGATCCCAGCTGAGGAAGAAGGGTCTTATCTAGCAAAACGATCTGTCATTTTCTAAATTCTTTTTTTTTTTTTTTACAATTTATATATTTTTTAACCTCAAATGCTCGTCTTGTCTCCTTTAACTTCAAAATCGTCTTACATTGCTGTTTTACCTTTTTTGTAAAGGGTGTTTGATCTTCTTTGTAAACACTGTGTTAGCACTTCTGCAGCGATGAGGGATGATTTTGAAGTTGGAAAAGAAAAGGAGATGGGAGTTTTTCGACCTACCCTAACTGTCATGAACCGGAATGTACAGAGTTCATGCAGAGCTAGACAAGGTGAGCATTTGAGGTTAAAAAGTAAATAAATTGTCAATTTGTTTAGAAAATGACAGATCGTTTTCATGGTTAAGACCCTTTTTCCTCAGCTGGGATCGTTTAGAGCCCTTTGAAGCTGCATTTAAACTGCATTTTGGAAGTTTAAACTTCCGGGCATGATAGAAGTCGACTATATGGAGAGAAATCCAAAAATGTTTTCCTCAAAAAAAAAAAAAAAATTCTTATCGACTGAAGAAAGAAAGACGTGAACATCTTGGATGACAAGAGGGTGAGTAAATTATCTGTAAAGTTCTCCTTTAAAGGGTTAGTCCACCCCAAAAGGAAAATTTTGTCATTAAAATGTCGTTCCCTACCCGTAAAAGCTTCGTCGTCTTCAGAACACAAATTAAGATATTTTGGATGAAAACCAGGAGGTTTGTGACAGTCCCATTGACTGCCAGGTAAATACCACTGTCAAGACGCAGAAAAGTATGAAAGACATTGTCAAAATAGTCCATCTACTATCAGTGGTTCAATCTGAATTTTATGAAGCAACGAGAATACTTTTTGTACGCAAAGAAAAAAATGTTTTTATTCAACAATTCGTCTCCTCCGTGCCCCATTTTAGTATCCCCTAGACGTAAAAAGCGTACGCTATTCTGTGTCAGTCACACCACATGGATACATTTTCTACATATATTTATGCTTTGATTTGAGCGAAAACAGCATGTCCGTGTACACAGTTCGCATCCAGAGGTTACTCTCCAAAATGGTGCTACGCTGACACGGAGGACACGAACTGTTTACTGTATACTTTGCGTACAAAAATTATTCTTGTCACAAAAAGTATTCTCATCACTTCGTAAAATTCAGATTGAACCACTGATGGCAGATGGACTATTTTGACAATGTCTTTCATACTTTTCTGGGTCTTGACAGTGGTATTTACTTGACAGTCAATGGGACAGTCACAAACCTCCTGGTTTTCATCCAAAATATCTTAAATTGTGTTCCCAAAGACAAACAAAGCTTTAATGGTTTTGGAACAACATGGGGGTAAGTGAGTAATGACAGCATTTTCATTTTGGGGTGGAGTAACCCTTTAAAGTTGAACCACTGATGTCACATCAACTATTTTAACAATGTCTTTACTACCTTTTTGGGCCTTGAATGTAGTACTACTGTTGCAGTCTATGCAAGGTTAGAAAGCTCTTGGATTTCATCAAAAATATCTTAATTTGTGTTCTGAAGATGAACAAAGGTCTTACAGGTCGGAACGACATGAGGGTGAGTAATAATGACAGAATTTTCATTTTTGCGATCTCTTTAAAAATAACTTACATTGTGACAAATGTCAGGGTATGTACCTAACCCAGAAACTACCATTAAACCTAATCATTTGTCAATATAAAATTCAGGATTTAACAGGCAGATACACCTACAGTCACAATTTATTTAAAATTCAAGGCCAATTAACTGATTTATGTGAGGAACAGACCAAAAAGTAATCATCGTCTCCATTCACCACAATGCTCAATTCACAAACACATTTAAAATTGACCTTCAACGTTTAAAATTCACAGATGATCTATAGCATCTACATGTGACAAGTTGGAAGTGAGAACATGTTGATATATCAATAAAAAAAATAAAAAAAACTGCTGCATATTTCTACTACCTATGCATGCTACATTATTTGTAATTAATCTTGATGCCTCTGGCTCTGATTGCGTATTAAACAACTCTCTGTTTCATGAAGTATTCACGGTGTATTAAACAACTCTCTGTTCAAAGGAACGTGGTAAGAATGTGATAGGCAAGTGTTTTGTATGCATGCTCTTTACATGACCGACCTTCTGGCTGACCTGCAAACAGCTTCGCTGTGTCTGTTGTAATGTTGAAGGTTATGACTTGTGGGACCCGGTCGCTGATCGGTGCCAACAGGCGATATCAACTCAGGGGATCTGTTGTAAGAGAGATGCCCATATGCTGAGCCATATGGGAGCTGGAAGAGAGCTCTGTAATTCAGAATAAACACGTCTGGGCTCTCCCCTATGAAAATGACGTCTATTTTTAAACCACATGACTAACTGATTCTAATTCTGACTGCCAGAAACAAAACAGAGGTTTGTTATTAGCCAATAAACTAAAGAGTTTAAGCTTGGTTTTCATGGATGCGAACAGGCTGGCGTGTGCATCTAGGGAACGTGAGGTATTATTCATGAAGGTCATAATGGGGTTTTTGTTAACATATGTCATGGGCTTTAGTTTTCAGTGCGCTACAGCTATATGCAAAGGGAGGCTCTAGTGGATTCTCATGTGAACATCCATTAAGCTGCCACTCAGCATAGAGCTTGAGGAACGTACGCTCTCTCTACCCAAAGGATCCTTCTGGGAAGAGCAAACATTTGTGACACTTTGAAAAGCCAGCAAACCCTTCCTTTAGGATTGCATGACAGCTTTGCTCAGAGGCGCCAGTTTGGATATAACATGTGTGAGGGAGATAAGTAGCCCACAGAGCTTGAATATATGAAAGACATTCTCTAACATATCACTACTTACCAGATTACTTTTTAAAAATAGTTTTCAAAATACCCCACGGTGCCTTGAAAAGCTTCCAAGGTTTTTTGGCAAAAGATTTGCCACCCACATTAGGTTTCAAAGCACTCTCAGTCTCTGTAAACTGTGAATTCCAATTTTGACCAGGCTTGATCATTACTAGCCTAAACAGTTACGCTCTTTCTCTCTTTGATTAGAACCATACAGTCATCACAGATATAGCCGCAGTACTCGTTTGGATTCTGTGGAATCCAGATTTGGAGCCCTCTGGGTTGGACATCTGTGAGTCTTCCCAGTGACCATCTGGAAAAGACAGGAGTCTTGAAAAACTCCCACCGCACACAATTGAGCACATAGTCAAGCATGGTTTTGTGTTTCCTTATAATCCAACGCAATGGCTTCTCATAAATATTTTACGTCTTGGCACACTAGTGGATACTCATTTGTATGTTTTCGTACAATCTGCTTGCAACCAAGTGATAGTTATGTTAATGGGTGGACCTTAATTTTTCTAATAATCTTACATTTTCGTATGATTCACATCATAAGAATTCCCATGATATTGGGTTGGATAATCATCTTAAAGATATAGTTCACTAAAAAATGAAAATGTCATTAATTACTCACCCTCATTTGTTTCAATCCTGTAGACCTTTGTTCATCTTTGGAACACAAATTATGATATTTTTGAATAAATCTGAGATCTTTCTGACCCTTCTTACACATCACATTCAGGACCCAGAAAGGAAGTAAGGACATCATTAAATTAGTCCATTTGACATCAGTTGTTCAACCATAATTTTATGAAGCTACAAGAATACCTTCTGTGCGCAAAGAAATTTATTCTACAATTTCATCTCTTCTGTGGCAGTCTTCGAATCACAAGAGTATCACGACGCATTGGCCTTGGGCTTTGAATGTGGTAGTTGCATTGCTGTCTATGCAATATCTTAATTTAGGTTCCAAAGATGAACAAAGGCCTTACTGGTTTGAAATGACATGAGGGTGAGTAATTAATGACAGAATTTTCATTTTTGGGTGAACTATCATAGAAATTAAATCTGAAAGCTTTCTGATCCCGCATAGATAGCAACGCAACTACCACGTTCATGGCCCAGAAAGGTAGAAAAGACATCATTAAAATAGACAAAATTTAATTTTTGAATGAACTATCCCTTTAATGCTTTATGCATTAAGTCTCAAGTCTTCACTCATTTTACTCATGAAAGAGAGAAAAAATGCTCAGTTTATTATCAGTGAATCATTGAAGGTGTATGGTGAACTATGAACTATGTGTAACATAACTATATACAGTGCCGCTTGAAAGTTTGTGAGCCCTTTAGAGTTTAATACATTTTTGCATAAATATAATACAAAACATCATCAGATTTCAGAGGTCCAGAAAGTTGACAAAGAGAACCCAATCAAACAAATGAGACCAAAAATATACGTTGTCATTTATTTACTGAGAAACATTATCTAGTGTTAAATATTTGCGAGTTGCAAAAGTATGCAAATCTTTGCTTTCAGTATCTGGTGTGACCCCTTTTTGAAGCAGTAACCGCAGGTAACGTATTTTGTAACCGCTGATCAGTCCTGCATAACAGCTTGTAGGAATTTTAGCCCATTCTTCAGTACAGAAACACTTGAACCCTGTGATATTGGTGGGTTTCCATCTATAAACTGATTGCTTCAGGTCCTTCACAACATTTCAAGACTTTGACTCAGGCATTCCAAATCATTAACCTTGTTCTTCTTTAACCATTTTTTGGTATAATGACTTGTGTTCTTTTGGTCGTTGTCTTTCTGCATGCCCCACTTTCTTCTAAGATTCAGTTCTCGGACAGATGTCCTAACATTTTCCTTTAGAATTTGCTGGTATAACTCAGAATTCATTGTTCCATCAATGATGGCAAGCCATTCTGGCCAAGATGCAGCAAAGCAGGCCCAAACCATGATAATACCTCCACCATGTTTCACAGATGGAATAAGTTTTATTTTGGTCTCATCCATCCACAAAACATTTCTCCAATAGCCTTCTGACTTGTCCACATAATCTTTAGCAAACTGCAGACCAGCAGTAGGCCTTTATGTGCTTAAAAGTTACCCTGAGGTCCTTTGCAACCTTGCAGACTGTCACAAGTCTTGCTTAGGAGTGATCTTTGTTGGCTGACCACTCCTAGGGAGGGTAATAGTGGTCTTAAAATTGCCTCCATTTGTAAACAATCTGTCTGACTTGTGGAGTCCAAACACTTCAGAAATGGTTTTGTAACCTTTCCTAGCCGGATGAGCAACAACAACTCTTTTTCTGAGGTTCTCAGAGATCTACTTTATTCATGCCATGATTTGCTTCCACAAACATGATCTGACTTTGATAGATTCCTGTTCTTTAATTAAAACCTGATAGTCATCCTATTGACTGATAACACATCTGAACAAATGGACTCGTTAAAATTTCACGTTAAAATTAACTGCTAATCCTAGAGATTCACATACTTTTGCAACCCCCCAAAACTGGACAATTTTTCTCAAAAAAAAAAAAAATACAAAATACAAAATATATATATTTTCATGTAATTTGTTTGATTGGGTTGTCTTTGTCAACTTTCAGGACTTGTGTGAAAATCTAATTACCTTTTTGGTCATATTTATGCAGAAATATAGAAAATTCTAAAGGGTTCACAAACTTTTAGGCAGCACTGTATGGTAACTAACATCAGAAATTGTATAAAATGCAGAATTTTTAAGGACACATTATTACTTTTAGCAGCAAGACCCACAGGGTCATTTCTAATATGCAGTACATTTTCATATATAGTAATCAACATTTGAAGTGGATCAAAACCTTTCATCAGAGTTGTCCTAAAACCAAAACAATACCTGTTCTTGTCTCAGGACAACTTTGTTGAACTTTTTTGATCCACTTCAAATGCTGACTACTGTATTCGTACTATAACGTTGTATTGGATAAAATATTTAAGAAATTTTGTAGATCAGACGATGTTACTTAATTTTATTACAATATCGCAAGTATCGCGAGCTGATGTTGCTATTTTTTAGATAAAAATACAGAAATAAGTAAGATATTATTTTGTAATTAACTCATTGTAGCTCTTTATTTCCATCTTGTTATTTTATTGCCATCTTCATAAATAATCAATTTTAATAATTAATAGAGTTTAAGCATCTTAACTTGACTGGAAGGTCCTCTGTACCCTTTATAGAAAAACTTCCTTCAAGCACAACACATGCATATTCATTTTTGTTAAATTAGAGAGTTCAAAAGGTACTGCATAACAGGAATAACCCTGTTCATGCATGATTTATTAGCCCGTGATTCTTCAAACGTATCTTGAAATGCTTCATAAAAAAACGCGGAGTATAATGGCAATATTTCATTCACAATTACATTCACAGGGACTGAGCTCATTACTGTTAATCATTTTCTGGTAAGGGGCCTGTCAGAGAAACTCTGGAATAATGAAAGTCAGAATATTAAGTCACTCAGTGCCCCATGTGAGGGTCAACAACCACTAGACATCCACACTGTAGCCCCATCATCATGCTGTACGGTCACATTTCAACATGCACCAATTACCTGAGGATTCAGTTTTTAAATAAATTCCCAGCAGTGGAATAAATTATGATGGTCAAAGCCCTGAGAAGACTAAGAATGAACTCCATGCTATGGTTAAACAAGGATGAAAGGTAGATAGATTATCTATGTAATTTAACTTGGGTGAAAACCATTAGCACAGGCTCTCAGTGGAGTGAAAGGAATGTATTCAGGTTTTCCGGTAGGATACATACTTCCACATATCAAATCGATTGCTTCTGGCATCAGCAACATTTTAGTAAATGCTCTTTAGAAAAGCTCACACGATTGTGGGATTAAGTGGGTTTAACTTCACAAAACTTCCCAAAATGTATGAGAGGCAGCTTTTAAATTCTTCACAATCTTACAATTTTTGAAAAGATTGTGGCTTATTAAATATATATTAGTAAAAAGAGAAAACATAACAGCTTGGATGCCAACCATGTTAACTTGTCCTGGATTTACCTTTCATTTAAAGGGACCATATACAGTTGAGGTCAAAAGTTTACGTACACCTGAATCTGCAAAATGTTCATTATTTTACCAAAATACAAAACGCATGTTCTTTTTTATTTAGTACCGACCTGAATAAGGCATTCCACATAAGAGACATTTACATGTAGTCCACAAGAGAAAATAGTAGTTGAATTTAAAGAAATGACCCTGTTCCAAAGTTTACATACACTTGATTCTTAATGTGAAATGAAAACTTTGCAGATCAGACTTTGAATTTGAAGATCAGGGTAAATTTAACTTATTTTGCCTTCTGGGAAACATGTAAGTATCTTCTTTAGCTTCTGAAGGGCAGTACTAAATGAAAAAAAAAAAAATACATTTGATATTTAGGCAAAATAAGAAAAATGTACACATCTTCATTCTTTTCAAAAGTTTTCACCCCTGGCTGTTAATGCATCATTTTTCCTTCTGGAGCATCAGTGAGTGTTTGAACCTTCTGTAATAGTTGTATATGAGTCCCTGAGTTGTCCTCAGTGTTAAAAGATAGAACTTAAAATCTTAAAATCTGAATATCTTATTCAGGTCAGTACTAAAAAGAGTACTAAAAATTTCATTTAGAGATTTTTTTGCAAAATAAGAAAAATATACACATCTTTATTATGTTTGATAGTTTTCACCCCCGGCTCTTAATGCATCTTGTTTTTCTTCTAAAGCAGAGGTCACCACACTCAGTCCTGGAGGGCCGGTGTCCTGCAGAGTTTGGCTCCAACCTTAATCAAACACACCTGAACCAGCTAATCAAGGTCTTAATAGGTATACTTGAAATTTCCAGGCAGGTGTGTTGAGGCAAGTTGGAGCTAAACTCTGCAGGACACCGGCCCTCCAAGATTAAGTTTAGTGACCCCTGTTCTAAAGCATCCGTGAGCATTTGAATCTTCTGTAATAGTTGCATATGAGTCCTTCAGTTGTCCTCAGTGTGAAAAGATGGATCTCAAAATCATTCAGTCAATCTTGGAAAGGGTTCAAATATACATAAATGCTAAAAAACCAAAGAATTTGTGGAACCTGAAGGATTTTTCTGAAGAACAGCAGACAGTTTAACTGTTCAGGACAAACAAGGCATTAATGAACAACTATCACTAAAATAAAAAAAGAAAAGAAAAAGGAAAAAAAAAACATACAGCTGTGGATCATTCAGGTAACAACACAGTATTAAGAATCAAGCATATGTAAACTTTTGAACTGGGTCATTTTTATAAATTCAGATGTTTTTTTTTTTCCTCTTGTGGACTATATGTAGACATGTTTTATGTTAAATATCTTATTCAGGTCAGTACTAATTAACATTGTTAATTAGTTGACAATGTTAATTAGTACTGACAGTTAACAACAGTCACATCCCTTTCCACATAAGTTTAAAATATTAAATATTATACTTTAGCTGGGCCCCCACCATTAGTCTTTTAAGGCAACCGTTAACCATCATGTTTATCTAGCTGATCTCAGAAGGTTACAGATGTTCAGAATGAGCCATTTTTTGCATCTTAGTTTCAGTAAATGTCTTTTATGAGAAAGTGCTTTATTCTAAAATATAATATTACAATATAATGCAACATGATATGATCTCAAATTCACAAACTGATTCGCTGTGGTTTTTATAATAGAATTGTACAAATGTTATCACCAACACCAACAGTTGCTATCTAAGATGTTGTGAATGTGGCGAGGTCAGAAAACAGGCATACTGTTTTACTGCTTGTCTGTAGTGATCGTATCAGGCTTATTATTATGAGTGTTCGTAGTCGTGCAGTTATGCTGATAATTAGAATTAAAAGATAAACTTGCATTTGCTTTTGCAATAATGATACGCACATTCTGTTCATTTTCTTTTTATGTTTTCAGTGTATTATATGTTCCTTATCTTATGCTCACCCTAACAAGTATTTTTATTTATATACTTATTTATTGGCTGTTAAAGGCTCAAGATTATGTGTGCTAACAGGTTCATCAACTTCCTGTCTGTGGATAATGAAGTCCCTGTGTTAATGCATGGCTAATTTAGTGTGAATTAGTGGAACAGAAGGCAATGCCGCTTGCTTCTGTTTGTCTTCAGTGTTGAATTATGACATTTCGTATAGATGCTGACACTGATGAACTCCTGACATAGGTTGTGTTTCAGTTCTTATAATTATAATGTCCAATCAACAGCATGTGGAGTGATGGCAGAGTGGGAGCAGCGAGATATATTAGAGCTTGTGGACGTTTATTCAAAGTCATACAACATAACATACAACATCTGGAGAAGGAGTGAATTTTTGCCTGCACTAGACACATAGCATAACTCTTTTTCATTTGCTTCTAATCTCCTATTCTTTCCTTCACCGCTCTCTCTTTGTCTTACATTCCAGTTCTATATTAAAGTGTCCCTATTATGGATTAGGAAAGGTTCATATTTTTGTTTTGGGAGTCCTCAACATTTAATGGTCAAAAACACTTTCATTGTTTTATTATATGCATTTTTTTTTTGCTTTTTCCTTTTTTTGCTCAACGACTCCCAAATGATTTGCTCAAAGAATCATTTGTCCCAACCACTACTTTGTGTGATGATAATCTGTCGTGATTGGTCCGATGACTCAGTCTGTTGTGATTGGTCTACTGCATGCAGGACATGTCGGAAACAGAACACCCGCCACCATTACTCTAGCCCACAGCTCGGTGGTAAACACCCAAACAGTCATGATATATGCATATAATAAGGATCTTATCTAGAGAAACTTTCTTGAAAACAATATTATTTATACACTTTTTAACCACAAATGCTTGTCTTATCTAATGGCTATGCGAGGCGTATGCGTAGCTGTCTGTGTACTCCAGTTCAAACAGTTAGGAAATGTTTAAAAACTTTATTTTTAAATCGCTGTTTTTTTTTGTAAAAGGGTTTTTAACTCTCCTTAATGTTAATATTGTAAACACTGGGTCAGTACTTCTGCAGTGATGCAGGACAACTTTGAAGTTGGAGGAGAAAGATGGGAGTTTTTCGACATGCTAGGGCTAAAACAGCCAGTCAAGATCTTAATCTTCTTGTGATTTTGACATAACCAAAGTTGCAGACACTATAGTGACCCTGTACATGTGCTATACTGTATTTCCAGCAAACCTTAATGGATGTCAGCAGACCAGAAAAAAATAGTGAGCAACATAGTTTTTCTAATTTTATTTGTTTGTTTGTGAACCTTTGTTATGCTCAGATGACAAGAAACATCACATTATTGCTCAGCTATTTATGCATTTATTTATTATTACATCAGCATGACTTCACAACAGTATTACTAAAACAGATAATAATAATGAAGAACTGGTTAGCAACAACAACAATTTTACTTATTCATTCAATCATGCGTTCATTCATTCATCCTATCCCAGGTTAATATGCACAGACGATTCCTTAAGATTTCTTCTATTGCATGAGTTTGGGATGGAAGTACCTGCTTTTACTCTAGACAGTGGCAGACGGGGAAGGAAAGGGGCGGTAGAAGTTTTTGGGAAACAGGTCATTTTTCTAACCTCATTTGTTTCCCTTAGCGGTGCATAAATTACACACTGCAGCTTCCGTCCCTGACACAACTAACCTATTCAGGTAACGCACACATTTGTCGAAAGCGCAAGCTGATGCAGAGTGAAGAGGTCATGGTTTAAGTGCAAAACCTTTTAAGTGTTAGATTGCAATCTTCATTAATCCCCGAGTGCTGGAGAGTCTACTAAGAGTCCGCGGCTTTTCCTTGAGGAAAGATTGGGCCAGTGCGTATCTGGCCTTTTCGGTTAATGAGGGCCTCTCTCTCTTTCTCTCTCTTTCTTTAGCTTTAGGAGGCATCTTTCATGTGGAACAAGATGGAGTGAATTTTACTTGGCTTTCCATTGTGTTCTGTTTCAGACAGCCTCTGGGCTCTTTGGCTTGTTTGCATCCTGCTCTCTTCTCTCATCAGCCTGCAGCTAAAGCACATAGCTGCTGGTGCCAATTGATTTTCTATGTCGTTTGTATTGAGAGTCTTCTACATAATTTATTTTGTAGCGTTGTGATATGTCATCGCAGTGGATAAAATGTGTTTGAGTCTGCATTTCTTTCCACTGCATGTCCTAGGAAATGAATTCCTCTGATTGTTTGCAATGTTTTGTACTTTATTTTGAAGATGAATGTGTTTAAGACTATTTATTTTGCCGGATCTGATCAGGGATTGCGTGTGTGCGTGCCTGCAAATGTGTGTTTACTTTTTAATTGCTTTTTTCCCAGTCAACCTCCATTTTGTCTCACTGGTGCCATTAGAGAATCATTCTGCAGTTAAACATCCTCAGAGACCGGATTCTCATCTTCCACCTTTCCATTTTTCAGCCTCCAAATCTAGCCTCTATAAGCCCCTGAAATCATCACCAGAGACCCCCTGCCGTATAATACCCTTTCATTCACACCTCCCATGTGTCAGTGAGTTTGTGGTCTATCCATAATCTTCTGCATTATGTCTCGTATCAAGCATGGAAGAGATTATGAGTAAAATTCATGTAGCATGACGTGCTACATCTGCTTCAGAATTCTTCTATCCGTATCTTCCCATTCATTAAAACATGCATGCACTTTTGTTGTTTTTGCTATTTTAGGGCAGCATTTACAATGTTCCATTTCTTAGTTCCTTAGTTCTTAGTTCCTTGTACTAAAAACAGCGCACATAAGTTAAACATAGAAATTAGTTCTGTCATGACAACTCTCAGAAAGTTTCGCATGGTAATATACATGGCAATTTTAATATGTTTGGTCTTGGCGGAATAGATCTGCTACACTGCTGCGGCAGAGCAAGGACCGAGAGTTGCTACTGCCAATACAACCACAAACATGCTGCTGTGAGCATGTAAGAAATACTGCTGCTGCACATAACATATAGAAAATAACCCCCATATATAACATACATGAAATCACCCCGTAGCACATCTAAACAGGTGGAGCTGGGGAAGGTGGAGGGTTTCCGAAGCCCCCTGCAACTGCTACAGCAAGCACTATAGCCAAGTATCTAAATCTTGAGCAGCAAGCTCATTGGCTGCTGATGTTAAAAAAAAAAGGAACCAATCGGTTGTGCCATGTGAAAAATGACATGATTATATCAGACAGAGTTATCTAGAGTTTCAGGACAGAACTTTGTATTTAAATGGGAAAATAGAGAATGAAAACGTTTTATTCTCTACTAAAGAAATCAAATTTTATACCATTTTGCCTTATTTTTTTATTGATATAAAATGGATAATAAAAACCAACAGTTTTAGAGATTTTGATTTTCCCCAGTCAAGTAGAAATTAGCTATACTTCATGTTAACTGTATATATTTTTTGTTTTATTTTTTATTGTATTGTTTTATTTATATTCTACTTTGAAAACAGTTCACATAACCTAAAGACCTTAAATAAAAATGTTTACTTGAATGGAAAAACAGTGATGGTAAATGTGTTTCATGCTGATTTGTAATAAAAAAATAAATACATTATTAAGTAAAAACTGTTGGTTAAATTTATAAATGAACCTGGACCACAAAACCAGTCATAAGGGTAAATTTTATTTTTATACAAAAAATCAAAATATTGAGAAAATCGCCTTTAAAGTTTGTCCAAATGAAGTTCTTAGCGATGCATATCACTAATCAAAAATTAAGTTTTGATATATTTATGGTCGGAAATTTACAAAATATCTTCATGGAACATGATCTTAATATCCTAATAATTTTTGGCATAAAAGAAATATTGATCATTTTGACCCAATGTATTGTTGGCTATTGCTACAAATATACCCATGCTACTTATGACTGGTTTTGTGGTCCAGTGTCACATATATTAAGTTTAGAAATTCTGAATTTCCTAATTTTTCTTCAGATAGAAAAGAACATGTTACATATTTCAATTTATATATTTTTTATTTAGAACTGAACTTTAAAAACAATTCATAAAAAGCTTTTTGCTATTAAGAAAGAACTTTTAAGCATTTGTGTATTACTGGACAGAAAGATGTATGTATTATACTGCAAGTATACTCGTGAATTTTTTTAAGTGAACTACATCATACTTCAAGTATACTACTATGTGCCTATTTAGGTATTAATTTGTATATATTTTGTTATATGAATATCTGAACATACAAAACAACAAAAGAAAGAACAGGGTATCTGCTTGTAAATGAAAACATTTTATTCTAGCTTCATGCATTCTTTTTTAAACACCTGAATGTGGGTAAGTTTTATAAATAAAAAACAAAGAAATAAACAACATTTTGAACAAAAAGCAGAAAAAAGACGAATTGGATTCAGAATGATAATCAAAACGTAGATGGAGACGACCCCAAAGCTTTACAGTCATTATTACCTCTTCATTGGTCGACATTTTATTCCGTAATGTTACAGTTTTGATGCTGTTTTATGTTTGATGATTTGCATTAAATTACATGTGGAAACGTGTTTCTTCTTCATTTGTGTTTTTTGGAAATTCTGTGCAGAAGATGTGAATAGCGCCCCCTACCATATAACAATGAAAACACGGATTCTAGGAGCACAAGTATATCTCAAATATATTTAGACTTTTTCTAAGTATAAGTCAAGTATACTTAAATGTCATTTTAAGTATATTTCTGTGAAGTACATGAAGCCCATTTCTGAAAAGTATATAAAAAGTAGACTAAAAGTATACTTTCCTATTTTTAGTTTAAATGAAGTATACTAATAGCACACTTGAATAAACTTCTTTTTCTTAAAGGACGGCATCTTGCTAAACCAGCTAATCCTTGACCCCCTGCCATAAAGGGAGTTTGTTATCAGTTTCCACACGTCGTCTGAGTCTCTCTGTGCTAATGAGTTAGCAGGCGATGATGTTTACTCTCATTAAGTTAGTGAGCGTGTGTATGAATCTCTGCAGGAGACAGGTGAAGCAGATGGCGGTGGCTGTTGGTGATGATGATTGGTGGATGAGGGAATCAGGACACTCCTCCGTAAGCCTGCCTCTGAAACCAGCTGGAGCACCAAATAACAGGAGACGACCAGGGAGAGGACAACTGTATACCATCTCAGTTATAGTACAGGTCATACAAACTTCAGACCGCACTTATTTATTCTCAGCTAAGTTGCGCTTTATCATTCAGTAACTATGTGACTATTTAAAACTGTAGCTATGCATTCTATAAAGGCAGGTCTTTATTAGACTAGATGTTTCTTTATCTGTGACCAGGGAAGGTGGAATTTGTTTCCACAAATTTCATGTGGTGCCTCCATGCTAAGTTACAGAATGGTCCTTCTGCTACCTGAGGTTAAGTGTCTTTCTCAAGGGCACAATTGTGATAGTTCAGAAATCACCGCTTGCTGTGTTTACATTTACAGTCTTAAACTTTTAAACACACTTCAGTAATCTCTGATAATCATTATAGGAGCCATTAGGTTATTAATGTTGTAGCTACTCAGTAGCTATGGTTCCATGCAAATTGCAAATTTAGCTTTGGAATGTCGCAGAAAACATTTGCCAATAAACCACCATCCAACGAGTCAAAGAGAACTAAATTGTCACTTCCTGATAAACTGATGCTAAATATCACTAAGAATATAATATATAAGCGATTATAAAAGCCACTGAATATAATAGTTTTACAATAAATTACTCAGAGCAAACAGACAAAACTGTTGTGTAAGACAGCTCGGAGGCAATTTTACAGAAATGCTTCGACGACAGACTTTGCTCAGGCATTTCATAATGACCGTTACAACATTTCAGATGCTGTGCAACAAGATCCACTGGTTAGTCAAGTTATGCCATCTCATCGTGTAGTCACATGACTTTTTTGATGCGCATGGAGGAATTTATTCGATAAATAGCTATGTTTCTATCACCCTCTTTTATGCGCCAAATTTCGAAACGCTCGCTTGAGGTGGTTTTTGACTTGTGTGAAGAAGGATTAATGCGAATAATGAAAGATGGAAATGAATTTGCAGAATAAATTCCTCCATGCGCATCAAGAAAAGCTATGTGACTGCGCTATGGGATGGCATAACCTGATTAACCTGCAGACTGATCTTGTTGCACAGCATATGAAATGTTGTTATGGTCATTCTGAAATGCCTAAGGAAAGTCTGTCGTTGAAGTATTTCTGTGTAATTGCCAACCCAGTCTTACACGACTGCGTTCCCAAACAGCCTGCATCCAACTCGGAAAGCAATGATCACATTTTATTGTGTTTCATCTGCTTACTATGAGACGCAAGTAATTTATTATATATGAAATTGTATATATTCAGTGACTTCTACTTTTTTTAATGTTATTTAGTGCCAGTTTATCAGGTAGTGATGATTTTGTTCTCTTTAAGCCATCTTAATCAGGATGATGTAGCAGCTGGCATGTTATTTTTTATTTAGTACCGTCCTGATTTTACGTAAAAGATGTTTACATATAGTCCACAAGACAAAAAAATAACCCACTGCAAAAGAACCCTTGGTTCTTAATACTGTGTGTGGTTACCTGGATGATCTACAACTGTTTTTTTGTTTTGTGATCGTTGTTCATTAGCCCCTTGTTTGTTAGAATAGTTAAACTGAATACTGTTCTTCAGAAAAATCCTCAGGGTTCTGTAGATGCTTCAGTTTTCCAGCATCTTTTGCATATTTTAACCCTTTCCATCAGTGACTGTATGATTTTGAGATCCATCATTTCACACTGAGGACAATTGAGGGACTCAAACACAACTATTAAAAAAGGTTCAAACATTCACTGATGCTCCAGAAGAAAATACAATGCATTAAGAGCTGGAGGTGAAAACTTTTTGAATTTGAAGATCAAGGTAAATTGTACTTAATTTGTCTTCCAGGACACATGCAAGTATCTTCTGTTGCTTCCGAAAGGCAGTAATAAATGGAAAAAAAAGATATTTCAACAAAATAAGAAAAATTTGGATATCTTCATCCTGTTCACAAGTTTTCACCCCCCAGCTCTTAATACATTGTGTTTCCTTCTGGAGCATCAGTGAATGTTTGAACCTTTTTTAATAGTTGTTTGAGTCCTGTTACATTACACAGTACATAAATTTTCACTTACCACATAAAGAGAGTAAGAAAAGATGACTAATAGGACAATGGCGAATGATTTGCAGATCATGACAGCCACTGACAAACATCTAATCTTGTAAAAAGTGTGGAAAGTACTGCCGCTCTTTAGTATGTGTGATCACAAATCCCGAAAGTGAAAGTAAAAAGTGAACGCTGATTCAAAATCGATTTCAATTAGCAGCTTCCTGATTCCCACAATTTATATACAGTATAATTACCCATTGATGTAATTGCGAGACAAAGCATTGAATATATTTTTTCCTCCCATGTTGTATTTATTCCCTTTAGGGGTTCTGTTGTACACATCATTTCCTTTTCGAACAGAGTGGCTACAGAGAAAAGGAACCCACTACAGTCAGTTCAGCTACAGTGGATGGAAGAGAAAACAGGGTCTCGTTTATTTATTTATTTATTTATTTTAAGTAAACGTCTCCTTTGCATACAACAGTCAATTTAACAATAGGGCAGACAAGCACAAGAAATCATCATATGCACAGCCCTTTAAAAAAGGTACACTTTTTAAAATATTCCTCAAGACATCTGCATTTAGTTCCTGTTGGTGAGCACAAGAACGTATCCTGTGTGAATGGCTCCTTTATAAGGTTCTAGTTCAAGTACAGTTCTGTTGTACAGTGTTTAGCCCATAATAAATCTTCCCTATGAGACTGCACTCCATTAGATCCAGATCGGTCTCTTACGAAAGAGCTTGCCACTCTCTTGAGAAAACTAATCTAATTTTCGGATCAAAATATATTTAATCTATGAGTGAGTCTGGTATGAAGGAAGTCATTAGTCTTCTGTTCCCCATTATTCAAACGCATATCCGATGTACAAAATCTAATGCATTTCAAATAGATATTCCTAATTGATGCTGGAAGCTTTATACATAATCAGGATCAGTTTTCTGCAGTAATTTACTGTCACTCAAGCCTTTTATCATTTGGATGTGTCTTCATCGCATAAGAATGTCATCCTCACAGACGATCCTGCCAATTGACAGCACCTGAAACCTCCCTTTCATAGCTCTTTTTAGCCTGAGATTTATTTGAGCAAATTAAGGCAATCATCATTTGATTCCCACTTCATGTGCCATATTTTCCCCAATGTCCTCAAATGTCACTTTTAAACCTCTGAAACACTGTAAAGTTAATTCAATTTGTATAATCAGGGTGATAAAAATGTATAGGGAATAGACTGAACTCCTGAACTCGTTCACTTCGCAGTGGACAGAGGCACAATAAATTCCACAGAAACTTTGCCACCTCAGCAAAACACTCCACGGTAATTCATACAGTGTCTGTCTGCTCATCATGTTTGGAGAAAAAGGCAGGAGAGAAGGGCAGATAAACTGAATGTAATGTGTTCACACTAAAAGCTCAAAGTGGGCCTATTAAAGCTACTAAGTTAGACTTTTTACCTTCTACTTTTTATAATGTTGTTTGCAAGCTTTACAGCTGAAGTAGGCACAAATGTGCTCTTCTAATAAAAGTCTGATTCGTTTTAATAGACCTTAATCAGGTTAGACGCCATATTGAATTTAACACTGATGAAAATGAGGCTGTGAGGAATAGACTTACTTTACAATAAAGTAAAGGTAGCCTACTAGATCCTGTCATTTTTACAAATCACAACTTTTAAAACTTTTAAATAAATCTTTAGGGAAAATGTTTTGTCACAATCAATAGGCTATGTTGTTAAACAACAGTAGGCTTACAAGCCACTGAACACATTGCTTCTATCCTTCACAGACGCATTTTCATTCCTGTCAAAAATGAAATATGGCACTTGTCTGACAATAAATCGATTCGTTCAGATGATTCAGTTTTTCAGTTTCCATTTTATTAGGGATTTCTAACTACAGGTTACATCTATACGCCAGTAGGTGGCGACAATCGACTCCATGTGAGTCAATAATTTGTTTGGTTGTTTTCATAAACGATTCAGTCAAGAACTAATGCTGCATTCACTTGCTATTAGAATGATCAAAAATACAATTTTTTCCCAATCGGAAATTGGACATGAACAACCACTTAAGTCCTATTTACTACTGGGAACTTGGATGTGTGCCCGAGTTTCTAAGTTGGGTTGCCCAAAAAATTGTGCTGTGAATGCTATTCTTTATTTCTTTATTTATTTTTCCTCCACAACAACTACATCCTTGTCTTGTTGTTAAACTAGTGCCTGTTTATATTTCTACAAATATATATATACATATATACATATATGAACAATCAATTGAAACATATTGCATGTTTTATAAACAGTGAAACTTTTTTTCCTTTACATTATTGTACCTTTTTTGGTCATTTTATTTCCACAGCATTATGAGTGATAAATGTTATTGCCAATAAACACATTTCCCTAATAGCACACATACATCACGGAGACATCTTATTGATGTCTGCATTTACATCTGGAAGACGTATTTTTTAGAGTGTTTGCTCATCTGCAATACATCTATAGGACGTTTCGTATTAGATGTCAAATAGACATCTATTAGATGTCTTTAAGATGTTTATGATTTAGAATGTATGTAAAACTGACATCTTGCAGATGTCTGTCAGATGTTCATACACAGCAGATGCTTTCCAGATCAAGTGATCTTTAAAAGACATCTTGCAGTCGTATGTGTGTAATCTGGGTTGTGATGCACGTTGGTGCTGAAAAAACAAAAATAAATAAATAAAATAATAATAGAAACCATTACAGAAATTCTAATGGTTTCCACTACAAATATACAAACTATTAAACATTAAAACCATTTAAAAATGGTTTCCTAGTGTGTTTTGTGACATATTCCATTAGGATTGTGTGTAGCCACCAATAGGAGGTGACAAATTACCAGTAGAGACCCACAGAGAACATTACAGTTTCCATTAAAACCAGTTAAATTCTTATTATTACCAGTAAAACTACTACAAATTCTATGATGGTTTCTTTTCTTTTTCTTTCAGGATGACATTGTACACTGACAAAAAACAATTTTCATTCAGAAATTGCTAGTAAGGTTAAAAAATAAAAGAAATGGCAATTAAAGCCAAATTACACTTGATATTTTGAAATAGAAAAATTGAAATAGTTTTTAATTGCAATACTTCAATAATATCTGATAGGCCTAATAATTTTTTTATGGTGTACATTTTAAAGATAAACACTTTTTGACCCTTGCAGCACACATGTAGGCCAGTAGGTGGCGACGAGACTCTACTATGTGTGAGTCATTAAATTGTTCAGTTCTTTTCAGAAACGATTCATTCAGGACTTGCCCACGTTTGGAAATTGCGATAAAAGTGTAATTTACTCAATATCTTGTTTGTTGAACTACTCACACTCAAAATGCTGTTGTTGTGAATGTCTGTGCTTATTTTGACGTTTGTGACACTCGGTAGTGATCGAGATTTGGACAGCAGTGCCCTTGGTCGTATGATTGTTTATTTTTTTAAAAGCCATATCCACCTTATTTGTCAATGCGGAATGAAGCCTATGAGCGAGACTTCCGGTTCATTAGAAAAATAACCAGAATAACAACGTGCAGTAAACAGTAAAACAGTTTGAGCTGTTTTGTACAGCTAAAAATAGCTAGAGGCGAATGAGACCAGAAGTCAGACCCATAAAATGTTCAAATAATACAGTAAATAAGTGGATATAGTTTAAAAGACATTATACACTCTTAATGTAGAATGCTACTTTTGTTAGCAACTTATAGAAGCTAAAAACTTTTACAGAAGAGCTTTCTTAATTTCAATTTATGAGAAGCTTGTTAGGCAAGTTAGCTTCAGAAGCACAAGCACAAAATACCAATTCGTCATGAATTACTAGAATATAATCGAAATTATATTGTGTATACACACTGTCCATAGACTGGACAAGGCTTAGAAACAAACACACATCTGTTTGTGTTGAGGGTAACAGGCAGTTTGACTGAGTGTATTCTAGTGGTTTATTGAGCCAAACCTCCCACCCAGCTTGAGAGCGATGGAAAGCAATTTCACCTCTCTCTCATTCTCATTCTCAGGTGATGCATTTGTTGTGGAGTGATTATGTTCACTCTGAGGTGGCGTCCATTTTCCCAGCAAACTGTAATCAATAGAGATGACTGGTTTTTCGCAGTCAGGGATGCTTCGGTCTTCTGGCTCTCATTTAGCGTTTACTGGAGCCTTGTGATCTTAATGATATATGGGAGGAGTGGAGTCGCCATACTTGTTATGAGTGAGGAGTAAAGCCCAGTTGAAATATGCAGACTTAGATTGCATTTCCTGTGCAGATATTGAGGGGGAATTTATATAATTCAATAATAATATGTGTTAAATGGAGCTGAAAAGGTAGCTGAAAGAATAATCAGATTAGCCAAAAATATTTATTAAGTGAGCATACAAGCATTTTATGAATGACTGGCATTGCGGAAATCCGTGGATCCTTTCTCTGGAATTCTCCTGATGCAAATTCCATGTGGGCCTGGTGATGAGCCGAGGAAATGATAATGCAAGTGAAATACAATTAGGAATGTGTATGTGTTTCTGTGTTTGTGAGTGTTTGATAAATTCTGAACATTGCAACATAATATAATCATGTTAGCAAAATTTTTAATAAACAGAATAGATTAAACAGAGCTGTTGTGTTGTGGAAATATGGTGCTTGAGAATGTTAATTTTGCCACAATTTAGAGAGCAGCAAGTTTCCTCCAGCCTTTGATTAGATTAAAAAAAATGACTTTAAAGTCAGCATGAAATGGAAATTGCGATCATCTTTATGACAGTACGATGGCTTTTTGAATGATAAAACATGTAGGCCAGGAATTGATTGAATTGTTGTTTGCTAATTGCTGCGATCTCATTTAAGTGACAGGTGTTTGGAAAAATACAGAATGCAGAGCTACTGTCTAAACAATTTATTTGTGGATTTTTGTGATGTTTTATCAGCTATTTGGACTCTCATTCTGACAGCACCCATTCACTGTCAAAGATCCATTGGTGAGCAAGGTATGTAACTAAATTTCTCCACATCTGATCCAGTGAGGAAACAAACTCGTGAGTATTTTTATTATTTTTTCATTGAACTATTCCTTTTGATAGTCAAAAACGGACAATAAAGTACTTACAGCATTTACCAGATAGGAACTAACTTGGAACCAACCTTAACCCCTTAGACAAAAGTGCCAAAAAATTGCCTTCAAAAAATGTGGCTGTTATAGATCACTCTCACATCATTCCAAAATCGAAGAAAACAAGTACAAAGTGTAAAAAAAAAAGAAGATATTTTTGGGACCCCATTGAAAGTCAGTAGTGTCCAAAAAAATATCTTCGTTTGGGAACGCATATGGCTTGGACATTTGCCTGCATAATTGTTTTTTTGAGTGTGCTTTTGTTTAAAAGAAAGTTAGGGAGAGAAGCAGATTGCAAATGAGGTGAGACAGAGTTGGGAGGCGATACAGGTTGTTGGAAGTCAGGAAGGATGCGAGCGAAGATGGCATGAAGAGAGAGATGGAATGAGTTCATTAGTAACGGAGCAAAGATTCTGCAGTTTGAGCGGAAATTCAATAAGGAGGAAATAAGACAGAGAAAATAATACACAGAATGACTGTCTTTGTCCAATTACAGACTGGAACAAACATACACACATTTGCATTTAAATAATTCATCAGTTTGTTCTGATTCTGATGAATTTGTCTACTAATGACTTACCAAAATCGTACCTGCATCTAATTAAATCTTGATAATGTTAATTTTGTAGAATTAATTTAGTATCTATAACTACAATTGCTTCCGATAACAAACAAAACAAACAATTCCTCTCTTCATCTCTGAATGAACATGTATGTTTATGTGTCTGTGTTCAGAGTGTCAAGTATCACAGTCAGAGGTCGATAGTATGGATTTGTTTCGGCTGAAGCACCCTGCCACATAAATAGCATGAAGCTGAGAGTGGACTTTCTCTGAAGAACTAATGTATACATATATATGTGTGTGTGGGGATGTGTGTATGCATGTGCCCTCTGGGCTGACATCCTTTGCTCCTCAAAGGTCTCAAACCTTGAACTCAACCATTAACACGCACATGTGTACGTACACACATACTCATCCTGCACTTATCCTGATCAATGATCTTGGGCCATAGAGTGGGCTTAAGAGAGACAGCAAAATCAAGAGTGAAAAAAGGGAGAGAATGGTCTCTCGAAAATGACTTGTAATGCCTTTGAATGATGATTTTAATCTCTAGCTCTAAGGTTACTACTAAGACTATTACAACTCACAGAGAAGACTGTTAGTGTGACTACTGATTGCTGTAGATTCCATTGTACGGCATATGGTTGTAGCATCTAAATCATGCTTACGTGCACATAGATAGAAAGATAGATCAATCATTCGATATTTGCGGAATGATATTGCATTAATTGTAGCATGTTTCATGGCAGTTTCAAGGCGATCTGTCCAGTGTGTGATGATGAATAGTATGTTTAATTTTCTCCAAAAGGTGACTGTGACAACATTTCACGTTGGTTGTTGAACGTCACGACTGTTCCGAAATGAAATATTCATTAAATGGCACTAAAAGGTTGGTGCTCTGTCCCATTTGAAATTAATGTACTACCTACATTAAACCCTACCGTAAACCTAACTGGTAGTGTTCACAAAAGCAAACGTGATTAAAAATGTCTTTGCTAAAGCAACTATGTCATTTTAGCTTCTTTCAATCAGGCTTTAAAGGGGTGATAAACTGAGAAACCAACATTGCCTTGATCTTTTCACATATAAGAGGCCTTTGTACTACAAAAACATCCTGCAAGTTTTAGAACTCAAAACTTTGTTGTTAGTCTAAAAACAGCTTATATTGAAGGCAGTCTGCCAAAACGACAGTGCCAATTTGTGGAAAAAATTCTTTGCATTGCCTTCCTTCTGATCCCAACATTAGGAAAGAGTGAATGAAATTTATTTTTAAAGTTCCAGACCTCATCAGTAAGAACGTTGTCCTTTGTTTACTTCATTTTACTGCAGATTCGTTTATAATTACCTATAGCGTCAGCGACGCAACTCTTGTTCCCGTATCTCAGGGAACCAAGGTTACGTCAGTAACCGGAGCAACACAATTCGACGTGGGAATTTCAAAAACACTGAAACTAAAAGACAATGCTGTGCCGCCTATATTGGATCTGACAGTGACTTCACAACAAAAAGTGTGAGTAACTGTTTTCATTACGTAGTCACTATTGTTTTGTCTCTTCTTACAGATTGTTTGATGTGTACTGAGTTATTTGTGTGTTTTAAACCTAAATCACAGCGGCGTCCATTTTTGAGAAATGAATGTACCCTGTTTGCCAATCACAGCAGTGGGCGTTTACTTCAGAGTCTACAATCCACCATGCCTATTCAAACAAAGCATTCTTCTGAGAGGGGTTAAGTGTGCAGCGTATGGTCTGAGCACTGACAAGCTGACCTTCTACTTCTGCAACCTCTAAAGCAATGCAGGCACCACCCATGTATATGTTTTTTGAAGCCAGGTTCTGCACCTGACGCATAGAACGAGTGCTCAACTTCCTTGATCGACCCTTACAAGGCCTATTTCAGTTTCAGGTTGTTACTGAACCTCTTATAGCCTAGGCCATCTTTGTGGAGAGCAACAATTCTAATTCTCAAATCTTTAGAGAGTTCTTTGGCATGAGGTGCCTTGTTGAACATCCAGTGGTCAGTATGAGAGCACTATACCCAAAGCACCAAATTTTAAGTGCTCTAATACAAGATACACAGCTTTGTACGGTCCTGTCAAGCAGACAAAAACATGAACATGATAAATAAGACATGTGGCTTTGCATGGTTAAATGACATAGTGCTGTTATCACTTAGGGTGTACTCACTTTTGTTGCCAGCTATTTTGACAATAATGGCTGTATGTTGAGTTATTTTCAGAGGACAGTAAATATACACTGCTATACAAACTTCACATTGACTACTTCAAAATATAGCCAAGTTTCATTTCTATAGTATTGCTCCTTAAGAAGATATACTAAAAACGTTGCTGAAATGTGAGGGGGTACTCTTGAGAGATACTGTATATGCTGTTTGTGCAGCAGCAGTATGTCTTAAATACTCACAGCACCATATCGCTGTATTGGCAGTAGCAATAATCTACAACAACAACAACCCACAGCGTTGCAGATCTCTTCCGCCAAGACCAAATATGTTAACATTGTCATGTCCTTTACCATGCTAAAATCTTCCGAGAGTTGTCATGATAGAACTATGGTAAAATTTCTATTTATTTACCACATATCAGCCACTAACAACTCCTCTAAGTGCATCATATCAGCATTTGTGTGGAGTATTTGTCATTTCACCTTCTCCCGCCTTTGATTGTGTCCATTCCTCTCTAACCTGCAGCGTTTGGAATCCACCACAGTAAAATTACTCAAATGTCTTGCCTCTCCATGCCCTCTGGGCAGTTTGTTCTTGCCCAGCACCGACTGCTTTGATGGGTGTTTCAAAGGCCAGTGGGAATGAGCCAGATGTCCACAATGCTGGAATCTCTCAGTGGTCCCCTTGCCGATCCACTTTCCTGTGGTTCAGCTCACCGCATGAACACCTACCACTCTCCGCCTGTCAGCTGTGGTGTGGTCACACTCGGCCTTCTCTCCTCATTAGATTTCATGCCAGCTCACTGCTCTCGTGTTATAACGTTAGCTAATTTATGTTGACCTGGGGGTTGTTGACTTTCAGACTCCCTATTTTGCCTCCGGGTCATTTGATTACATGCTACTTTCTGTTTCTAGGTCATTAGATTAAGGTGTGTCAACACATCAGAGCAGAACTATAATATCTTGCCGGGCTAATGCAATCTACACAACTCCATCAGCTACCACTCAGCACACTTCTGCTTACTCCTGGAATTCTGCCACATCCCATCATTGTTTCTTGTTTGTTCACATTGTACATTTAGGCCATTCAATTGGGTTGAGAAAGATTCCCACTTGATATCTCTTACTTCTGACCATGTAGCACTCTCTTGTCAGATGCTTAGAAGATGGCTTATAAAGAAACAAAATAACAATGCTGGAATTAGTTTTTTAGGTTTACAGCTATCAACAGAAAATATAATGTAGCATGTTTTGCACATCTGACACTAAATGTCTGCAAAAAAGGTTTAGCTTTCTATTTTATTTCTATATATAAATACAGACTGTGGCTAGTTTGGGATTTTTGTAGTCCACTTGTATGTACTTTGCACCACTAAAAGACAAATAATCAAGTGCTTTTTTCAGAAGCAAACCCAGGGCCTGGGGAATGACTTTAGGACCATGCTGGATTTGTGGATAAGACCAGTGGATTTCAGTACTGCTTATTTAGATAAGTAAAGCGAGTGTTATACAGCGTTCCATTCAAAGTTAGATGTGGCATATTCCCACACTTTCCAGAAGTGTGACTTCTTGATGGATTTTATTTGCTTAAAAGTGAATATTTGTCATATCTATAATATCTATAACTGTAGTTAGTTCTATATGTAATGTTCATGTGACCTTTTATCCTGAGGGAGTTGTGCATATTTAAAAATGCCAGCAGTGTGGCAAGGCGGGAGGCATCTTTCACACTGAGCGCTTGGCATCTCTTTTTTTTCTGGTTGTTAGGAGTTAAAAGATGGGTAAAAACTTTGAGGAAAACGCAGCGCTCATCACTGTCACTTCTTACACTGCCATCAAATCACAGTGGAGGAGGAGCAGGAAAGATAACACCAACCTCACATGTACAGTGACTGAACAATAATGGGGAATAAATAAATATTTGAGGCAGAGGTCGTGTTAACCGAAAATTGTCCATCATTGATGGAATTGTTTTGTCAGTGACGTAAAAATGTAAAGGCCGTCCATCACTTTGACAGATTACACTGAGGGTGATGTGTTGTAACTTCGAACTGTAATTCCCACTCCTGTTCAGTTATTGGCGAGTGCGCTCCAGTGTAGCAGCAGAGCATGAGATCCAGAACAAAAATGAAACTGTCATGAATGTTTTGCTATGCGTTTGATTATGCACAGGCAAATAGCCTACCCACTTTAGCTACAGCAATCTATCACGCCACATTAAAGAGTGCCAAAACGGTATTTATTGCTTGAAATTCCTAGTGAAATAGAAGAATCTTAGACTTTGTTTCATATCAAAAGTAACACAAAGCTGGGCTATTGCTATTTATTGGATGGGAGGTGCACTATGTACTGTTTATTGTGATTGTGGGATGTGGTGTTGAACATGAAAAGTTACGCAGTCTCATCTGTCTCACATTTAAAAATGAAAATGTGAACACAAATAAAAGCAATTAAATGTTATTATAATTAAAATATGAAAATTAAAATGACGGGTAATAATAGATTATGACAGAATTTTTACGACCCTGTCCTTAAAAATGACAGACAATGTTAATGTCTAACGCAACCTCTGGTACCAGGTGACATCTCTGGACTACAATAATATTAAAGGGGTCATGACATGCGTCTTTTTATTATTATTATTTAATATGTTCCTTGAGGTTTACTTCTAATGTTAATGTTAAAAAACAAATGAATATGTGTCAAATGATTATTTTCAACCCTCATTCATCTAAAATGACCTGTTTTAAGGGGCAGGTCCTTTAAGGCTTTTTAGGAATCGGCCACTGTTATGATTGGCTGACGTCATTGCGTAGGAAACAGTATCAACGCCCCTTGCTATTGCATGTGAATGTTTTGACAACATGATAAAACAAAATAAATGGTCATTTCCAGACAAAGCATTATGAAATCATTTACTTACCGTTTGTGATGCAGCTGCAGTCAGATCTGGTACCGCTTCATCTTTCAGTAAATGTTTCTATGTGGACTCTCCATGACACTGTGCCTTTACAAAAACAAAACAAATGCTCCAGTCAATCCTCAGACACAATCCGGGATGCCATTAAAAATAAACTATTCATATTCCTTAAGCTTGGATCCCTCTGATATCTCTACTAAGACACGAACAAGCTGTTTAAATCAAACACGTCAAAGCAAACGTTCTTTCACTTCATTTGTCTTATTGAAGACACACACAAGTGTGTGGACTGTCACAAAATGAATGTGCATCTGTACACTGTATCTAGTGTAGACAAGATAGTGGCAGTGATTATAATTTCTTTTTGCTTTTGATGCATCGCAACACTCGTATTCAGCCGTTAAGTGACTGAACACCAGTGGACGGGGCCTATGTTGAGAAGATGACTATTCATCGATGCCTTGCTCTGGAGGCAGTGTTTATGTAAATGTTTGTGCCCGGGTGATGTCACCTTGCACCTCAGACAAGCCGTTTTTTGGAGCTTGATTAAATAAACTCTTTGTTTATAATGAGGAGGACGTTTTAGGCTATGAAACTTGCAGGATGTTTTAATGTACAAAGACCTTTTATATGTCAAAACATCAGAGCTAATTTGATTTTGCATGTCATGACCACTTTAATGTGGAAAATGATGCTTGGAGGAACATTTTGTTCTCTATGGTTCTAGGTAAACGGTGCACCTCCATAGCACTCTTAAGCACCCACAGCTGGGTGTTTTCAAAAGAACACCTGGCTTTTTCACGCTTTGGTGGACACAGCCTAACTGTGGATTTCTGGTGAAGTCAGAGGTTTTGGAACATGGTAGCTGGTACATACTGTTTTTTTTTTCTCAAAACTAATAAATAAATACACGTACCTTTGCTTTCTTCTGTGGTTACATTGCCCAACCTCTGAATCAGTTGAGTCAGTTGTTGATTCTATGGCAGTAAACAGACTGGCATCCGCAGAATCCAAAAGAAAGCAATCAGCAGGGCAAAATGACGGTTTACCTTTTAAAACTTCGTCCAGCTCTTCAAGATAATAGACAGGTTACCCTTTCCATTACCAATCTGCTGTTATAGTCCTTCGCTCTCCTGTAGGCATGCTTTAAATCTTTCTTCCACACCGAGTTGAGGCACCTGGTCATACTGACTGTCCAATCAAGAGGATCCATAGCTTTTTTGCTTTCTTTGTTTCAAAATAAACTTTTGAGCTTTAGCCCACAAATTTTAAATCTCGTATGACCAGCGTGCTTCCCAGCAGCCCCTCCCACAATGAGTACATTTTAGGTCAGCAGGCAGTCTTTAGAGACAGTTTGAACGCATTTGGCCGCATGAATGTCTGCACAACAAAAGCAAACCGGTTGAATGCTTTTTCAACTACTTCTGGAAATGGCCAAAAGTGGACAAGCCTTTGTTGTACTTAAGATTGAAATCTGCACTGAAAGTGTATGGAGTACCCTGGTCGATTAAACTCCTCATCCTATGACAAACTGGATAGACTGTAGTATGGCTTCTAGAGGCATTGTGAGTATAATTTATAAATCACTTGTGGTACGACAATATTCAAACATTCCGACTGAGGGCTTCTGGGAAAGAGAACGGAACACTGTGACTGATTAGGACTCTGTCTGGATGAATTGTTTTGCTACCTCAAAAACCCAGCTCACCAAATGATTCATTATAAATTAATCTATAAGGCATATAACACTCCCTGTTTATTATATAAAATGAAAAGACGGTCTGACCTCTTTGTCACCTGTGTAGCAGCTCAAGTCAAGGTACATATATGCGTATGTTCCAGAATTACATAGTTCTGGTCCTTGGTACAGGGATTTATTTTCTGATCTTCTGAGGACTGCTTTTTTCTTTTGCTGGATGATTCGTCGCTGTCCCTGTCTGTCAGTCAAAAAAGGATTCTGTCTGCTGCTCTTTCTAGTGCCAAAAAAGGTTATCCTGAAACTGTGGTTGGATCCATCTACCACAGTTATGTTTACTTGGATGTCCTACTTGCTGGACATTGCCCTTTTGGAGTGTACCACAGCCAAAATACATGGTGCTTAGACAATACAAATTTTGGTTGGACCTTATTGAGACTTTATGATGTACTTTTTTAACCAAAGTGTGAAAGCTCTGATTAAGGGTGTGCGATATATATCATATACAATAACATCATAAATGTTGTTTAAATGGTATATTGATAGAGTATCACAAAAATACAAAAACACATCCAGAGAGTGCACGGATACACTGAGATGTAGCTTAGACTACTGTGCGTGGTGTTTAGAGGTCTCGCTTCGTTGCGTGGTTTAGTCTATTAAAATATATTTAGAATTCCCTCAAAATTCAAGATAAGAGGGCAAATATGCCCCCATATGACTTTTATGTCTTTTATATTTATATTATATAATATAGTTAATATCATACAAAGAGTACAGTTTTTTTCTCCAAATTTTAGCATGATTGCAAATGTTATATTGATTTTAAGTTTAAGTTAATATTAATTAAATTTAAGTGGACTGAACATAATGGAAATAAGTTAGGTAAGAAATTTTCAAGAATTTACTTGTTTCTGCTCATTTTAACCAAATAATTTGAACAAGCATTAAAAATCCTTTTTTTGAGTGCATAGTGTTTAGATCTCATGACGTACTTGTGGGAAATTTTTCGCAAGACACAAAATACGTACCAATAACTACATTTTACTGCAGTTTCCAACCAAAATGAAAATTAGAGACCGTAAAACAGCGAGCACTAGTAATCATTTTCATACAAAGCTACGATTACAGCTCCATATGTTTTGTGCTGCCCCCCAGAGATGGGGACTCGAGTTTGAGACTCGGACTCGAGTGCGACTTAAGTCGCACACACAGTGACTTCAGACTCGACTTGAGACTCGTCCTCGAAAGACTTCAGACTCGACTCGGACTCGAGCTGCGGGACTCGTGAACAATGTTTATTTTTAGGAAACAACTGATGAGCTCGCTGTTATTCCCCTCCCTCCATTACCTATAACCTGCCCATGTAACACGCGACGTGTATCTGCTGCGCGCGGGCGCGGCCACACATTTTTTATTTTTTTTATTTTAGGCGCGGCCGCCACACATGAGAGAACAACGAACAAACATGTCGACTGCTGTGCCATTCATCGTTAGCTTTGGATTTTAAAACTTCAAACAAGACGGCCCAAACAGAAGAAGTGCTCAATGCAAAATATGTGCTATGAGGATAAAAGATTCAGTATAGACAGCGTCATTGATTATAATAGAGCTTTGTGATATCGCGAACTAAGCTTTTACTAATTTTAAGGGAGTTTGTAAATGAGATACTGATTTAATACAGCAGTTAAATAAACAAGATGTTATTATTAAGTGACTTTCATTGTCTGACTGTAACACTATTGCCTGATTTTGCTCTATTTCGTCGTCAAAAGTAGTCTGAAACAAGTCACAACTGAGCCGCTGCGCATCTCCATTCAAACACAGCGGTGTTTCGTTTATGAATGAACTCGTTTTTAAAACGAATCTAGTGAAATGATTCAATTTCCCATTCATAAAGACAGTCACTCTTTATTCCTAAATGAAGCAGCAGTTCGAACGAATCAAATGAATGATATGATTCAGTAATTAAATCAGTCTCTTGCCGCCACCTGCTGGCAGTTATTCAAATCATTTAACATTTCTGTATTAAAACAATTTGATTTAAAACATTAATCTCAACAATGAATTTAGGAATATGATTGCACTTCTGCCACCTCTGAGCCTCATTAAACATATGAAAAGGTAAAAACAAAAGTTAAATTCCCTTGTAAATCACTTTAAGGAGTCAAATATCACCTCATAATGGGAAGGCAAATTTTTTTATCAGATTTTTGGATTATTGTTTAGAATGTGCTCCTAAAATTTTGATTGTGCTACTAATTTTTTTAAATTAGGAGCACAATGTGATGTTTGACCATATTTGGTCTTTCTTAATTTTTGGTCTGTACTGTACTGTGTGTTCATGTTACAAGGCAAAATACAGATATTAACTTAAAAGTAAAGCATTCTTGGTGTTTTTGTCATGTTGCAATAGCCTGTTTACACTGATTATATACCAAAATCAAAGCTGATACTGTATGCTAATAGATAAAGGAGTCATTATAACATATTACATGCTTTGAGTTCCTTATATATAGCTATGCAGTGTTGATGGGTCGCTGTACGTGATGCAACACTTTTTATAACCAGAGACTTAATATAATAAAGAGACTTGAGACTTGACTTGGACTCTAGCTCAGAGACTTGAGACTTGACTTGGACGCTAGCTCGAAGACTTGAGACTTGACTTGGACTCTAGCTCAGAGACTTGAGACTTGACTTGGACTCTAGCTCAGAGACTTGTGAGCATCTCTGCTGCCCCCGCTAGATTACTACCCCCTAGTATTGGTAGGTTTAGGGTTAGGTGTGGGGGAGGGGTTAGGAATAGCCAATCATGTACCATTTTCGATGAGAGGGGTAATAATTTGGCAGAAGGTCAAAAATGGACACAACACCGAAAGTAACAAGTTTGCTCGGTAGCTCAGCCAGCACAGAATTGAAGTTAGGATGCGGAATTCTTGGGTACGAATTGCGTGAAAAACATGACACATGATGAAAGAGCTGAAAGATGAGAGATTAAAAAACAAGCTAAAACTACGTGCTTGCAATTGCGTTTTTACGTCACATTTGCTTTTTCTCATATCGGGTAGGTTTAGGTGTAGTGCAGATAGTACGTTATTTTAAAACGTCACATAAAACGTACCATATGTTCATTAATCTGTTCCCATGGAAAAAAAAAAAAAAAAAACAGAACACTTTTTTAGCGCCACTGAGTGGACATTTCTGTTGGAAACTGCAGTGATATGTACTTATAAGTATTTCGCGTCTCAGGAAAAAGTTCCCACAGGTATGTTTTCATCAAGAGATCAAGTTGGTTTAGTTTAGTTGTATAGAACTCATTTAGCAGGCATATATTAAAATATAACTCATTATTCACAGTCGAAAGACATAAAGAAGCATATAGCACCAGTATTTGGTAAATAAACTTAACTTACATTTGGTTTTTAAATTTAAGGTCTGTTAATACACACTTTTACTCTGTCTATTCAGGAATGCAGTGGTGTAAAAACAGCTTTTGTGTAGCACTGCACCAGTCAGTCTTATTGACAGAAACAGCCTTGGCATCTCTTTGAGTCAGTCTCATTTAAATTGTAAAAAGAACAACTAATGCAATGATAAAATATGTGCATTTTCGCTGACCGTTTTTTCTCAAGGCCATCCGGCAAACTATTATAACATAGAGGCAAAATAGGAATAGTCAGGATAAGTTATAAATAAATACTCAAAATGCAGCTCATTCACTATGAATAGAGCTATCAACAACAATTTGAGCTGACAGTTAAGAATTGTGGGGTTTTGAGCTCATATTACATACTGAATAACCAACTTTACCTTTTCTTACATTGTCCATACTTTATATCAGGGGATTTTTTAGTCTTAAGTGAAGTTATTTACAATGCATGATGTTACAGCCAGCTAGTTTTTCTCAGAACTCTGTATAAATGAGCAGAAGAAAGAGCCATGCCCTCGGAGCAGTCAGGAACAGTCACCTCACATTATACCGCAAATTACACTGATTGTGTGTGAAATCTGTCACCTATAATGAAGTCGGGTAAAATATGATAAAATACACCAGCTTTTTGTGTTGTAGCTGCGAAGAGAGACTGTATTGCCATGATAGATGGCTGATAAAAAGACTGACTGACCAGTTTGTTAAACGAGATACCATTTTTTCTTACGATAGTGGCTGGATGAGGGAATTTTATTAGAAGAACTTTATTTTTTTTTTACAAGCTTTAGTTTCGATAACATCAAAAGTTTTGAAAAGCCAAAAAGAGCAGATTTTTATGTGAACTGAGCATCCAAGACATGTAGTTCATTAATCAATATCAAGCTGTTTTCAATCTTTTTTTCAGTTTTGACAAAGTATGCTCATGTAGAAAGATTTCACTGTGCAAAGGTGTCTCTTCTCAGTAACTCTTAATTCAACTACTTTCCAAAACTTAATAGAAACATGTATGCTTTCCTCCTCGTAGCCATAAATCTGTCAAAAGCACTTTCTAAATCAAGAACAACCACCATGTGGCGTGAAATATTGTTCCTCGGAGCCCTGCCTAATGCGCTTGTGCAATTTCAAACTTCGAGAACTTTTGTGATAAAATTTTACTTCCAAATCATAATCCCACGCTGAAGAACCACGTTAGGGTTGTTTTGAGTCTCGGAGCATCGCAGTGTGACCGCCGCAACTATATCACGTATACAGCTTTCATGTTGTAGCATGAAAATCTCTTGGCTCTGGCAGATGCATATGCAAAAGCAGTGCCACATCCTCCTACCCAACCCCATAAGAGCAGGGCATAAAGGCGTTATTTCAGAAGGGGGAGGATATTTTCTCCAAATAAAAGCAATTTTTGTTTGAAGAAGCCAGCCCAGGAGATATAAAGAGGTAAAGCTTCCTGGCTTCTCCATTATAATGTCTGGGGGATTGTGAAGGTATTATTTTTCTGTTTAAAGCTAGAATGGGAGTGAAGTGCATCCCGCTCTGTTTTATGCGTATGATTTTTCACAGTCACCTGTATTTAAGACAAGTGTGAGAGGATGCTGCCCCAGTGCGTACTGGGGCTGATGTCTGTCGTCATTCTTTCAGTCATTTTCTCATCCCTGCCTCGTTTATCTCTTCTTTTTCCATCTCTGTCTTCTACCTCACCGTTTTTCTAATTCTTTTTCATATTATTTGGTTCACTGGGCCTTTAGATGAATACATCTGTGTGGAAGTGACTTGCAGACATGCCAGTGGTTTTCACACACGCACAAGACAATATCTTTTGAAAAGACTGGCAAGTGCAGTGCATAATTCATGATTCACTTCCTCCTTTCGTGCTCATGGTACGTTGGCAGGGTATTCACCCACTTGACATCTGCCCTGTGTGTTTTTCACAAATGTTTTATTTTCAGTATAATGGTGCCACCTAGCTCATAATCGGGAAATTGAATGCCATTTTCAATGAATAGGGTAGAAAATAGCTGAAATTATATGCAAAATCAGATTCTTAACTCTCAAAAATGTGATTGTCAGCTCAATGTTATTTAAGCAGTTTTATTTAATGTTCATTTTAAATTAGCTTTAATTTATTATTATTTTCTGTTAATCAAAAGTAAACTTCAACATTTATAGAATAAATTAAAAACTACAACACAACGTGTTGCAAGTAAAATGGTTATAAATTAAGCTTAAATTAAGTCATTATGCAGGGGATTGATAGTTTTGGACTCAATGTTGTTTTGTAGTTACTGATAAACTGTTAAAAATGGAGGAAATGTCATGAGATTTTTTGTAATGGGGACAGCCATGTAGTAGCAGGGTTGCAAGCACAGTTATGGGACAACTGTAAATATCAATAAAAATACTAAAATAAAAATACAAATAAAACCACTACAATTAATTCATAATCAGTTTATCAGAATACACTGCTGTTCAAAAGCTTGGGGTATATGAATTAATGCTTTTATTCATTGACAATCATAACAGAAATAAATTGCATTTTATAATATTATAATATAATATTTATATATAATTATAATAATATTTTACAATGTTACATTTTACTGCTTTTCTTGATCAAATAAATGCAGAACTGGTGAACCTAAGAGACTACTTTGAAAAAGAAAAAATCCTGACCCTGAAGTCGTGGTAGCGTATATCAAAATTATGACAACAAATGAAATCATCTGTCAAAAAGGTCAAAACCTCTGACATGGGATAGGTCAAATTTCTTGTTTTGTTTTATGCAGAAATATTTTAAATGCATTTAAAATTCTATAATATATTTGTTTTGCTAACATTTTTTTGTTAAAGGGGTCATCGGATGCCCATTTTCCACAAGATGACATGATTCATTAGGGTCTTAAAGAGAAGTCTATAACATACTTTGGTTAAAATTTGTAAGTGGTAGTGTAAAAAAACACCCTTTTTACCTTGTCAAAATCAGCCCTGTTCAGATTGAGCTATTCTATTGCGTGTTCCTTTAAATGCTAATGAGCTCTGCTCACCCCGCCCCTTTCTTCTAAGGGGTGACGAGCCGGTCTGTTTACGTTAGCCACATTTTGCCACGTTTAGCTGCTAAACTTGCTAACCAGCACATTAAGAAAGGCGATTTGCGAAGATGCATAAAAAACCCTTATACTCACTTCTGCTGTGGGTGAAGCTGCATCACGAATGATTTGCGCAAACATAGACGCATTTATGGAGGTTGCCGGGAGCATTTCCTTCTAAAACGAAAGTAATGTTAATCCTCTGCGTTTTCAGTGGCTCAGATGTTGGGAGTAAATGAGGACTGCTGTATTCATTATTACATCCAACTACAGAACACCTGAATCGCTCAATCGGAGACATTGTTGTCTTCCTTTGCCGTAGGAGTCGGACTGTTACAGCTCAGTCAGGGCGTGTCTAAGGTAAGATGGTCATGTCAATCAACTATGATGTCACATCAAAAAGAAGCTGAGAATAGCTTGATTTGAAAAAGGGGATTTGTTTTTTATAAAGATTACAGAAATAGCACTGGGTGGATTTTTTTATCATAATAGGGTAGTTGTGTACACACACTGCCAACACGCATTTATGTTCAAACAACATGTAAAAGTGAGTTTTGCATCCGATGACCCCTTAAAAAAAGTAAAAAATAAATAAATGTACTAAATTCATGTAAAGGGCAATATACACTCCTGCAAGCCTCGAAAGGCTCTTGTACTGTAATGAACGTACTGAAATACATATGAATGAGTGATATTTCATAAATTATACTTTGGAGTTGTATAACATTATAGTCAGCATCTGACAGCTGACTGCACAGTGTTGATAACTCATAGCACAATTGGCTGAAAGGCTAAAATAGATTACAGTTTAAAATGTTAAAAGAACTTGCTTATATGATAAGCACCATAATTTAGCATTCTCTTCATGTTATGATTGTATTATCACTGAAAAATGAGCAGTCTAAAAAATTTGATCCAACCACAGCAGAAACTCCAAATACAGTACTTTCTTTACCTTTTTATTAAACACATTGCTAACGTTATTGCAATAGCTTTGTTTAGTATACTATTCTAGTTTCTCATCTCAGTGAGGATGTCAGCACATATTTTGACTGATGATATTTAACACCCAGAGTTTTAAGATACACTACTGTTCAAAAGTTTGGGGTCAGTAAGATGTTTAAGAATGTTTTTAAAGGAAGTCTCTTATGCCTAGGCTACATTTATTTAATCAAACATACAGCAAAGACAATAATGTTGTGAAGTAGTATTACAAATGGCAATTTGATTATTTTGATCAAATTTCATCAATGTAGCAGTTGTGTAGCAGTCGTACAGCAACTCAGTCAGACAGCCTTCTCCATGTGAAACATTTGAGAGTCATATTTCACCCTCTCTTTCTTACATTCTCCGGAAGTTTAATAGTTTGTATCCCGGATGTGTGTGGCAAGCTGTGATCCTGTCTTCCTGCGCTCTTTGGACTTGACTACAGTATACTGTTCCAGAGATGAGTTGAAGACTACCATTGAGGAGATAGAGAGGAAGAGATTGAGAGTAGCAGGCTATTTTCACAGCACCATCTGTCTCTTGTCAGAAACCCTTCGATCGTCTACTGTGCTCACATACAACCTTCACTACAGGCAGAGAAAGAGAAAGAGAGAGACTCTGCTGCCATGCAAGATAAATGTCTTTTTCCTGAGCTTCTGTGACCCACTTGAAAGTAATCACTTCCCTCACCATCTCTGCCTGTTTCGTGTTTGGGATGAAACATTTAATCATCACAATTGTAGTAAACAGAGGTGTTGCTGGTCAGCACACTAATACAGTCAGCCAGTGCTGAACTGTACAGAGAAAGACACAAAAGCATTTCCTGTGCTACTTGTAAACATTTTTTCCCTTTATGCAAAGTAAGCAGGATGGGAATAAAAGTTTAGAAAACACAGGAAACTGCTGATATTACACAATGAAAGAGACAGATGTGAACCTGTAGCTAACAGATAATGTACTCACCACGTTGCCATCCAAGATGTTCATGCCTTTCTTTCTTCAGTCATGTAGAAATTATGTTTTTTGAGGAAAACATTTCAGGAATTATCTCCATATAGTGGACTTCAATGGTGCCTGTGAGTTTAGGGTATGTTGAAAAACTCCCATCTCATTTTCTCCTCCAACTTCAAAGTCATCCTACATTGCTGCAGAAGTACCGACGCATTGTTTACAAAGTGAACATGCAAAGAAGGTCAAACGCCCTTTACAAAAAAATGTGAAACAGCGATGTAGGATTATTTTAAAGTTTGATGAATGAGATGGGAGTTTTTCGTCAACTGTACTGACAAGATGAGGTTAAAAAGAATATACATTTTTATTTTTATTTTAGAAAATTACAGATTGTTTCGCTAGATAAGATCCTTATTCCTCGGCTGGGATTGTTTAGAGCCCTTTGAAGCTGCATTGAAACTGCATTTTGGATGTTCAAACTCGCGGGCACCATAGAAATCCACTATATGTAGATCCACTAAAGGAGCGACTAAGTGGAGGATATCGCACAGGAGCCAGAGCCCCGATCCGGCCCAGGAGGCCGTTTGTGAACTGTCTGTCTGTCCCACCATGACCACGGAGATCATGATTGAACTGTCTGTCTACATTGAACTGTCTGCCAGGAATTATCTGTCTGCCCTGAACCATCTATCGGACCTGAAACAACCATGGAGGTTGTTCCCCTGAACGTGATCCTCCCAGAGCTGGGAATTGCCATCTGGTGTGTGTGGGCAGAACACACTGTCCCAGAACCCCCTAACAAACCCGAACTCCCTCACTCACCGCCTCTGCCCCTATCATCCTCACCACCACCAGCGTTGCATCCTGTCAAACCCCAGTGGTGGTGTGGGTTTGCAACGGGTCTGCCAGTCTCCATTAGCGTCATGGCTGGAGGATCCCTTGTCTCCACCTCCGGCCTCTGAGTCCCAGACTCTGCTTCGCCCGTTGACCCAGTGGCTGCTCTGCCGGGCTCCCTCGTCCCTTCGGCTCTGCCTTGGTCAGTCGTCGACCATCCGCTGCCTCGGGACTCTGCTCGTCCTGCTGCACCTCGTCCCACCGTCACTCTGGTTCTGTCAGGCTCCTCCTTCCCGCCTTCCAGATCCCCGCCTCTGCCTTGGTCACCGAAACCATTTGCTCTGCCTTGGCTCTCCGGATCTTCAGCGTCACCCTGGCTTTCTGTCTCTTCCTCGGGCTCCACCACTACCTGTGCGAGGCCGCCTCTTCCAGGAGGGGGTAAAATGTTACACGTATATAATGCATTTTAAAGATTTCTTTATATCTGTTGATTTATTTGTTTGTTTAGTCCAATATGTGCACACAAAAAGAATATGGAGAAGTATATGGAGTTGTCAGCCATTCCCCCACCATGGCTCCTCACTCGGGCTCCACCATGGGCCACTATCCAGGCTGGGGTCTAGGTTCTGCCTGGCACCTCCTGCTCCCTCCTTTTTTCTCCCTGGCTCCTCCCTCCGTCTTCCCTGTGGTTCTGCCAGTCTCCATCGGCGTCATGGCTGGAGGATCCCTTGTCTCCGTCTCCGGCCTCTGAGTCCCGGACTCCGCCTCGGCCTGTTGACCCAGCGGCTCGTCCCTTTGGCTCTGCCTTGGTCAGTCGTCGACCACCTGCCGCCTCGGGACTCGACACTCCTCCGGCTGCACCTCATCCCTCTGGCTCTGTCAGGCTCCACCTTGGTCCTCAATCACTCCGGCTCCACTGCATTCCGGATCCCACCTGCACCACTGCCGTCAGTTGCCCCCTGGAGTCGTTAGCCATTCCACCACCACGGCTCCTCACTCCGTCGGCTCCAACATGGGGCCACTATCCAGGCTGGGGTCTGGGTCCCGCCTAGTACCTCCTGCCCCCTCCTATTTTCTTCCTGGCTCCTCCCTCCGTCTTCGCCGCCCTTGCCACTCCTGTTTCCATCCTGGCTCCTCCCTCCATCTGATCCACTGTGGTTCCGCTGAATTCCACAGTGGCTCCTCCCTCCATCATCATCAAGGCCAAAAGGTTGAGGGGCAAAATTGCTGTTAGCCCTTTCTCCCTGTCCCAGCTTCAGATTTTTCAGTTTTTGCATTTTCAATCCTAAAGGTTTGAGGGCAGGTTAAATATTTAGTAATATCTCTTCTATGCTGTATGTATTGTGTAACTCCAGTCACTAACAGATAGCCCCTTTATGTGTGACTCATTTGAGAGATAACACTTCCTAAAGTCATGATTCTTGACAGCAAGACAGAGAGACAGAGCCACTGGATCAATATTACCTGTGAAACTGTAGTATTGGTTTTCACCCTCACATCAGTGGCTCTATAACACTAGTCTGGCTACAGCTTCCCTGTAGGATTTGTAACAAGTCCCCAGCTGTGTGTCCTATTCTGTCCCAGACAGACATTGATTGACAGATATTGTTACTGTGTTAGCACTCTGTGTCTGATCTTAGTGGCAGTATTCTTACAGACTCCTGTACATCTTTAATATTTTATACTTTTTTCCCTCCCTTTCTCAGCTGCCATGAACACATTTCGTATTCGCTCACATTTATCTTTTATACCTGCTGAGCATATGTGTGTGTGTCCGTGGTTTGATGTAAGGTGCCTTTTTTTCATTTTCATAGTTGCAACCTATGCACTAACGCATGCTGTGTGTTAAATATGGCATGAACAACATGTCAAGTTGCAATTCCACCTCCACAAAAGGGTACGGTAAAACACTAGGACAGTTTGTAAGTGTGTGTGTGTGTGTGTGTGTGAAATGCATCCATAATGAGAGAATCCATAAACTAGATGGACTGTTTAGTCCATAACCTTTGCACATAAAATGTTTTCCTACTAAAACTACAATTAATAAAAATAAATAAATAAATAAATACAAAATAATTGATCTTTTTTGAACATCTATATCTTCTTATGTAGTGCACTCATTGTTTTGCTAGTGGATGTTTTTCCATTATTTTTCAGTAGGATTTTATTTGTTTATTTGTGTATTTGTTTATTTATTTATTTATTTATTTATTTCCATAGATTTCCATTTTTTTGGCAGCTTTTATCACATTGCTTAGTCCATAACCAATTCACAGAAAATTATTCCCACTAAATCAATAATATAATTCATTAAATAAAACAAGTTATTGTTAAATTATTATTATTATTATTATTATTCATGACAACAATAAAATAAATAAAATTAGCATTTATTCATGAAATTAGTTTTACTAAAACAATAGTAAAATAAATAAAATTATCATTATTGTTGTTGTTGTTGTTGTTATTAATACTGATATTATTTTTATATATATTTTCTAAATATTTTATATTTGATCATGTTACCATCACCAATTCACAGAAAATCCTACTAAAACAAAAATAGGTAAAATAAAATAATAATAATAATAATAATAAACAACAACAACAAGAATATAATAATAAATATTATTTTCTTGTTGTTGTTTTGTTGTTGTTTATTTGTATTATTCATTATATCAACATTCATGATATTAGTTTTTAATATATTTTCTAAATATTTAATATTTGATCATGTTACAATATCACCAATTCATAAAAAACCTACTAAAACAAAAACAGATAAAAAATAAAACAAAACAGAATTAAATTATTAATTGTTGTTGTTGTTGTTGTTGTTGTTTATTAGTATTATTCATGATTCTACTAAAAATAAAATAAAGTAATAAAATAGTTTATTACTTTATTTTATTACTTTATTACTAAATTATTTTGATCTGTTAATCAAAATAATAAAATTTAATTATTATTTTCTTTTTCTGTCTTTTTTTTTAACATATGATATTTATTTATGTTAACTTCACTGTATCTCCTTATGTAATGCGTTTGTTTTGCCTTTGGATGCCTTTGCCTTTTATTTTTAATTAGGAAACTTTTCCATAGCAGCTATAATTTATTTCCCATAGCAGTTATTTTTTGTCAAATCCTATTTTTATCCTGTAAAGTTGATCCAATTTTAATATCACAAAGGCTGCAGTTCGGTTTTATCCACAGGCGGGATCTCGCTCGGAGTAAAATTGTCTGTCCTGACAGCAACACTTTCATTACAGGAAAGCCAGGTGCACGTAGAGAGGTATTAAAAAGCCCTGTGACCCTGGCAGACGGACGCAACCCCTTAAGGGTGCGAGACAACCTTCATCACGTCAGATGATGAGGCTGCTGCATAAAAGTGCAGAGTCAGGGTAACACTGATGCATTTAAGAGGTGCTGGCAGGCGGCACACGTATAGAGTGGGCATTAATATTGTATTGGGGTTGAAAGTGCCCCCTACCCCTAACTTTAGATGGAAATGTGTATGCCCATGCAGTATAAAAGTCTTTTATGCTAGGTAAAGAAGCTTTTAAAGGGGTAGTTCACCCAAAAATGAAAATTCTGTCAATATTTACTCACCCTCATGTCGTTCCAAACCTTTAAGACCTTCGTTCATCTTCAGAACACAAATTAAGATATTTTTGATGAAATCTGAGAACTTTCTGACCCTGCATAGTCAGCAAGGGTCCTATTACATTTAAGGCCCAGAAAGGTACCAAGAACACAGACAAAAATAGTCCATGTGACATCAGTTGTTCAACTGTAATTTTGTGAAGCTACGAGAATATTTTTTGTGCATTTAAAAAAAAAATTGACTTCAACAAGATGGAAGACTCAGGGTAGAAGAATTTTATTTTATTTTATTTTTGGACCAATATTTTGACAGCTCTAATCTGTTGTTCAATTCCATTTATATTGAAACAGAACATTACATGTTTTAAATGTTGTAATTTTTATTTATAAATTTAAATGTATTAATTAAAGTGTCTTAATGAACAATTTAAATAATTCAATAATTATGTTTAATTCCATTGAGATAATTTACCCCATTTAGGATGACAACATGCCCCATCTGCAGTTTGTTAATGGTCAAATGTAGAGTAAGTGGAAAAATTCAGTAGCCTTGCCTATATATCTTAATATACAAATATATTAGGATATACTAATATTCATAATCTTAGTTTTATTTATATATTTTTTTTAAATATTTGAGATTTGGTCGTTACCTTCATTGTATCTCTTTATGTAATACACTAGATGTTTTCTTTTTGGATGTTTGTTTATTTATTTATTTATATATTATATATATATTTGTTTGTTCTTTCTTTCTTTCTTTCTTTCTTTCTTTTTCATATCAGTTTGTTTGTTGGATTGTTGTCCATTCCCATTTAACAGAAAATACTTTCCTACTAAAACATTAATAAATAGAATTAAAATAAAAGTAATAAATAAAAAGTTGCTATAATTAGTAGTTTTTCATATTTTTTAAATATTTGACATTTTATCATGTTACATTCACTGAATGCAACTTTGTAATGTACTCGTTATTTGACCTTTTTATTTTTCATTAGGAAAATTTTCTGTGGCAGCTGTAATTTGTCAGATTGTCCATAACAATTTCACATGAAATACTCTCCTACTAAAACAATAAAACAAACAAACAAACAAACAAATAAATAAATAAATAAAGCAGTGCTGCCCTCTGTTGATCCAATGACTTAACTACAGTTATGTAGTTGCGTAGCTTCAGGCCAGAAATCTCCACAGCCCCCTGAAGACAGATCCAGTGGCAGATGTGTCTAAAAGTAACAGTTTCCTGCTTTGCAAGCCATTCATCAGCAGATTATTTATTTTCCTTCACCCTACTCCCCATTCATAACTAGGGCTGCAGTTCATACTTTGGCAAACCACCAGATGGCAACAAAGTCCTTCCAAAGAACTTTTACTTCTTGTAAATTTACATCAGATCATTTGCAAAACTCACATCTAACATTTCAAGGCAAGGTTAAAGTGGCACAAAACTAAACTAAACACATAACTAAACACATTCATTACCATATTATATATAAATGCATTTAAAGGAAGAATTTTTGGTCTGATATAATATTTTAAATTAAATTCACTGCCAGTCAAAAGTTTTTGAACAGTAAGATTTTTAATGTTTTTTTCTAAAGAAGACTCTTCTGCTCAACAAGCCTGCATTTATTTGATCCAAAGTACAGCAAAAACAGTAAAATTTTGAAATATTTATACTATTTAAAATAACTGTTCTCTATTTAAATATATATTAAAATGCAATTTATTCCCGTGATCGAAGGTACATTTTCAGCAACATTACTCCAGTCTTCAGTGTCACATGATTCTTCAGAAATCATTCTAATATGCTAAATTTGCTAAATATTGCTAAATAATAATTATTATTATTAGCAATATTTAAAACAGTTGAGTAAATTTTTTTTTTCAGAATTTTTTGATTAATAGAAAAATCCAAAGATCAGCATCTGAAATAAAAACAAAAATCTTTTGTAACATTATATACTATACCATTCAAAAGCTTCGAGTCAGTGTGTGTGTATATATATATATATATATATATATTTTTTTTTTTTTTTTTAAGTAAAGACATTTATAATGTTACCATTTCAAATAAAAGCTGTTCTTTTGAACTTTCTAAGAAACCTGAAAAAAATTCTACTCAGCTGTTTTCATTTTATAATAAATGTTTTTTGAGCAGCAAATTAGAATATTAGAATTATTTCTGGATCATGTGACTGATGCTAAAATGATGCAAAAAATGTAGCTTTGAAATCACAGGAATAAATTACATTTTAAAATGTATTTAAATAATAATAATAATAATAATAATAAATTGTAAAAACATTACAAATCTTACTGTTTAAAGCATTTATAACAATTAATGATTTTAATGATAAATTCCAGAAAAGCAGAGAAGCTTCTTCCATTACATAACAGTTTATGGAAAACATACATTCACAAAAATTCACGTTAAGAAGTGCGTTTCTGTTTTCAATGTCCATTTGTTACACTAAACTTGCATGCTATTTAAACTGGGATGGAAAGTAGGCCTGTGCTGCCACCTGCTGTTTTGGATGATGACAAATTACGATGCTATAATTTAGCGTCACTCTTTAGAACCCTTCTTACATCCTAGTCCAATCACTGCTGACATTATTGATATGACTAATAATTTATAACATTTATTAATAATCTTTTTTTGTGCCTTGTAAAACAAATATGCTAACAGTACCACTATGTCTTCTCTAACAGGAACAAATCAATTCAATATCTCTCATCACAGACTGCATGTCTGTGGCAACATATCAAATTGCTGGGCAGGAAACCGTGTTACCGAGATGTAATGAGGCAGCGGGGTCACAGAAAGGAGTGGATGAAGTGTGAAATGGGAGGAACGCGAGAGAGGGAGGACATGGGTAGTTAGGTAGCTCTTCCCCCCTCATTTACTGTTCAGTAATTGACAGGAAGAGCAGAACAATGGCCTGTTTTAGAAAGGTGGCTGACCTGTTCTCAGCTTACTTGCAATGTACAAACATTGTCTAATATGAACACACACAAAAACCCAAGGCAAAGTGTTATTTTTTTTCTCGGTATGAGCACCCAAACTGGTTCAGAGCTGGAAAAGGCAAAATCATTTATCTTCATAATGGAGAAAGACAGGCAAGGGCAGTACAGATAAAAAGATTCATCTCTGACAGACAGTGTGGTCATCATTATCTTCCTTTTTTAGGGTGTTATACCTCTGTATTTTAGCCTTTGAGCTTTTATTCTTGAAAAGTTAATCATTTTTTGTTTTCTTTGCACACAAAAACTTATTCTTGTAGCTTCATAAAATTAAGGTTGAACCATTGATGTCACATGGACTCTTTTATTGATATCCTTACTACTTTTCTGGGCCTTGAACGTGTCAATTGTGTTGCTGACTATGCAGGTTCAAGAAGGCTCTCAGATTTCATCAAAAATATCTTCATTTGTGTTTCAAATACGAAAGGTTGTACGGGTTTGGAACAACATGAGGGTGAGTAATTAATGATAGATTTTCCATTTTTGGGTAAACTATCCCTTTAAATGTTCGCAAATTGCTTTACAAATGTATATTCATGAAACATACGTATCATAACACCTACACTGTAAAAAATAAAAAAAAACACAAATTGTTACCCTGCTGCCTTAAAATTTTAAGTTCAGTTAACTAAAATAAGTTTAGTCAACTTGAAATGTTAAGTTGTACTAAGTAACAACTTAGATATTTGTGTTTGTTAAACTTAACAGATGGGTAAGTAACCCAGCTGCCTTAAAATTTTAAGTTGAATCAACTCAAATATCTAAGTTGTCACTTAGTATAATTTAACATTTCAAGTTGAATAAACTTTTTTTTGAGTTGACTGAACTTAAAATTTTAAGGCAGCCAGGTTACAAATTATTTTAAGTTGACTCAACAAATTGTTTTTTACAGTGTAGTTACTTTCAAAAACTAGAGTTAAAGAAACAGTTCACCCAGGAACAAAAAATCTGTCATCATTTATTCACCCCCATGAAGAAGAAAATGTCATGCAGGTTTGGAATGGCATGAGGGTGAGTAAATTATTTTTTTTATTTTTGTGCTACTGTCCCTTTAAAGAAGATTGATTTCAGTTTAAAACTGTTATGTTATCTATTGTTTTACTTTCTTATTCTTCCTCTCTCCATTAGTTCTTTATCTAACGTCACTAATCATCATAACTGTTATCTAATGATTCTGTTATCTTACCGTTATCTCATTCTGTCATTCTCTCACCCAGTCTTTTCCTGCCTGATTGATTTCTATTGCTTGACCTCAAGACAATAAAATAAATCCAATATACGGGCACCTCCTCGGACAGCCATATGCCACCCATTGGAGGTCAGAGGGGTTCTTGTGAGCCAGCACACATTCTGTCAGTGTTCCCAGACTCAATGAGGGGCCACACTGCAGCCCAGTGCTCAGGCTAGGACAATAACGGCTCCTGAGGGACAAATCAAGGGCGGGAGTCTCCTGGCCCACCCAGTAAATCAGACGTTACTGTACAATATGGTGGGGAGGAACAGGAAATGTCTGTGAGGGTTTGTGGAGGTATGTGTTCACAGGAGGTGAATGAGGTGTCAAGGTCTGTTATAGAGGAAAGGAATGGCTGGGTTAAAGAATTAGTTCATCCGAAATTTAAAATTCTGTTGTAATTCTCACTGTTGTTTCAAACCCATATGACGTACTTTATTATGGTAAAACATTTTCTTTGAAGAACATTCATTTAAAGGGGACATTGGATGCAAGATTCTCTTTTACATGGTGTTTGCATATACATGTGTGTTAGCAGTGTGTGGACACAAACACCCTACAATGATAAAAAAAATCCCCAAAAAACCCAATTATTAAGCCATTTTGATTTTCTGAGCAGTATGATGTCATATTGCTCAAGCCCCGCCCCCAAGTGCTGACTATTAGCATATTTCAGCCCTCAGCTAGTTGTATGCTGTTCGCCATTTTCTCAAATGAATCTTCATTTTCTCCCGACATCAAAGTCACTGAGGACACAGTGGATTAGTTTTGTTTTTGATGGTAATGCACCCCTGAATTCACAAAAAAATTCAGGGGTGGTGTGAGCAGAGCTCATTATCATTTTAAGAAACATGCACCGCAATGGGTCACTGTGAACTGAGCTGTTTTTGACAAGGTAAAAGAGTGTTGTTTTACATGACCATTGAGGGATGTATTTGCAGACATTTCATGAAGACCCTAAAGAATCATAAAAATGGGCATCCGATGTCCCCTTTAAAAATGCCATGAGGCTGACAGAATTTAGATTTTTGCATAAACGGCACATTTAAGATGCAGGGTTAGTGAGGTGTAGTTAGTGGTCATTTAAGGTGAATTCAAGAAGACTGGATTGGTTTGAACCTCCAAGTAAAGGTTTGGCTGGTTAGCATAGTCCAGTTAGCAGGTGTTAGTAGGCAAAATGCATCTTTCTCCGTTAATTGAAAAAGATGTTTTGAAGAATGCTGGCAACCAAACAGTTTTGGTTCCCAGTGATTTCCATTGTGGGCATAAAATACAAAGTCAATGGGAACTGAAACTGTTTAGTAATCAGTATTATTTAAAATATCTTATTTTGTGTTCTGCTGGAAAAAAAAAAAACTTTGAAATGGCATGAAGATGAGTAAAAGGTGATATTTGGAGATATTTGGTTGGACTGTCACTTTAAGCTGAAGTACTAAAAATGCTAAAACTGAAATAGATATAAATTAAAGATAAATAGAAAAAAGAATACAAAAATGTAATTAAAAAGTAAAAATGACACAAGTGCATAACATCTTCCTTCAATCCTTCAAGCCCTACAAATTCTTTGGTTTTCCAGCATTTTTGTGTATTTGAACACTTTCCAACAATGACTGTATGATTTTGTGATCTATCTTTTCACGCTGAGGACAACTGAGAGACTCATATGCAACTATTACAGAAGGTTCAAATGCTCACTGATGCTTCAGAAGGAAAAAACATGCATTAAGAGTCGGGGATGAAAACTTTTGAACAGAATGAAGATGCGTACATTTTTCTTATTTTGCCTAAATATCATATTATTTTCATTTAGTACTGCCCTTCAGAAGCTACAAAAGATACTTAGAAGACAAAAAAAGTTACATTTACCTTGATCTTCAAATTCAAAATGTTTTTACCCCCTGGCTCTTATTGTAATAGTAAGTAAATACAATTAAAATAATGCTGCAATTAATGACACTTTAAAAATAGCCTATTCTTTTTCTAGCAACATATACATTTATGCTATTTTAATATTTAGTAAAGCTGTATTGTTGTATGACAGTGTCTGATTTGTTCCTTCCAGATTCATGTTTATGTGCTGTCATCGGACCAATCAGCACTGTCACTTACAGCTAAAAGAACTGAAATAGAACAGCTATGAGAAAAGGTAACAAAATTCACTGGAAAGGAGGAATATGCCTAATACCTTACAGAGCAAGGAAAAAAATGTTTATGTGACATCAGGAGCAAGAGTTGCAGCAGCTGAGGGAAACAATGAATGTGAATGTGCAACTAAGTGCAAGTGTATTTGGCTGGTTTCACATTGTGAAATACTGCAGTGGATCAGCAGATGTCTTTCTTCAGATTTGTCCCTGAAGAGGTTCCAGGCTCCCATCTTCTGTCTCACATGTACATACTCTCACACACACACACTTACAAACGCTCACAGTATGCCTCATTGGAAATCACTGGCATTGATCCAACCTGATCAATAGAGACACAGAGCTACTGCTGCTCAAAAGCTTTTACTAATACACTCCACGCCAGCCATGACCTACACACACACACACACACACACACATGTTGGGTTTACATGTTTTATGGGGACATTCCATAGGCGTAATGGTTTTTATACTGTACAAACTGTATTTTCTATCGCCCTACACCTACCCTACACCTAAACCTAGCCCTCACAGGAGACTGTGCACACTTTTACTTTCTCAAAAAAAACTCATTCTGTATGATTTATAAGCCTGTTTCCTCATGGGGACCTCACAAATGTCCCCACAAGGTCAAAATTTACTGGTATTACTATCCTTGTGGGGACATTTGGTCCCCATAACGTGATGAATACCAGGTGCACACACACACACACACACACACACACACACACACACACACACACACACACACACACATATACTGTTAGTATACTCACCCGGTGTGTTTATACCATGGTGTTTTTGTCCCAGGAGGCTTGAAGTGACTAGTTTTTATGAAATAATATGTTAATATAAATTATAAAGGTAACCTTTTCCAGGCCAACAAATTCTAAATAGAAAACCCTCTCTTTTGAAAGTTTTCGGTCATTTTTTAAAAATACTTTAATAGTTTTATTAAGTCAGAATGCATTAGATTAATCAAAAGTGACAATAAAATCAGTTATAATGTTACAAAATAATCAAAGAACACTTAAAAAAAAAAACATCAGCATTTCCACAACAACATTATGCAACACAATTGTTTTCAACCTTAAAGGAGAAGTCCATTTCCAAAACAAAGATTCACATATAATGTACTCACCCCCTTGTCATCCAAGATGTTCATGTCTTTCTTTCTTCAGTCGTAAAAAAAAAATGTTTTTTGAGGAAAACATTTCAGCATTTTTATCCATATAATGGACTGATATGGTGCCCCGATTTTGTGCTTCCAAATTGCAGTTTAAATGCAGCTTCAAGCGATCCCAAATGCGGTTGTAAATGATCCCAGCTGAGAAAGAATAGTCTTATTTAACGTAACGATCAGTTATTTTAACAAAAATGATACAATTTATATACTTTTTAATGCCAAATGCTCGTTTTGTCTTACTCTACCTGGACTGTTTTTGTTCCAGTTCATTATATGTGAATCTTTGTTTTGGAAGTGGACTTCTCCTTTAATAATTGATAATAAAACATCAAAGCAGCATATTAGAATGATTTCTGAAGGATCTTGTGACACTAAAGACTGGAGTAATGGCTGCTGAAAATTCAGATTTGCCATCACAGGAATAAATTACATATTTGCATACACTAAAATAAAAGTCAGTTATTTTAATTTTAATAATATTTCACAATATTACTGTTTTGCTGTTTTTGGGTGCAGCTTGGGTGAGCATAAGAGGTTTTTTTTTACTTTTTTTTTTTTTTTAAATCCTGAAGTTCCCATGAACTTTTAAACGGTACTTTATCCACCTTATTTTTCCCAAAAGAGTGGGTGCAGCCATTTGTAAATTTTTTGTGTCTGGCTTCCGGTCTCATCCACTTTCAGCTATTTTTAGCTGCACAAAAAGCTCGTTTTGCTGCTTGATATTGCAAACTGGTGTGTCTTACCATATTATTTTAATGTATTATCTTAATTATGAACACACTGGTTTGTAGTACAAACTGTTTTACCGTTTACTGCACTTCGATATGCTTCTCGTTATTTCCCTATGGCGGATTATGAACCGGACGTCTAACACATTACCAGAAAACAGCTTACTTCCACGTTGAAAAATAAGGTGGATAATACTTACTTTTAAAACCCATAATAACAATGAAGTATGAATTTGTATCAGACTAAAATATGACAAGATGAATATGTTCCTTCCAAGCGATTTTATTTAGTTATTAAATGTACTATATGGTATATTTTAACCAGTTTGACAAGCACTTAAAAATGTGAAATAGACTTCTGTAGTGCCATCAGCCACTCAGAGTTGTCATGATGTAAATTTCCTGCATTTACAGAGTGATTAGTCACAATCTACACCTCTGCATGGTGATTGGCTACAAAAATCATGTGCTTTTCATGTGCCAGCTGAACAATTGCCATTGAGGTATTATAGACAGCCTTGATTTATAACCATAATCTACTATTTCTACTTGAACCCACAGCGTGGCAGCACTGAGTGTGTAAGATCAGCTCCAGTTCAGTGTGTGTGTGTGTGTGTGTGTGTGTGTGTGTGTGATCCTCTGACAGAGATTTACATCTCTAGTTCATCTGTTTGTATCACCCATCAAAGAGCCTCATCATGTTGGCCTGCGGGAGAGAGAGATTACCAGCATGCAAGTGTGTAAGAGCGTGCAAGTGAGAGAGAAAATCACTAGCCTGTGGCTAAAAGCAAACCTCTTCAGTAATGACAATCCACAACTTCCATTTCTATTCTGAGTCATAATGTGTGTAAGTGAGCGTCTGTGTCCCTGTACATCTGTATGTCTGTGATATGGGTGTGCGTGTGCGATGACGGCTGTAGCCAGGTGGGTGGGCAGTCGAAGCTCTCTGAGAACACACTCAGCCCAGCTGTTGATGTGATCCTGGCTCTCTTTGAAGTGCGGCTATCGCCCGCCCCTGCGCACACCCTCATCCACACACACATACACACACTCACCAGAGAAACTTCCAGACCGCTCCATGCCAGTCAAAGCACTAATAGCTGTTTTGACGTTATGTGCAGGGTTGCGTGTGCATGCATGTGTTTCGCTGTGTTTCTGTGAATTTGTGAGTCATGTTTCTGTGTAAAGGATAAATCAGGTTCGGAGACTAAATTAATATTGGCTGAAATACCAGTTTGCAGTCAAGTGAGATATTTTTGTGTTGATGTGAAAATATCTTGCTTTGCAAACTTAATTTTCCTATAGATTCTCTACATTTTGTATCTCTGTATTCTTACTATGCAATTACAGTATAAATGGATGTTTATGCATGAAAGTGTGTATCTGCAGTATATGTTAGGAAAGGGTTTTTCTCAAGGGTGGGTCCTGGGATGGATTTGTTATTAAACTTTGACATGAACTCGTTCCACTTGTTTTTGGGTAGACAAAAATGATGTCTTAAATTGTGAATTAAATTAAAACTTGATAAGAGAAGGGAAGCTTTATTTCTTATCTTCACCCAGCAGATGTTGAAATGGGCAAGAAATCCCAAAAAACAATTTGAAAAAGCTCTGGACTCTGACTGGATTTTGGCCAATGTGCAACCACATTCTTAAAAAGAAAAAAAACAAACATATAAAGGCCAATTTGTCAGATATTATGTGCAATATTACAAAGACAGCATGTTTTTTTGTTTTTTAATTAAATGTTTAAGGTAAGATCTTAGAGAAACATTTTAATCCAGTTAAAGTAGATTTGGACTGTTCATAAATAATCTAAATCAGCATACAACATCTAGAAATTGTCAGTGGCAAGAATTAAAAAAAAATCCTTAGATGCAAAAAAAAAAAAAAAAAAAAGGATTTTTATTTCATATAAATGCTGTTCTTTTGCACTTTTTATTTAAGAATCCTAAAAAAATGTATCATGCATTCTACTAAAATTTTTAGGCACCTCAACTTTCTTCATCCTTAATAATAAAAATTGTTTCTAGAACATTAAAACAGCATATTCGAATAACTTGTGAACTTGAAGACTGGAGTAATGGCTGCTGAAATTTTGATTTACCATCAAATGAAAGAACCATACTTGAAAAGTACAGTTACAATCAAAATTATTCAACCCCCTTTACCTGCAAGACATTTTGCAGCAGAAAACAACATTTTGTGAAAACACTATTAGAGAAAGTTTATTAATACACATTTGAGTAATTCTGAGAATGTAAGTTAATGAATAATGAAAAAAAAAAACAGATTGGCTCTAAACATTCATGTTCAAAATTATTCAACCCCCAAAAGTCAAATTTGGTGTAGAATCTTTTATTCTTCAAAACCACCAATAAACACTGCTTGACACCTCTCCACTGCAATTTTAGCCCATTCCTGACCTAAAAAATGCATTTAGATCACTGATAATCTTTGATTTTCACTTTACCACTTTTTTCAAAATCAACCAAATATTTTCAATAAGAATTAAATCTGAAGACTAAACAGGCCACTCAAGAACATTCTATGACTGATCTCTGAACCAAGCATGAGTAAATTTGGATGTATACTTTTAGATGATTGTAATGGTATTAAATATACAATGAACATTTAGACAAATGTTTTTGAGGAAACTATATGCATATAATTTGAAAACCCTTGGTTTAATTTAATAACCTGTTTAGAGATACACTGTGACTCAATGAGTGGATGAGATGTGTTCAGGTCAGCAGTGTGTGTGTGTAGTCTGTCCATTCATGTTGCTTTATGTATGCATGCATGTTTTTGTGCACATAATTGCGCTCTTAGTGTGTCCTTATTCCCATTTCCATCAACTGTATCTGCTGCTGAAATCTCTCCATACCTTCCAAGCATTAGGGTCTTATCATGTTACCATGCACTTCCCAAAACTCTCTTATCTCCCCCTCTAATTCGGCACTAGCAATGCATGCTAATGTAGCTTTAAAAAGCTCTTCTCTGAGCCGACATGATACCTGGCCTTACCTGGGCCCCCTGGCTCCCATCTGCCAGTGGTTCCCAGCCTTCGTAACCCCGGTGAAGAGGCCTTTTGTTGGGTCGATAAACCCGTCATTGTCTCCCGTCCCTCTGATTTGTGAACCACCGGGGGTATCAGCATTCAGTCGCCCCCCATCATCCACAACAACCAGAGTTCCCTTGTTGCCTCTACTTCTTTTTCACATTCAACCGTTCTCTCAAGAGCTCTTAGTCAGACGGTGATGATGGGAGGGAAGGAGAGAAAAATGTCTGTCATAGGTCTCATGATAAGTACCAGTGGTATACTATAGTACTCCAACATACCTCGTCACCGTGATTATTTCCTTCACATATAAATCTGATGGATTTTTTTCTGTAACCAACATATCTGAGTTACGGCTTTGTTTTCCTATTATTTTCATACCTGGTGAATGACTGAACAGTAGTTTTACCAATAATGTTCAGGCATTGTACATAATCGACCAGACGTGACGTACGGTGGGATCAACAGAGACCAATCAAAACAATGCAGATATGCATACATATAATGTATGAGGATTTTAGAGAGAATGTCAATAGGAAAACAAAGCCAAAATCCAGAAAATCTAGCAATATTATAGTGTCTATAGTCTGTACATTTGTAGCCAAAAATAGGCAGTAGCTGATTAGTTTACTACTTTTATTACTTTACTTTATTTGATTGTTGATTGCTGTGATTATGTTTAGGATCAAGTTAGAGCCAAAGTTCTAGCTTGCTTTTAGTTTGCATTAGCTTGCTATTGGCTAGCTTTTACAATGCTGAAGAATTGTGGGAAGTCGTTGATATAATTACGTTAGCTCTTTATAGTATGCAGGTGGCACCAGGAACACTTCAAAAAGAATACATTCTTCTCTCTAGACTTTGAATTACACATCGCAACAACTTGGGAAATGAGTTTTGTAAGGACGTGTGACCTTGGCTTTCTTAGATCTTGTTTTAACTTGCTATTGACTTGCAATTGAAATTGGACACTTGAACAAATAACAGAACCCTTACTGAATTCCCTCTCATGACCTTTATGGGCTTTAATTTACTGGTTCTCAATTTGTAGGTTGTGACCCAAACTTGGGACACAGAAACTGTTGCCAAGTCTATTATCCCGCAGAATCGGGCTACTTTAACACTGTTGCCACAGGTTGTTTTTCATGTACGCTGGTTTAAGTGACCCCATTAACGTGGTATTTAGCCCCTGTAATGTGAACTTTACAGGGGAACCCAGACAAAAAATGTGTATTTGACCCACTGGAACCTGATTTTTATTTTTGGGCTAGTTTTGAGTAGCAATTGGCCGAGTTTTGGTGTGAAAACCTGGCAACCTTAGACACAGGTCTGTGTTTAGATTGTAGAAGTAAAAATAATAAAATGGGCAAGTTGCATTTTATTATTTTAGTTGTTATGTGTATAATCACACAAAGTTAGGATAAAATATTAAATATGCATATAAAAGGGAGGAGAAAGTACTTCCAATATCTGTTGTTTGTACAGTGACAATTTTCTGTCCACATTCACCAGTATGGAAAATTATTTACATATCATTCCAATTTTGTCACTCACTCACAAAATTGTTTTTTTTTTTTATTTTCATATAACTGTTGAATACAAATGTTTTTTTCCTATTTAGCCTACACTACAAGTCAAAAGTTTTTAGACAGTAAGGTTTTTGATGTTTTTTAAAGAAGCTCACCAAGCTTGCATTTATATGATCCAAAATACAGCAAAAACAGTTTTTTTTTTCATTTAAATTAACTGTTTTCTATTTGAATATATTTTAAAATGTAATTTATTCCTGTGATTTTAAAGCTGAATTTGTAGCATCATTTCTCCAGTCACATGATCCTTTAGAAATAATTCTAATATTCTGATTTGCTGCTCAAAAACATTTATACTTATTATGTTGAAAACAGCTGAGTAGAATTTTTTTCAGGTTTCTTTGATGAATAGAAAGTTCAGAAGAAGAGTATTTATCTGAAATAGAAATCTTTTGTAACATTATAAATATCTTTATAATCACTTTTGATCAATTTAAAGCATCCTTGGTGAATAAAAGTATTCATTTCTATGAGCTTTTGAATGACGTAGTGTATAATGTTACAAAAGAGATAAAAGCTGATCTTCAGGGTTGCCAGATTTTCATGACAAAACCCACCCAACTGCTACTCAAAACTTAGCCCATTTGCTTTTCGTGGGGGGTTCCCTGTTAAAAATTATGTTCTGGGGGATAAAATGCACGTTTTTTTTTGTCAGGGTTCCTCTGGTAAATTCGCATTTCAGGGGCTAAATATGACGTTATTGGGGTCGCGTCAACCTGCGGACATCAAAAACAACCCACGGCAACAGTGTTAAAGTAACCCGATTCTGCGGGAAAACCGCAGACTTGCCAACACTGCTGATCTTTGGATCTTTCTATTCATCAAAGAATCCTGAAAACAATTTACTCAACTATTTTAAATATTGATAACAATAGTAATCAGAAATGTTTCTTGAATAGCAAATCAAAATTAGAAAATCAAAATCAAATTAGAATGATTTCCGAAGAATCCGAATGATGCTGAGAATTTAGCTTTGATCACAGGAATTAATTTCATTTTTAAATATATTCAAATAGAAAACAGATATTTTAAATAGTAAAAATATTTCAAAGTTTTGCTGCTTTTGCTTTGTACTTTGGATCAAATAAAGAGACTTCTTTAAAAAAACTACTGATTTAAAATCTTACTGTCCAAAACATTTTTGACTGGTAGACTGATGTCATGCTAAACATTTTGCATATTACTGAACCACATTATTTTGGAGTATATTTTGCTGCAAATGCAGTTCATGGCAATATTAATACGTTTCAGTGTTTTTTGACATTTTTGTGTACTTTTCGTAAGTTAAACTACTTATTTCCATATAATTGTTCAATAATATGAAAAAAATTTAAGCTTACATAGACTCTTGTTTTCCATTTTAGCCATGTTTTTATTTATTTATTTTTTGTCATTTTTGTTTACTTCTATATGATAAACTTCGTTGTGTTGGGTGATTACTTGATTTAAAAAAATGATAACAGGTTTAATGTCAGAGCTGATTCTTTTTCAGTCGTTTAAGAATTTGGTTATTCATTCATAAAATCAATCTAACTCGCTTTTAATTTACACCCTCCGTTTGACCTCAAAAGGCCTCGTTGATGTCAATGCAAGGTCAAAATTCACAACGCATCACAGCCCCATCGAACTTTGCGATCCCAATACTTCAAAGCGAATAAATCCATATGCGTAACCAAGACTGATCGCTTTCGGCGTATCACCCGTATGCCTACTCCTGGAGGAGCCCCATTGGGCATAGACTGTCAGCAAGACAGATGTGTTTAACAATCTTTTCCTTTTGTGAGTGACTAGTACACTAATGTTTGGAGGACATTTGACACTGTCTGAGTCTTGCTCACTCAGCATTATAGTTATTGGGCTGAACAGGTTCTGCTCATAGGCACACAGCATGTTGGACGTCTCTCGAGTGCGTCAGATTGGCGTTTATGCCCTTGGGTGACTGTTATTGATAGATGCCTTGTCCAGAGGAATTAAATATTAACGATTTCAAATTGGAACTGCATGCGTGTGTGTTTTCTTGTTACCTATAGCCGTCCCCACCCTCCAGAAGCATCTACAAATTTCCATCAGCGTGGCGTGTGCTTTTGTATCTTTCCATTAGAGCGGCTCTGTATGACGTACAAGATATACATATTCCCTTGTTCTGCTCATCCTCAGGCTTTGATTTATGCGTGTGTTTAAATTGAGATCTTTAAAAGCACTGTGTGTGTCATTACGGTTTGTTTTAAGATCTGAAGCTCTCCGGGGCAGCAGGAATTTCCCTTTAGACACTAATGTACCTCCTTCTCTCTCTCTCTTTCTCTCTTCCTCTGAATGTGTGCATTGGCATAGCGGTTTGGCAGGCTGCTGTCTTCTTGTATCTGTTTGCGGTGTGATTTGTTTGTGTCTGCGTGCGCTAGGGTGCATGCATGTGTATAAGATTCTCGCAACATGCCGAGACCATGCTGAGGAATGTTATGCATTCGAGTCAATAATTCGTAGCCGTACACACAGAAAGCTGACATCATTGCTGCCGTGTGTGATTTGCTGTGTTGTTGCTTGAACTTTGTTGTTTGAATGCTTGAACTTCTTGAGAGGTTCACTTAGTTTGACCTGCGGCAAAAAAATCTGGTCCAGGTTGCAGCTTTTTTTTTAACCATGATCTGCCCACTTAGAAAAAAGACCACGTGATTGACGTTGAAACTGGCCAATCATAGTTTCATCTTTTTTATGTGCCAGGGGTTATCTGAAATGCATAGCACAATTAAACACACAAAAAAACAAACAAAACAAAACAAAAAGATTATAGATGAAAATTACATTTAATTTTTTTTTTTTTTTACGTATATCGTTTATTATTATATTTTTATATAAAATATTTAAAAATATATAAATATTATAAAATAAATATTATTATAAAATACATATAATAATATGAATAATTATTCATGGTTATTATTTATTGATAAATTAAGGTAATAATTAGTGGTTATGGCCGATAACTGACAAATAGCCGATCTATTTTTTAATTCTACACTATTTTGTCTGTTAATTAAAAAAGATATATTTCTGCCGATTGTGGGAAAAAAAAAATAGAACAATTTCCACAAAAATATTAAGCAGTAATTTATTAATACATTTGTAATAACATGAATCAGTATTCATGGTTATTATTTATTGATAAATTAGGTAATAATTATTGGTTATGGTCGATAACCAATAAATAGTCAATATTTTTAACAATTCTACACTATTTTGTCTGTTAATTAAAAAATGATCTCTGCCGATTGTGAACAAAATAGAACAACTTTCACAAAAATATGAAACAGTAAAAACTTTTTATATATATTTATAATAACATGAATCATTATTCATGGTTATTATTTATTGATAAATTAGGTAATAATTATTGGTTATGGCCGATAACTGATAAATAGTCAATATTTTTAACAATTCAACACTATTTTGTCTATTAATTAAAAAATGATCTCTGGCAATTGTGAACAAAATAGAACAACTTTCACAACAATGTTAAACAGTAAAAACTTTTTATATATATTTATAATAATGTGAATCATTATTCATGGTTATTATTTATTGATAAATTAGGTAATAATTATTTGTTATGGCCGATAACCAATAAATTGTTGATATTTTTAGCAATTCTGCATTATTTTGTCTATTATTTAAAATATATATATATATATTTCTGCTGATTGTGAAAAAAATAAAACAATTTTCACAAAATTATTAAGCTGTAAAAAAAAATTTTATACATGTATAATAATATGAATCATTATTAATGGTTATTTATTGATAAATTAGGTAATAATTATTGGTTATGGCCGATAACAGCTGATATTTTAAAAACGTCTACTCTATTTTGTCTATTAATTTAAAAAAAAAAAGTTTTTTTTATGTTTATTATAATATGAATCATTATTCATGGTTTTTATTTATTGTCAAATTAGGTAATTATGGGTTAAGTCATGGCCGATAACCGATAAATAACCGATATTTTAAAAAATTCAACGCTATTTTGTCTATTAATTAAAAAATAATAATTATCTCTGCTGATTGTGGAAAACAATAAAGAGTTTCTACAATATTAAGCGGTAAAAACTTTTCAAAATATACATTCATAATAATACGAATCATTATTCATGGTTATTGTTTATTGATAATTTTGGGTATGATAATGGCCAATAACCAATATTATATTGACCATGATCTTATTACCAATATATTGTGCACCCCAAAAAAAAATATATGTATGCTGTGCAAATCCAATGACTACTTTTCTTGAAAAGAATAATCCTTAAAGTTGCATAAAGCTAGCCAATCAAAAAAGAACTGGTGATATTAGCCAGCGTTGGCTTTTTTAATGTGCATTTTGCATCAGACAGTCAGTGAAGTGGCTGTGGGTGTGTCGTGTGAGGCCAAGACCTCGGCGTACTTCACTTCAAAAACTGTCTGCGTATCTCTGCGGTCTCTGAATATCACTGTCCTTTTTTCTCATCTCTATTTTGATCTTTCTTTTCTTAACCCCATCTTTTGGTCTTTGTCTCCCTAGAGTTCTGTATCTCTCTCTCACCCGCATCCTGTCACCTCTTCACTGCTTGTCTGTCTCGGCGGCCGCATCTCTCTTTGATATCCGAGACCAGCGAGTCTTCTGCACAAACAAAGGCCTTCTTTGTGTGTTTGTATGTGTGCATTCGCAGCTCTGTCCTTCTGGCTGTTTGTCTGCAAGTGCGGTCCAAACCCATGCTGAGACGCAGCGGCCCAAAATCGCTGCGTAATCTCTGAGCTGCATGGGAGAGCTGCTACCGAGCGAGATTGGGATCTGGAAGCGTACAGTCTGAGCGTAGAGGAGTGTGAAGGAGGTCAGACCAACACACTGTGTGTGTGGGTTTGTGTGTGGTATAAAAAAAACTTAAAGTCTCTTGAATATGATACACTGACTGGCATTGGCATATTGAGATTCATAATTCATAACATTTGATACAGATAATGACATCAGAATTACATCAGGGATGTAATTTAGCACTAACACAGGATGTTTGGGTTGTAACAACAATCAACCACCACACAAACATGTACTCACACACTTTTTTTGTAGAAATGAAGATAACAAATAAGTTTTCCTTAAGACCAGAAATATACTTTATACTATATGCAAACAGAGACACAAATCCTTGGTACGTTCTTGCATTACACTGATTGAGTCGTGATAGAATTATTATGCAAGAACTTATTTAGAGGTGGTAGTTAGAAGCATCTTCACAAAATTGCATATGTTGCAGATAATAGTTATAATAAAATTGTAACTACTATTTGACTGCAGTGTGATTAAAATTTAGAAGAAACTGTCTTCTGTTTCTTTGATATAATTGTTATTATTTAATAATTAAAAAAAAATCTAAAACTTGTTTCCTACATATTTACAAACCATTATTAATTATTAATCATTTATTAATAAAGTAGGGAATAAATGTTGGTTAAAAAATAACACTAAAAACTAAATTATGTTGTTTAAACTAAATTTCTATATAATGACATTATAATATACAGCATGAAAATATTAAGCAGTGTTTTTTTCATACATTTATAATAACGTTAATCATTATTCATGGTTATTATTTAAATTAGGTAATAGTTAATGGTTGATGATAATCGATAAATATTTTTAAAAATACTACACTATTTTGTCCATTAATACAAACAAACAAATAAATAAAAAATAAAACAATAATAATAATAATAATTAATAGTAATAATAATAATGATCTATGCCAAGTAAAAATAAAAGAGTTTCCTAAAACAAATTAGGCAGTAAAAACTTTTTTTATACATTTATAATAATATGAATCATTATTCATGGTTATTATTTATTGATAATTTAGGTAATTATTGGTATTATTTATTGGTAATTTAGGTAATTATTAAGTTATTATTAAGTTAAATTAGGTAGTAATTATTGGTAATATTTTAATATTTAATATTGGTAATATTGGCAATATTTTTTTAAAAATTACACTATTTTGTCTTTTAATAAAAAAAATACGTTGAAAATTAAATTCTGTTGTATTTAAATTAAATTTTACATCATGACATTGCAATATACAGTATGACAATGGATAATCATTTAGAGATTTTTTTGAAGATTATTTCTTTTAACAGTGTTATAAAAATTGCTAATATTATTAAACATACACATTGTGAGCTTTTAAGTGAGCTTTAAATTATGGCAAAGGTAATATAAATATAACAACAGATGATGAGCATGCACAAATATCTATTATCGACCAATACCAGTTAAAAAAAACAAACAAACAAACAAAAAAATCTAATAATTGCCAATAGCTGAAAATTATTTAGACAGAGATTGTATTATCAATATATTGTGCACAAAAAAATAATTAAAAAAAAAAAATTCAAATGATCTTTTTAAATACTGGTAAAAATAATTGTGGAAAAATAAATTTGCACTTTGCAAATGCAGTGATTAGTTTTCCTAAAAAGAACTTGCAAAAAAGTAATATGTACATTAAAAAAAATGTGTTAAATGAGGGAGAGTGTTTTCTGAAGTCATCTCTTTCTTTGGTAAAATTATTATTATTATTATTATTATTTCATTTTTTTTATACAATAAAAAAAAACTAGAGAGAGAGAGAGAGAATTTTTTTAAAGAAAAATACATAATTCTACCACAGAAACGGAAGATTTTAGAAATATCTATATTATTGACTCATAACGTTTAAACTGTACAATTTGATGTAGAAACCATTTTCGCTCAGAAATTGCTGGTTTTCTCAAACACAGCACAGCACAGCACAGCTGTTTTCAACACTGACTGAAAAAAAAATGAACAAAAAAGGCACCAAACTGATGGCTGATACCTGATAAATGGCCTTTATTTTAAAATATTTGAGAATTTTTTTTCTATTAATAAAAAAAATCTGTTGTTTTAAATGAAATTTTACATCGTGACATTATAATATACAGTATGAAAGTGGATAATCATTTTGCTGTCTGAATTTTTTCTAAAAAAGAACAACAAAAGCACCAAATTGAGCACTAAATCAGCAGAACGATTTCTGAAGGATCATGTGACACTATTAAACATATTAAATATTAAAAATTGTTATTAATAATTATTATTAATTATTAATAATATATGAATAATATTTCAAATTGCTTTATTTCTCAATATTCGTGTTTGTTTTGTATTTTTGACCAAATAAATTCAGACACTCCTAATCAAGTCTAAATCACAAAATTAAAGATGTTAATTGAAACTCTAATGTAGTTTAGAAAATGTATCCCATATATGTAGTACTAAAGTTGATACCTCAACAAAACATTTCTGAGATTAAATATGAAAGACCTACATTTGAGCCGTTTAATTTTCCATTCGGTTCATGCTACGCAAAACAACAGCAGAATAATCGATAGGTGTTCAGCCTCCCCCTGTGTGTGAATGATGCAGAGAAAGAGGAGGAGGAAAAACACATTGCTTTGATTGTCTTGTTTGATCTGGAGCAGTTTCACAGGGTTCACACAAGCTCTTTCTCTGTCTCTCTCTCTCTCTCTCTCTCTCACACACACACAAGCGCTCTTCCCTGAGGCTAAAGGTTGTGCAGGGTGGAGGTGGAGTAGTGATGCTCAGCTGTTTGCTTCCACTCAGATAGACATGTTTGTTTTCACACAGCAGGGCTCAGTATGAAAAGACCTGTACTTGTCAGAGCAAATATAACGTTTATCCAGTCTGCTCTCACAAACCCACACACACAGATACTCACGCATGCCAGCACACAAGCACACACTTACTCTTCACTTAATCGCAGTAGTTTGCGTCCAGGGATGAACAGTGAGGTCCAATGGTCTGAGTGTGCGTTGAACATCTATAGGATTCAAAATTTGAAATTTTAACATCTCAAACTATTTATAGGTCACTAATCTAAGTAAATTGGCACGTAAAGTTCTTTATATATACTGTCAGATCATTCTGTTTGGATCATTCTCAAATCATGCTGGATACAACAAGTCCGTCATCTTACACAAACTTGTTGAGTTTGTGCAGCTTGATTGCTGCTTTTATTACAGCAAAATAGGGAGAACTGAATCCTAATTCAGAAATTTATGCTAATAAATCAAAGATGTTTCACTTATTTTATGCTGATTACATATTGTACGCTATACGTAGGGTATAATGTACTTCCGCTTACATAACGTACTTCAGAATGTCTGACCAATCAGAATCGAGTATTCCATGAAGTCATGTCATAAGCTTTTTGAACATATTTTGTATAATGTATTTTTAACATATAGTATCGTAAATTTATACATTTATAATTTATAAAATCTAATTATATTTTAACTTTTATATGATAACAATATCTATTTTCTATGTATGTATTTTTGTTTAATATATACTTGTAGCATATTAAAAATATATTATACAAAATATATTTTTAAAAAATTATATTTAGACATGGATTTATAATATGTAAAACCTATTATTAGACAAAATATATTAATATTTAAAAAATAAAAACGATTAATAATACAATTTAAAAAATATTAATAGTTATCAGTTAAACATTTTGTGTCTATATATAATCATTACACACACGCATACATTACATATTTATATACACACATGTACCTATACATACGCATGTATGTATGTGCAATTATTTTATGTGAATATTTAATAGGTAAAATCTATTATTAGACAAAATATATTCATATTTAAAAATATTAATAATAAAAAAAATTATCAGTTAAAAGTTTTATGTGTATATTTATATTTATTACACACGCATACATATTTATATACACACATACGCATGTATTTACACACATATATTTACAAGTATATGTATTTATAAACCATTTTATATAATGTATATTAATTATAAATAAAAATATTTTGTACATAACATTTCTCTTAAATATATACATTAATTTGTAAGCATTTATATATACATAATAATTACACACAGTACACACACATATATTAGGCAAACTCAAACGTTTATTTTGTATGCGATTAATCGCGATTAATCGCTTAACAGCCCTAATTTAAATGTAAAAAAATATATATACAAAATATATTTACAAATATTAATAATAAAAAGTATAAATATCAGTTAAATATTTTTGTGACTATTTATATTTATTACACACACGTTACATATTTATATAGACACATTTATTTATATACATGCATATGCATGTATGTGTGTGCAATTATTTATATTTGCAATTTAGTATTATTTTATAACAAAAAAAATACATTTGCTAAAATAATTTGCATATATCAGAAAAGAAAACATTTTCAGTGGTTTCACACCCAATGATGGGTTAAATACAACCCACCGCTGGGTGAAATATGGACAAATGGACTGAGTTGTTTAAATGCTTAACCCAACCTTCTGAGTAGTTTTAATTAACTCAACTATTGTTTCAAATTACTATATGACTGGTTCAAAATGAACCCAAAATAAGGTGTAAATTAAATATCAGACACATAATTACTAGAAGCATCAGTAATAACCAAAAGGTGACACGGGCAATTTAAAAAATGTTTATATGTAATTATTTATTCACCTTATTAATAAATGTTCATTTATTGAACAACATAATAAATGTTAATTTCCAACTTATTTTGGGTTCATTTTATAGTATATATAATATAGTATAGTATAGTCATTTTTAAGCAAATGTTGAGTTAAATAAAACTACCCCGAAGGTTGGGTTAAACATTTAACCACTTAATGAAGTATTCACAAGTTGCTTAAGTCTTTTTTTATGTGTGTGTGTTTAGGAGAACTATCCATAATGCCATGTGCCTAAAGAGACGGAGCGTGTGAGAGACGTTTCTCCACCTGGCTTTTTGCAATGCCTTTGGAATGAGATGACAACATCAAATAGGGATGGCCACTGCATAGCTGTCAGGGCAAGAGAATGGAAAGTGTGGCGCTTGCTCGGATTTATGTGTGTTTGTGCAGGAAATACACTCAATGAGCTAATGTGGGTGTATATCAGAACAAATGCATACAAAGGGTTCGTAATTCAGGAGATCTGCACACTTTTCTATCACACTCATCATCACTTATGGGTTTGAGATATGCGACATGCAGAAACGCAAGCGTGCACTCGCACACACTACGTGCACACACACAATCAGTGATATCTTTGTTGCTTATCACAAGATCTAATTGTGAGTGATCCTTGGTTTTCCCAACCAGGGAATTTCCTCTCCTTGCTGCGGCTTCTTTGAGCATGTGTGTGTGTGTCTGTGCGTAAGTAGAAGTGGCTGCACGCCGCACCAGCAGGCGCTTTTGAAGTGCGCACACACAAACCGCATAAAAATCTGAACCAGATAATGTTTGCTCTCCGACAGGTTACAGCAGCCCCTTATGGTACATGTTGTTTCCTTTTGCACTCGCTGACACACACACACCTTTTTAAAGAAGTGATGACACACCATGGCAGGAGAGGAGAAAAAAAGAGGTTAGAGCATTTCTTTTTCATTATTCCTTCTCAGAATTACTTGTTTTCAAATGTCGGCCATCACTGTTACAGTGCCTCTCCACTCAAAACCTTCCATTATTAGTATAGTTTAACCAAATTTTGCCCCTCTGAATAATGTTAGATAACAACATGGGCTGCAGATGTGGGCTGCAGTTATTGCTGTGTCTTATAAAGTGAGAAAGAAAGCCATGAACAGGAAGAGTTACCTGTGTCAGTTGTGTTTCTACAGGCTTGCTGAGACTCGCCCTCCACCCCTTCCCCTCCTCTCGCTCACTCACGCGCTCTCTGATTGTCTGATTGATCTCGGCACTGTCTGCACGAGCTTTCAGTGCTGACTTTGGAGCCGTCCACACAGGACATGTACTTTAAAAACAGCTAAAAACAGCACAGCAAAATACAACACAGTGCAGGTGTTTTGAGACACATTTTAAACTTTTTTAAGCTTTAAACTATCTAAATTGTTGACTGTGGTTAAATTGTACTTGTTTAACAACACCAGAGTAAATTATTTTCATAGTTGTTGTTAGTTGTATATGTCATAGGTCAAAGAGCAATCAAAGGCAATGCTAAATTCTCGATCCACCAGCTGATCGCCTATGCTGTTTGTAATGCCTGTAATCATACTTTTTTTTTAGGAAATTAGTACTTTCATTCATCAAGGATTCATTAAAGTGATCAAAAGTGACAAAGACATTTATAATGCTACAGAACATTTCAACCTAGTCTCATGACGAAAACGTACCTTTGGGAACCTTTTCGCAATACGTACTGCCATGTACATTTCGTGACATATTCGATGTGGATTGTCCACTAAAAGAGTGTTCGTTTTTTCCCCGGAACAGATGAATGTAGATATGGTACATTTTACGTGACGTTGGTTTTGTAGGTGTCAGCGCAGTTCTGAATTGAAATGTCCATTGAATGGCACTATAACTGTAATGCTCTGTGACGTTTTAACATAACGTACCATCTGCACTACACCTAAACCTAAAAGCAAGCAAGCAGTTTTAGCTTGTTTTTCGATCTCTCATTTTTCAGTTTATTCATCATGAATCATGTTTTTCACAGGATTCGTACCCAAGCATTCTGCATCTTAAATCCAATTCCGTGCCGCTACCGAGCAAGCTTGTTACGTCCGGAAAGCGAAACATATGAAGCTGTAATCATAACTGTGTACAAAAATGATTACAAGTGCTTGCTGTTTTACAGCCTCAAGTGTTCATTTCTATTGGAAACGCAGTGGTATGTACTTATTGGTACGTATTTCACGTCTTGCGAAAAAGTTCTCAGAGAAGATTTATGTTTCAATTGAATGCTATTATTCTGAACTTTCTGTTCATCAAAGAATCACAGTTTCTGCAAAATTATTAAGCGGCACAAGAAGTCAGAAATGTTTCTTGAGCACCAAATAAGCATATTAGAATGATTTGTGAAGGACCGAAAGTGGAGTAATAGCTGGTGAAAATACATTCAAAATAAATATATTTCTATCATGACAACTCTCTGAAGATTTTAGCATGGTAATGGATATGACAGTGTTATTGTATTTGGTCTTGGCAAAATAGATCTGCTACTCTGCTGAATTGCTGCTGCTGATGCATAAATAGCATATATAATAACCCGTAGCAGGTGGAGCTGGGAAGGTGGAGGGTTTCAGAGGAACTGCTGTGAAATGCTTAAGTGAATGCTAATCAGCCATTCAAATGTAAAGCAGCAAGCTCATTGGCTGCATATGTAACATGAACCAATGAACCTTGTGCCAAGTAGTTTAATAAACGTGCAACTAATAGTCAACTAATGCCTAAAATGAACGACCTCTAGTCGACCAGAAAAATCTTTAGTCGAGTTCTATTTCATACATTTTTAAAAATGCCTACTTCTGTCATGAAACTCTAGATGGTGCAGGCTGATGGATCGTTAACGCAAACTGATGAGATTCACAGCGTTAATAAACCATATAAATACGCAGATAAAATAAATACGAATGTGTTAGGGAAAAACAGCAAGGAGGCTGCATTAATGTTTTCATAATTTATTGATAAACTAGTGCTTTGTTTTTCGGCTTAAGAGATGAAGTCGGCGACTCTGACTCGTCATCTTCGTGGATGTGCCTATTTGCATGTTTCATACAGATTACATAATCTGAGAATATTTGTTTTCTATCTGTATTGGTTCATTTGAAGGTAGACATTTCTCTCACTCACTCGTTTTGAAGTTTCTTGCTCAAGTTCACAGAGACCGAGATGGCAGAAAGCACATCCTGTATGCTTTCATTATTTTACAAAAGCACAACATTTCGTTGTTATTCTGAGTGCACACAAATAAACGTAGAGTCTTTACAGATCTGTATGACCAAAAATGACAGAGTATTTTAAGAGCAAGTGACCACACTGGCGCCTCCATCTGTCATGCAGACATTTGAATGGTAGTGTATAAAAACATTATTGAACGTTTGCATAAGGATCTGCAGGGAGTTTCCTAAAACCTTTTTTGTTTTGACACAATCTTAATTACATGACGCTTACTGTGCGAGATGCTTAAAAAACACCAATATGAAATGCAGTGAGCACAGATCTCCATCTGACTGTATTATGTCAATATGCCCTTACAGCTTTCATCACGTGCGTCTGCATGCGCATGCGGGTTGTTGTCGCCTTTTTAGATTTGCTTCTTGATCTCACTGTGATGATAAACTGCAGGCCAGCAGAAGAAGAGCGATAAAAACAGAGAAAGTATAAAGAACTTGATTTCATGTGATTTGAATGTTTGAGTTATTAAAAAAGCCTCCATTTACTCTTATTTGTGTCTGAAAAAAAGACAACCACTGAGATGTTAAAGCAATCCAATCTGAGATTTTTCTTCTATGGGTACAGCTGATCTGATAATTTTAAGGAGAGAGAAGACAACATTCTGATTTAGTTAAAATCACTACACAGAATCAAAGGCAGATAGTCACATGGCATTTTGTCTGTGTGTTTGAATTTGTCTAGAACTGTTTGTCACAGATCAGTCATTTGAAGGATGTACAGATGATATACTCATATATTTTTGGAAATCAGAAAAAAAAGCTACATATACAGTATATGTGTGTGCATAGACTTAATTGAACCTCAAGGGGAAACATATGCTCAAATCATACAATCTCATACACAGACACACATCCACATGTAGAGACACACTGCAGCAGCTCTGAGATGCAGCAGTGAAAGTGTACTGTCTGCAATCAATATATCCTTACAAGCCATCACTCAGTGGGGAGTGTGTGTGTGTGTGTGTGTGTGTGTGTGTGTGTCTGTGTGTGTGTGTCTGTGCAAGAAGACAGAGAGAGAGAGAGAGAGAGAGAGAGAGAGATGAGTTCAATATTCTTCAGTCCCCCTCCACTCTAACTAATTACTTTCACACTGTGTGTTTGTGTGTGCTTGTGTGTGTGCGCACATCAGAAGCTGAGACAGGTGCCTCAGGACACTTCTTATGAGACTGTTTATTCTGCTTTGTGTGAGCTTCAGTATTTCAGGTTGTTTACTGTGATCAGAGGGGAGGAGTGAATAGAAGGGCACAACAGAATATAAAAACATAACAGTGGTTGTGTAAAACCTTATCCTCTATTCATCCTCAATTCATTCCTAAATGAATCTACTTTCATTCTTCCATGAAGCACAAAACGAGACGTTTAGCAAAATGTTTATGCAGCTCTTTTCCATTGGTGTGTGGGACTGCAGATCTAAAACTAAGAAAAATGATTAGATTACCACACAAGAAGTGTTAATTTAGTATACTATTGTAGTATTTATTACTATTTTCAGTTAACTTTTATATATTTTTTTTGTAATTTTGTGATGTTATGTGTTTTTCTTTTTTATATATATTTTTTATTAGCTTTCATTTGTTTATTTTAGTTACATTTTAGTACTTTTTTTAGTTTTAGTACTTAATTTTAGTACTTCAGCTTATTTTGTGTTATTCACCAAGGCACTTTTTTATTTTAGTTTTTCAATTAATGAAAATGATCTTTACGTGGTATCATGATACTTTTGCTGTTCTTTTTTTGCACACACTTTATATGTTTTAAAGATTACACCTATCCTAAATCAGCAGTGTTTAAATAAAACCATTTTCTTAATACTGTTTCTTAATTCAGCATATAACAGATTTTATATGATAAAATGACAATTAAGACATTTCATTTATTCATAGAGGAGGTTGTTTTAGTTTTAGTCCTAGTTTTAGATGTGGTTTTAAACAATAACCACACTGCATACAAGTAGTCCATGTGACCCTGGACCACAAAACCAGTCATAAGGGTCAGTATTTTGAAATTAAGATTTATATATAATCTGAAAGCTGAATAAATACGGTTTCACTGACATATAGTTTGTTAGGATATAGGAAAATATTTAGCCAGGATACAACTATTTGAAAATCTGGAATCTGAGGGTGCAAAAAAAAATCTAAATATTGAGAAAATTGCCTTTAAAGTTGTCCAAATGAAGTTCTTTGCAATGCATATTACTAATCACAAATTAAGTTTTGATATATTTACGGTAGAAAATCTGTAATGAACATGATCTTTACTTAATATCCTAATTATTTTTTGGCATAAAAGAAAAAAAAAATTATATACCCGATATAGCCGAGCTACTGGTTTTGTGGTTCAGGGTCACTTATAAGTAATGTGCTTTACAAACCTTACAAAAAAAAGTATGTAATGAACAGACTGAATCTTTCCCTCCGCTGTAGCTCTTATAACATATTTGCTTTCATGTATATAATGTAATATAATCAAAACTTGTGCAACAAATGGTGGCATGCCATACTTGAATATATTATCTTAATTTGTTTTATGGAAGAAAAAAGTCTGTTGGTTTTAAACTAAATGAGGTAAGTAAATGATGACTGAATTTTTATTTTTGGATGAACTTTTCTGTTAAATAGGCAGTAACAGAATGGTACGCTTTACATTCTTCTTGGCACTCCTTTTTCCTCCTCCTCCTCAGCTGAAGCATTTTATCCCATTAAGAATATAAGAGAGAACTGCAGGCCAAATCTGCTGCATTGACACAAGGCATGTTCTCAATAAGTCATGCAAATTAGAGGATCGTCTTTTGGGAGCGTGCTGTCAATCAAATCGAACCCCGAGGCAATACTCAATCTCTCTGTCCTCTCAAAGCTTAAAGAGGAGTTCAGGATGGGGAGCACAGACTTAGTCTTCCTCATCCATCATGCTAAAACTGGCACCGTCACAGCCAACTTCCTCACTTTGGATAAATGAAACTTAGTAATGTATGTCTAAATATTTTGGATTAAATTTGTCTTCAAGGCAAAACTATATCTTCATGAAGTTTCTCAAAGCATTAATGCAGATTGTTTTACTCTGCATATTAGGAAGGGGTGTAATCATTAAAATAGATGTAAAGTATGTGCAGAGAAACAAAACAGCAAAAAAGTAGTATATTTTCAGCTTGATTTTGTGGATTTTTAGCATGGTCATGACTTTTTAGTACAATGATAACACCAGCTTGCATAACGTGCATACAAAGAAGCAGGAAAACAGTTATTTAATGATATAATGAGAACATAGTAATTTACAAGTGCGTGTCTTGACTTTGCTTTGGTGTGTGTGTGTGTGTGCACGTGTGCAAGATGAATTAGTGGTTCAGCTAATACCATCTTGGAGGATATGAAGGCACAAACAGTTATTATGTTAACACTGAACATAACTACACTTATAATGAGCTTGTCAACCTCAAACATCTACAAACATTGTGGCAGAAAGAGGAACTCGCTCATTTGTTTAATTTTTTTACTTTCTCTCTGTAATCTACTTTCTTAGAATACATTATTGTAGCTCAAAGTTTATGAGGAAATATTAGATTAATTGTATGTTATATTAATTATATATTAGAAATCTTAATTACACTGCATTTAACATGCCAACCTTATAGATTTCTCATTAGAAATTTGGTATGAGATGTTTTTTCTGAATCTGAGAAGCACAGGATTTAAGCAGAAGTCTCTATCTATTCTTCACTGAATTGTGTTGCTTTCTGGGAGATACAGTTGAAAGAATAAAGATTCCATTTGTGATTTTTTTATTTTTTTTTTTAATTAATCAGTTATACGTAGTAAGGGATATTTTTTTGGTTTACTTATTTATTTTCTTATTTAAGTTTGTCGTAAGGGTACATTTTTTGAAATTGAGATTTATATATAATCTGAAAGCTGAATAAATAAGCTTCCACTGACATATAGTTTGTTAGGATAGGACAATATTTAGCCGAGATACAACTATTTGAAAATCTGGAATCTTGAGGATGCAAAAAAAAAAAATAAAGTTTCGAGAAAATTGTCTTTAAAGTTGTCCAAATGAAGTTCTTAGCAATGCATATTAATAATCACAAGTTAAGTTTTGATATAGATATCTTTATGGAACATGATCTTTACTTAATATCCTAATGATTTTTGGCATAAAAGAAAAAAATTGATTGTTATTGATTTCCTTATTCATTTTCTTATTTATATTTGTAACACAAAATTCAAGTTTATCCAAACTGACAGTCTAAAGAATTGAATTTTGCTTAAGGAAGGTGTCTAAACTTCAAATTCCCAAATTTTAAAATGGGTCTTAAAAATAAAAACTTAGAAAATAAGAGAAGTTAAACGATTCGTTCACTCCTGAATTAAAATTTCCTGATAATTTCTTCCTCTCCTCTATGTCATCCAAGTTGTTCATGTCTTTGTTTCTTCAGTCGAAAAGAAATGACATTTTTTGAGGCAAACATTCCAGGATTTTTCTCTGTATACTGGACTTCAATGGGAACCAACGGGTTGAAGGTCCAAATTGCAGTTTTAATGCAGCTTCAAGAACTCTACATGATCCCCGTTGAGGAATAAGGGTCTTATCTAGTGAAACGATCAGTCATTTTCTAAAAAATTACAAAAAAAAAAAAAATGCACTAGTTCGACTTCATGCATCTCGATGGAATAATCAAGGTCAAGCGTGGTTAGTTCATCTGTGTACTCCGGTTCACAAAGGTAGGATAGGGCGAAAAACTCTCCTCCAACTTTAAAATTGCCAAACATCGTTTTACCTTTTTCTGTAAAGGGCATTTAATTTTCTTTGCACATTCACTAAACACTGGGTCGGGACTTCTGCCTATGTCATGCATGTCCTTTCCAATGTGATTATGTAATGTGTGAAGTCGAGCTAGTGCAAGACGAACATTTGTGGTTAGAAATTATTATTTATTTTATTTTTTTTTTTTTTAGAAAATGCCTGATCGTTTCGCTAGACAAGACCCTTATTCCTTGGCTGGGATCGTGTAGAGCCTATTGAAGCTGCACTGAAACTGTGATTTGGACCTTTAACCAGCTTCAATCCTCATTGAAGTCCACTATATAGAGAAAAATCCAGGAATGTTTTCCTCAAAAACCTTAATTTCTTTTCGACTGAAGAAAGAAAGACACGAACATCTTGGGTTACATGGGGGTGAGTAAAATATCAGGATTTTTTTTTTATTACAGAAGTGAACTAATCCTTAAATATTCAGCGTTCCCATTTCTGTGTTTACAAGTGACCTAACAGAATAAAAATCTCCTCAAACACCCACAATCTGACACTTCTCTCATTCTCATTATCAGTGGCGTGTGTGCGTACCTTTGACGCATGAACACCTGTGCAGTTTTTACCTGAGCCACAAAGACATGCAGGTGAAAGATCACTCACTTCAACACCTGTCTTAGAACAACACGTGTTGTAACCGTCCAAACACACACACGCACATTCTCACAAATATATGAGATGTGTGACTACACAGACGGTGTCTCTCTTTCTCTCTCCCTCTCTCTCTAAGGTGAAAATAGTGAAAAGTAGATCTGTCGATCTGGCCACATCAGTTTCACCACATCCTTTAGCTGTAGCAGTGTTTCTGCTTGGGGGAAAACCCCTGTGTGTGTGTGTGTGTGTGTGTGTGTGTGTTACAGGCTGGGGTGTGTGCAGGCAGACTGACTCTCAGTTAGGAGAACCCCTGGCTCATCATCACAGAGATTTAGAGATCACACAACATGCAGAGCTTGCTGATATGCCTGCGCACACAAATAGAAGTATCATCCCACCCTCCAACCCCCCAAAAAGGGGAAAAGACACACAGTTCAGACACTCCTACCCTACATAATGTCAGTTATGTAAGCTGTACAGTTTTGCTGTGAACTTTTACACAGGACAAACTCTCTCCTTTTATTTCTCGGTCTGTCATGCGGCTACTCAGCATTTAAAAAACAATGTTGAGATACACTCAACAACTCAGTAAAACATGGTAGCCTCTAACTGTTTCCTTAAAGGGATAAGTCGATCATGAAAATTCAGTCGTGATGTATTGATCTTTTTTTTCAGTAAGAAATTTTGCATTTGATTTACTATTTTATTTCCGACTTAATGGATGTTAAGTGACAGAATTTGTGTCATTGTAATTAGCAGATTCCCTAGTTTAATTTGATATATAACATCACGTAACAAACTAGAAATATCATGGCTGAGCAGATGGCATGGTTTGAAACATTACTTTATACTGTGCTTATTATAGAACCAAAAACATTATAGGCTACATTTATCATAATAGTGAGCATTAGCACTGTTGCGTTTTAGATTTAGTCTCTTTTATGTACAGCAGTGGCTAAAAGTGATGTCCGGCCTAGGAAAATGGACATCTTTGCCCTTTATTCAAATATTTATTATTAAGGACTTTGTAAGCATAGTTGCATAGTTGTGCTCAGTTGTTTCATTTGTAATAATAACACAATGAAACATGGCAAATTGCGTCCTGCAAAGAAATTACACACAACATGCAAAACTTATATAGTTTTGGCATGGACAGAGACTGCTGTTATCAAAAGCAAGGAGGTACCAACAAAATATTAATAACTGATTACATTCTTGTATTGAATGTATGTTTTATTTCCTGTCAGCCTTGTTTTTCTGTTCATTTTCTATGCATTCCATGACAAGCTGTAGTTGTGTGCAAATATGTTGCAGTTAGATATTTTAAGCAAGTTATATCTTGTAGCATCATTAAAAGCAAATATTGAGAAATATTTACTACAGAATTCACTTTTGGTCACTATTCATAAAAGATAAATTTTTTTATGTTTTTTTTTTTTTTAAGTCTCTTATGCTTACCAAGGCTGCATGAATATGAGCATAAATACAGTAAAGTAATAATATATTTAAATATTATTACAATTAAAAGAAATTATTTTCTATTTAAATATGTTTTAACATATAATTTATTCCTGTGATTGCAAAGCAGCTGAATTTTTAGCACCAATTATTAAGTTTTAATACCGATTTGGTGCTCAAAAAACATTTATTTTTATTATTAATAATGTTAATAACAGTTGTCCTGTCTAATATGTTTGTGGAAACCATTATACATTTTTTCCAGAATTCTTGATGAATAGAATTCAAAGGAACAGCATTTATTTAAAATATTTTCTTGTAACACTGAAATTGTATTATTGTCACTTTTGATCAATTTAATGCATCCTTGCTGAATAGAAGTATTAATAAAAGAATGCTAAGTATATGCTGTCATGCTAAGTATACTACAAATACATTTACATATTTATGTACTTTATAAAAATACCCTGCAGTTGTACTTTTGGTATCTTAAACTGGTATACTTAAGGTCTGCTATATTGGTACTAATTGCAATTTTTAATTGTGCAAAAGTACTGCTGAAGTCCAACTAAAGATATACTGAAGTATATTTGATTGTGCTAAAGTGAAACTATTGCAAGTATACTTTAGGTACACTTTAAATATATTGCATTTAAAGACCAGATTATTCAAAGATCATATAGTCTTCATCATTAGTGACATTAAAACACATTTAGGCCTAATATTAAGAAATGTACATTGTCCGCTAATACTCCAAATAAAGTTTAATTACAATTTTTATATTATTTATATGTCTTGAGTGATATGTCGATAAATATGTTAATATATTTAAATTATAGTTATTATGAAATAAATGTATTTTAAATATATTACGTTTTACTAGGGAGTGTATATTTTCGTTCTTTTTTTTTTACAATTTTATTTGGTGTTTTGAATTGAAAGGCATAATTTTATTTTTCCAGCTAACCCCAGTCATTACTGTAATGCACTTGTATATGACACTTATTTAGATGTAGTTTCATTTAGAATTACATTTTTAATTTGTAGCATTTAAATTGGAATTATATCGATGTTTGAGAGAGTGCAAACAAAAAAAGGGTTACAATGCTCACCATCTCCCCTATTTCTCTGTAGTGTGTTTCGAGAGCCCTCATACCAGTGTTATTTTGGAAACGCATGTGTGCCCCAGAGCCACCTCTCCCCTTACACTCCTTAAAAAGTATCATTTCCTTCCTTAAACACACATACAGTCACCTCACTCTCAGACAGCCAGATTGACAGGCAGCCAGCTCATCGAGTGTCATCAAAGCCAATGAATCACAACCGTAAGGGGGGAAAGGAAGTGAAAAGCATCAAACAGAAAGAAATAAGAGATGGGAAAACACAAAGCACTTGCCAGTCAGCGTAATTGCGGAGTTTCAGACCACACGTGACTCTGTCTGTCTTAAAATGACCTCATGCTTCATAAGAAAACTTCCACCTGCACTGGCTAAGTTCTGCATTCTGCAACAGCTTTGAAAGCTCCTAGTGCATGGCTTTCAAAAGACACTTAGCAGAAGAAAAGGCCACTTTGTGGCAGGCCAGAGGTGTCACTTGAGAAGGTTGCCGTTGAGGGAAATCGTTTTTAGGTCATTGTGTTTTAATGTTAGCACTGTGCTGCCTTTTTAACAGCAGGGTATTGAGAGAGAGAGTGGAAATGGAAAGATTCTAAAGCATGAAATGAACATTTTTAGCAAATCGTATTACTGTAGACTGTTTAGCATAACTTTTTAGGCTTGTAAGCATTTAAAAGCTCATTTGATTTCATTTCAGCTCAACAGGATCAATGAGAGCCAGACAGCTGTAGACACCTGCTGTCCCTGCTTACGTTTCCCCCTAAAGTCAACCTTTTTCTCCAAATAGAAATTCAATAACCATTCACCTCTAACAGGTGACCTTATGTTTCTACTGAAAAGACAGACACAACAAAATGCAGTCGTTTGAACTGTTTAATTCCCCAGTGAATTCTGGAACATTCTCAGGCTCTTAAGGATCTGGTTTAATGACATGAGAGATGAACAAAAAACGGGGGGACACCAAAGTGGATCACATACAAGCGAAAACTTAACAACTCATAAGAAAATACTTTCTTCAGTAGTTCTATTTCTAGAATGTCTCTATAGCGGTAGAAAATAAAGCTCTCGTGACGTCCTGGTACATCTTGCATATATTCTTGTAAAAATATACTTTCAAAATAAATAAATATATAAAATAAATATCTTTAAAAAACATAAATTAAAGGACCTAAAGAAAAATGCTCTGAGGAGATTGTCTCCTGCTTGTCCATGCCAGTGTTTGGAAGAGTATGAAATCTCAAAAGCATTTCACAGAATTCCTTCAGAAGCCTTCTAGAATTTTCAGTAGTAGTCGTCGATGTCCATCATTCTCTGGCGAGAAGTCCACCAGTGCTTTCTTTTAATCCAAATCTCTTGCGTCCTACAGTACGTAGAGCAGGTGTGAATGGATCCAAAACAGTGTTCTGTTCTTCACTATCCAGACGTTTGGTTCCTGCCACGCCAGTCAAGGGCTTTCCATGTCTCCTGCTAATGCTCCAACCTTGGCCCGCAAAACAGGGCCTCTTTCCCCTCCCCGTCTCCACAGCTTTCTCCTGAGACAGGTTTGTCCGAGGGGGATAAAGAGCATGCAGGTGCTTTTTTGGGGTTTGAGTTTAAGGTACAGTGGTTTCAGCTGTGACCTAGTATCTCCTTGTAAAGCTCAGGAACCCGCTCTGGATCCACAGGCCGTGGCAGGAAATGCGTGAAGCGCTGGTGCCTCCGAGAGCGAGCTCCGTCTCGAGACGTCCCGTCTTTGTTGAGGGCTACGTAATAATGGGATCCTCGCTCGCCGTGTCGATACAGGTTCGAAGAGTAAGTGTTGTACCAGTTCTCCTCAAACTGCTCCCTGAACACACACTCGGCCGTCAGCTTTTCCTAAAAGAGAAAAAGAGGCAAGGGTTAATCACACTGCAAATGGAAGAATAAACTGTGTCCAAAGGCTATTTGAAATTACGCCATAAATCACTCTCTCGCTTTAGCACGACCAGGCTATGAATGAAATTAATTGTTGCATTGCTCAAAATAATATACAGCTGGCACAGCACCAGTGAGAAGAAGGCAGTGCTATACTTACAGATCCATACAGTTTGCCCTCGCTGTTCATTCCCAGATACCTTCCGCTATCCACACCACGGATGCTCACCATCCCCACAGCGAGGCTAATGAATTCCAATATACCTGTGAGGAAAGCACAGCTGTTAGTTTCCAGTTGAGACAGCAGGACAAGCACCTGCAATAGTGGCATCAAACTGCCCTATACTTAATTCATGACGTCTTTCACACTTAATCACTGTGTTTCGCTATATTATAATGTTATTGGAGTACAGTACGACAGTTAGGTGTAAGAAAATAATAATAATCAGTGTCGTCATAATAATATCACATTTTACATTACAGTGCAATTACATGAGCAGTCAGTAATTTCATTAGTTGACCATTCAAATAATCATCAGCCCTATCAATCTCTTTACATAAGTGAACTGCATGTGCAGTTGTGTTGTATGATTATTATTACTATATTAGTCTAAACATCGATGAATAATAGGCTACTTACCAAATCTGCTGTGGTCTTTCCTCGTGCCTTGCACCGAACCGTCCGGTAATATCTCGAGGTGGTAGCCGGTCCTGCAGTAGAGCTGCCGCCGGCGGAGGATCCCTTTCAGATGCGTCAGGTCCGGTGAAGTGCTGCGTGACAGGCGCTCGGCGGAGACGATGTGCTCGTTCATCAGAGCACCGGAGTCCCCGGGGGGCGTGAGGACGAAATGAGACCCGTGCGCAAAGCTCTCCAAGCCGTGAGAGAAGCTGCCCGCCAGCTCGCCGACTGCACCCATCACCGCCACTCGAAGAAAAGTTACCTTGAGGAGAACCCCTGTGGTTTCTCTTTCCCTGGTGTTTTGCGCAGTCACCGCTTGCGGCTTTGACAGTCAATGCGTGTTTACATCCGATTCTATCTCTCTCTTCTGGCTTTAGCACATGCTCTCTCGACCTTCCAGGCTACTCCCCTTTGCTCCGGTCCCCTGTGTATCCAATACTCTCTCTTACGCACTCCAGCACACAAGCTTATGCGGCTTCTCTCCTCTTGTGCTCTCTGGATGTGACTGGCTCTTGCTCTGAGACACCCAGCCTAAATATGGCCCTTATGTAAATGCCCTCTTGACATATGCTAATTGAGTCCTTTATAGATGACTGTTTGAAACATAACTCCTTGATCGTTTGATCCTCTTCTTCTGTCTTCTTTGATGATCGGTTTCATTTGCATCCACGCGTTTAATCCATTGATGGATTATGATAAAAGTGCACAAAGCAACATTGTGGAGATCTGTGGACAAATCTTTGCAACGAGGAAAAGAAAAGTGCAGTTGGATGGAGAAGAGGGATGCGCACTGTGTACCGATCCGTTCTGTTCCCCGGGGTTTACGCGCACTGACGCGCTCTGGCGAATCTCTAGTGTGAAGCAGGTGGAAGCCAAGGAGGAAAAAAAAGGAAAAGAAAGGGGGCGGTGCTCGATAGAGAACGAGAGAGCGAGGGAGAGAGAGAGACAAGACTTCAAGGTGTGTAGTTATAGCCTATGTGTGTGCACGTTGTTATTTGCGATTTGGTTCATACACTTAAAAACAAATTTTACTCTGAAATCGCTAGTGAATTTCACAATTAATTACAAAGAAACTGCCAATATTAGCCTACGGTGAATTATAAATTCTTATTGAAAAGTTGAAAGACATATTTTTATTTACAACTTACATACCGTCATACTCGGGTTTAGACTTTCGCTTGGCTGCCACAGCCAGGTGTAAATTTATACGAGCTATAAAGCGTGCATGTTACTGGCTTTAAAAGAATAAAGATGGAAAAGTCAAAACAACCTGCACATCTGTGCAAGCGCCACCACTGCACTGTCAGCCCTGACTGAAGTCAAAGTGCCTTTGAACAGTTCCAGCATAACATGAGTTGAGATGAAGTATCAAAGATATCAGAGATCAAAGATTCATTACGCACAAAAGAAGGGTCATTAACACAAAGGAAACGAACTGTTTGATGGCAAATCGTTGATACTATGAGTGATTGATATAGAAATTTTCCAGCCCAACAGCTAAGAACATGCCTCAAAGTAGATATTACATGAAAGATCACTTAGGTATGGATCTGATGCTGCCTTATTAAATTAAAAAAGATGTGCAGTCGACTGCGCTGTTATACTGAATACTCTGAGGAGACCCACCAATGCATTTTTGGTTCACTGTTTATTAAATGCAATCAGTTATAATACAGTTTATATATATATATATATATATATATGCACTAAACTGTCTAATCATCTACAAACATTAAATGCCAAACCCCTTTTTTGCTCACTCTCTCTGGAGGATAGATCACTTCCACATAGGTGATTTATCAACGGTTATCTCTAGGGACGCGTTCTCCCACGTTGTTCCCCTTAGCTCATTAGTATTTATGATCTCCAAAAATACCTTAAACCAAAATCAATGTGGTCAGATAGAGCTGGATCAATCCACAGGCGCAGTGGATCGATCACTTACAATAGAGATGTCAGTTATGTGCCAGATTTCGCGGTGACATTGACAGTTTGCTGCATGGGTAAACTTAAAACAAGTCATAGGTGTTTGGTGTTTTTCATAAAAGCAACATATAGGCTCTGATCAGACTTTGAGGTCGTACTACAGATGTGCAAAGCAGATGTGCGCGTTTGACTTAAAACGACTGTACAGTGCAAGTGCCAAAACTAATTTGCGTAATGACACTACAATAGGGATTAACCTATGTGTGAATAGACGTTAAAACCGTTTGAATATGAGACCGATGAAAAGAAAGTTAAAATATGTGATTTTCTATACTTTGTACAGGCATTGTGTGAATTATTCAGTAGATTTCTTAAGTTTCTGTGTACATTTTACAGTACAGTAGCGTAAATCTCATGTTCGCCTTGCTCAACAAAAATAAAAAATGTTATATGTAAATCCATATTACAGTTAAAAACACTTGTACTTATGTTTTGTCCATGTACCGTAAAAAGAAAAAGCCACGTCTCCTCAGGCCGCTTGACAAATTTCTACTATTTACTTTAATTTGAAACGCACTTATATGCAAGAGGAAAACCCTGAAATTTGTTTTGACTTCTTTTGAGGGATTCAAGCTTGGGAATTTGACCCGTCCCTTATAATTGTACACATACCAGTGCGTTGGTAACCGATTTAATTTATTCAGAGTTAGTAAACGTGTACATGTTTTCTAAAAGTTCACAGATGCCATGTATATAGGACTTGCTGCCGCTCTGGTCTGGGTGATCCCACTGAGGGAGCAGCACATCTCGCGATGAATGAATGAGAACTCGAGAATCTTGGACAAAATTTGTCATACCAACAATAATGGCCGCTGTGCGCAGACTAGGAGTCATATTTAGGAGTTTGTCGCCGTTGTCAGCTTCACGGAATGCGCCTTTTCGTTCCCCGGTGAAGGATAACCGATGCATACGCAGAGGAATAGCGGTTGCTGTGGGCGTTGCGGCCGGAGGAGCGGTGTTGTATTATTATTATTATTCAGAAAAGAGCGGATTCAGAGGAAGGAAAGCCCCGATAAATGGAATAGGATGTCGGGCTCTGCTGCCTTCACTACCCGCTGTAGCCGCGAAGGAGAAGGTATGACTGTTCCCACTGTTCCCAGTGCCACGTAACACTGCTTCCTATTAGTGTTTTTTTCCTGGCGAGGGATTTCACTACTGTCAGTGTCAAATCTATGCAACTGCTTGTCGGAGAGGGACTGTGTAGCCTACTGTTATTAGGCTTGGTGAATTGTTTTGCTTGCGCACACAAATAGTCATAATGCTTGGATGACAATGCGTATTTGTGTGATGCTGCAGCAGGAAGAAGGGCGCTTTCCTCAGTCATGGTGCTGAAATGACTGCGCATACGTTTCAGATCACATAGTCTAGCGTTACGGTTGGATACAAGAGCTATGCACCTATCTGTGCTGTATCATAGAGGCTTGTCAAACTGTAATCTGCACCCTATCAGCGTCGAGCTGTCATGTCTAAGTACAGAATTCTTTGGCACGTGCGTGTAAACATATTTTTGGGATTTTTGTTCCTTTGGCAGACAGTCAGCTTTGGTTTCCATGGGCTGCCAGATGTTTTGGTTTGACTTTTCCACTTAGTAACTAAATGTTTCCCTGACTTGGGTGGAAAGGTTGCAGTTCAGAGTTGCAGTTCAAGCTCTTTCATTCCTTGTGTGTTACCACATTAAATAAAACTTTTCTTTGACTTCTAATGCATAGAGATAAAAGATTATGTTTCCCTGTAGATATAAAAATCTTACTCCCGGTTTCACAGACGAGGCTTAAGCCTAGTCTTAGATTAAAATGCAAGTCTGAGCTGTTTCTACTAAAAGAAACTTGCACTGATTGATCTTAAAATAGCTCAGTACCCTTGTTTCATCTCGAGATGCACACCAGTAATGTCTTTTATAAGGAATGTTTATAAAAATTACATTAATGTTCTAATTGAACTATATATATGGCCTAATCCAGGCTTAATCTAAATCCTGTCTGTGAAACCAGCCCTAAATCTTATTTAATCCATTGAAATGTTAAACTCATTTTACATCTTAGAAAATACATAATTCTGCATCGTAGCATTATGCTATGTATTCGTGTTTTTGATGTATTGATGTTTTCCAGAGCACTTTTTTATATTTTTAATTAATACTGAGAAACAAAACTGTAATGAAAAAAGTATTTTTACTTATGATGACATGATTCCATAGAGATTTTCTTATTTTTATTTAAAAAATTGAATGTTACTACAAATAAAATGTAATTTACTTGAATACATACTTATTTTATGCTTGTATGTTATTTTGAAATGTAAGTATTTACATTTTTATTTGTAGTTCTAAATAGTCTACAGTAAACAGATTTTTTAATGTTTTTTAAAAAAGTCTCTTCTGCTCACCAAGCTTGCATTTATTTGATCCAAAGTACATCCGAAAATTTTTAAATAATTTTACTATTTAAAATAACTGCTTTCTATTTGAATATATTTTAAAATGTAATTTATTCCTGTGATCAAAGCTAAATTTCAGCATCATTACTCCAGTCTTCAGTGTCACATGATTCTTCAGAAATCATTCTAATATGCTGATTTGCTGTTCAAGAAACATTTATTATTATTTCTATTATTATTATTTTTATTATTATTATTATCAATATTTAAAACAGTTTAGTACATTTTTTTTTAGAATTCTTTGATTAATAGAAATATCCAAAGACCAGCTTTTATCTGAAATGAAAAGCTTTTGTAACATTATACATTATACCATTCAAAAGCTTTGGAGCCAGTATAATTTTTTTTATTTATTTTATTATAGGAATTCATACTTTTATTTATCAGGTATGCTTTAAATTGATGAAAAGTGATAATAAGGAAATTTATAATGTTACAACAGATTTCTATCTCAGATTAATGCTGTTTTTCTGAACTCTCTATTCATCAAAGAAGCCTGAAAAAATTCTGCTCAGCTGTTTTCAACGTAATAATAAATGTTTTTTGAGCAGCATAACAGAATATTAGAATGATTTCTGAAGGATCATGTGACTGGAGTAACGATGCTAAAAATTCAGCTTTGAAATCACAGGATTAAATTACATTTTAAAATATATTCAAATAGAAAACAGTTCTTTTAAATAGTAAAAATATTTCAAGATTCAAGTTTTTGCTGTACTTTAGATCAAATAAATGCAGGCTTGGTGAGCAGAAGAGACTTCTATAAAAAACATTACAAATCTTACTGTTCACAAACTTTTGACTGGTAGTGTATATCTTTTATTAGATATTTTTATTTAATAATGCACGTGTACCAGTGAGGAAAAAATCATACAGTTTTGTGACACGAACAAGAACAGTTACACATGATGCCTTTCATGATGACCTTTTGATGTCTGACCTGTTCATCCTGACTGAACAAAGACAGTTTCAATAATTTAATAATTAGCCATTTAACACTAACACTATACAGAGATGATAAAAACAATGGCTTTGAAATATATAAATATTAACAAATTACATTGTTCATCATTGGTTCTTGCAGGCTCCACTGTTTGATTTTGATGAAACTGACGTGTACATGTCGTCTCACGAGCATCGTTTCCGTCTCTTCAGCTCGGTGGAGTATGAGGGACAGCTGTACATGACTCCTCAGAACTTCATCGAGTCGGTCACCATGAGCGAACCCCGCAGTGAGTAATGAGAAAGAGATGTCTAGGTGTCATTTATTTATTTATTTTTTTAAGATAAAAATGCTAAAACAATCATATTGTAGGACATTTTATATAAAGGAAATAGGACTGGCTTCTTTCTCCCAAGTTCTTCATAGGGCACATAAAACAGCATTTTTGTAAAGCACTTAAATCTTTATGGCGATGTAATGTTTAATTAAGTCATCATTGCAAATTAAATGGTTTGTTGTTGGGCCTTAATCTAATAAATGAGTTAATAGCTTGCTAATGAATAAATATTAGAAACAAACATCGTTAATGGGTCTTAATGGATCAGATCAAAGCTGTGCAAGAGAGCATCAGAAGTGCTTAGCTGGATTCAACCCGTGCTTTGAAGTGCATGTTTTGATAGAATAAATGTCATGATGTTCCACAGTAAACACAACAGGCGCAAGACTTATACAACATCGATTAATGCTATACCTGCAAGTCCCTATTGTTTGTACTTGCTCTGTGTTATGACAAATGTTGAGTATGAGTAGCAGGAGCCGAATGATTGTTTATTTTGATGTGTTTTAAAGATCATTTCAGAAAATCCAAATAAGCAGATCTTTATTGGAAATGTTTTAAACAAACACTATACTTTTGTAGTTGTTCAATGAGCCAAAAATGATTATTGCACATGTACTTGTCAAACAGTCCTTGAGACATTTATGGTTTACAGCCGGTAGTCAATTAAAGTCAGGGTTTTAATAACTTAGCACATTAAAGAAAGCTATTGACTCAGAAAAACTCCAGAAGAAAGACACATGCTTGAACATGCCATAGAGGTATGAAATACTTTAAAGCAATAAACTGCAATTTCTCTAAAGTAAGACACTTAAGACAGTGCTATAGGAAGAAAGGAAGGACAGCTGATCATCCTTGCAGTTGCAAACCACATGTAACCATGTGTTCTCCCAGATGTGTTCAAGAACTTGGAGTAACATCTCAAAGCAAAAACTGGCAAATCTGGTACAGTCCATGACGATGAGATAAACTGTAGTATTAGAAAAAAATGTTTGCTCTCGCTGTCAGCTTAGCACAAAAATAGTTTTGATAGTTGCATTATGTCTGAAGCAATGCCTGTAGGATGAACTGAGCCTCTTGGCAAAGCTCCATGGAGCTGGTTGCCATGAGAGAACACATTACTGTTTACCCCAGCTCTTCTTCTGTTGTATGACAGTGAACTGTGTCTGCTCAAAAAAAGCTACTTCAAAAATCTTGTTGTTTTGTCTGATAGCTAAATATTATGAGACCCCCATTCTGATGTTATCTCACCGGCCACCCTCTTTCTGTTTCTTTCTGTCTGTTATTCTTAGTAAAGAAACCTTGGAGGTCTCTCACCAAACAGGTATGTTGTAAATCTATTCTTAATGCATGCTATGTAGATAAGATAGCTTAGTGAAATTATGCATTATTTCTAGATAATAGTCTATAAATAATAATAATAATTAATTTTGTCATGATTTACAGGAGCTGGAGAAGATCTTGTCCGACACTCCACCAGTGTGGAAAGGAACATCTAAGCTGTTCAGGAACCTTCGGGAACGAGGTGAGTTTTGTATTCCAGCTCATTACTTGAAACACTTCATATCAAGACTGAGTGTGTATATATGCTGAAGTAAATATGGAAGTAATCGTATAATATACACTACTATTTGGGGGTCGGTAAGATTGTTCTGAGGCTGCATTTATTTGACCAAACACACAGTAAAGACAGTAATGTTGTGAAATGTTAATGCAATCTAAAATTACTTTTCTATTTTAATGTATTTTGAAATGTGCTGATAAAGCTGAATTTTAAGCAGTCAATACTCCAGTCTTCAGTGTCACATGATACTTCAGAAATCAGATACTACCAAAAAAAAGGTAAAAAAAAATGTACCTCAAAATTATGAGCCCTATCTACTCACATCATGTAGCTATGAGATAGAGAGGGACACAAGAATATTTCCTGATCATAAATTTAGAGGTGTAATTAAAATCAGTCTCAGCCAGTGGACTAAAACATAACCTGTTCGGTAATGGCAATTATTTTACATGGAGTTTAATGATTTAAAAAGAAATATATATATATATATATATATATATATATGTGTGTGTGTGTGTGTGTGTGTGTATATACATATACATACATATATATATATATCTATATATATATATATAAACAATGGAATAAAATGCAAAGATTTTCTCAATATTGTGTTCATAAGTTGAAATTTAGAGGTTAGAGTTCGGGACAGCCACCTCCCAATTGAAAGTACCTAATACATGATGATTTTATATATATTAAGCTTACTGATATATTAAATATTATTGTGGGTTTCAGTAGATAATAGAAGGATCTTGGTAAACATCTAAGATTTGAATTCTTAAATGCTTTTTAAATGTGTTTTTTTTGGTTGTGGGACAGCAGTTCGCGCTAATTCTGTAGAATGGCGCATATACAGTTGCATGTGAAAGTGCAGAATCTGTGAAAATGTGAATAATTTTAACAAAATACTAGAGATCATACAAAATGCATGTTGTTTTTATTTAGTGCTGTTCTGAGTAAGAAATTTTACATAAAAGATGTTTACATATAGTCCACAAGACAAAAAAAAATAGCTGAAATTATTAAAATGACCCCCTTCAAAAGTTTGGGAACCCTTGGTTCTTAACACTGTTGTTTTATTTTGTGATGGTTGTTCGTGAGTCCCTTGTTTGTTCTGAATAGTTAAACTGAGCACTGTTCTTCAAAAAAATATTTGAACCCTTTCCAGCAGTGACTGTATGATTTTGAGATCCATGTCATGTTTTGACACTGAGGGCAACTGAGGGACTCATATGCAACTGTTACAGAAGGTTCAAACATTCACTGATTCTTCAGAAGGAAACACAATGCATTAAGAGCAAAGGGCTGAAAACCTTTTGAATTTGAAGATGAAGGTAAATTGTACTTAATTTGTCTTCCGGGAAACATGTAAGAATCTTCTGTTGCTTCCGAAGGGCAGTACTAAATGGAAAAAAAAAAATTATATTTTAACAAAATAAGAAAAATGTTTTCACCCCCCAGCTCTTAATGCATTGTGTTTCCTTCTGGAGCATCAGAAATCTGCAGGACCTGGAGGATTTTTCTGAAGAACAGTGCTCAGTTTAATTTTTTTAGAACAAACAAGGGATTTCTGAAAAAAAAAAAAAAAGATAGATCATCCAGGTTACCACACACAGTATTAAGAACCAATGGTTCCCACTTTTAAAGGGAGCTATTTTAATAATTTTAGCTATTTTGTGGTCTTGTGGACTACATGTAGACATCTTTTATGTAAAATATCTTACTCAGGACAGTACTAAATAAATAATAACATGCATTTTGTATGATCTCTCTTATTTTGTTAAAATTATTCACATTTTCGCAGATTCTACAAGAGGTTCCCAAACTTTCGCATGCAACTGTATACTCAGTCACTCATTTAGTGTACTGTCTGATACCATCAGTGAACCATTGTATCACATTATTTCTTACGGTAAAAGCATGGGAAGACAGAAAGGGGGTAAAAATATTGTTTCTCAGTTTTGTGGTGGCTGTATAGAATCATATGAAATATACTTGAGAGATGCTGAATTGTTCGTCGTTCCTGTCTCTGGTTCTCTTTCTCTCTTGCTCACTCTCAGTGGGTACCAGTCAAGCACCAGTTAAGCATGGGCCTGAGGCTTTTACTTCCTGTGAGCACTCCTAAAAATAGCTGCGTTCACTCTCTACGTCTCCATCTCGCTCACTGTTTCCATTTCCTCTCTCTCGTTCTCTCACTGGGACCAGTGCAACATGCATTCTCCGGGCAAAATACATGCTTGCTGACCAGAACGAAGATTAAACCCTAAAAACAGAGTGCGAGAGTGCCTAATAACTGCAAGAGCGAGCAGTTCTAAAGCAGCACAGCCACAATTAAAGTATTTGCTCGTGGCGTACGTAGCAGCACTCGCTCACACCACCAGCTAATTCCCAGCGGTGATAATTATACACACACACACACACTCCACCCTCTTACACTCCAGCAGGACTCTAAAAATAAACCCTCTGAATTCTGTTCTTCCTGGTCGTAATTACAGTTTTTGAAATCATCACCTTAAATTGGCGGCGGTACATTTATCTTGTTGGTTTCACTGATGTGGAGCCATGCATCCAGAAGATCCCCGTGCGCGAGAAGCTTCAGCTTGACACGCCGTCTGATCTCAAGCTGTGGTAATGATAGCATGCAGATGTTAATTGAGAAAGCTATGCTAACGAGATCCGTGAACGTGCTCTGGTCTCATAGGAGCAGTTTCTAAGAGGATGCACACTCAGGGGAAGTCTTGGTGAAGAACTTGAAGGAGGCATGGGAAGTTGAAAATGTTGTAGTATGACTTTGTGAAAACCCTATAGCAAGTAATGATTTTTTAAAATAAGTTAAATTCTTGTGTTCATCAAGGGTGTGTTTATATGATCAAAAATACAGAAAAAAACAGTAATATTGTGAAATATTATTGCAATCTAAAATAATGGTTTTCTATTTTAATATATTTTAAAATATAGTTTATTCCTGTGATGTAAAGCCATTTTTCCAGTCTCTCGTTTCACATGATCCTTCAGAAATAATTCTCATATGCTGATTTATTATCAATGCTGGAAACTGTTGTGCTTCCTACTATTTTTTTTTTTTTAATTATTTTGGAAACTGTGATACTTTTTTCAGAATTCTTTGATGAAAAGAAAGTTCAGAAGAACAGCATTTATTTGAAATCTTTGAATTAAAATCTTTTGTAACAATAGAAGTTTGGGGTCAGTAATAAAATCACTTTTTGATTAAAAAGTGATTGTAAAGATCTTTTTGTTGTTGTAAGTTGTTAGATTTCTATTTTGAATGCTGTTCTTTTTCATTTTTTATTTAGCAAAGAATCCTGATAATAGTATCACGGGTTCCAAAAAAATATCAAGCCCACAGATTCCAACATTAATAATAAATCAGCATATCAGAAATATATGAAAGATCATGTGACACTGAAAGTTCAGCTTTGCATCACAGGAATAAATTATATTTTAAAGTATATTAAAATGGAAAATCATTATTTTAAAATGTAATATTAATGTTTTTTTATATGTATTTTATATATATTTTTTATATATTTATATATATTTACTGGTTTAATATTTTAAATACATTTATTTTATTTTATTTTATTTTATTTATAAAATAATAATTTGATATGTATAATAAAAAATAAATTGATATGTTTATTAAAAACATAATAACCTGTTCTGCATAGTTCATTTTGTTTGAATCTTCCATCTGCAAATAATAAAGTAATAGATTTATGCATTATGCATTATTATGTGTTATAATAGCAACTAAATGGGCTTATCAACTTTTTAAGAAACAATGAGAAAACTCTTCTTCTAAACAACATCTAAACATTCTTAAATTAAGATACATTTACTTGAGATGCAAAATTAAGATATGAAGTCTCGTTTCCTATGAAATTGATCAAAATTGCTAATTCAGAACAAATACCTGTCAATAGGGAATAAAAACTTTTTTGTCTCTTTGAATTAAGGGTATTTTTCTGACCTCATGGCAGATATTTGTTCTTGTTTTAATTGTTTAATTTGTTCTTGTTTAAATATGTATATATATATATATATATATATATATATATATATACACTACCATTCAAAAGTTTGGGGTCAGTACATTTTTATTGTTTCTTTTTTTTTTTTTAAGAAATTAATACTTTTATTCACCAAGGATGTATTAAGTTAATAATTAAAAGTTTATTAAAAGTTAATAATAAATAATTTACATTGTTATAAAATATTTATATTTTGAATAAACACTGTACTTTTTAAACTTGTTATTCATGAAAGAATCCTGAAAAAAAAAAATCACAGGTTCCAAAAAATATTTGGCAGCACAACTGTTGATATTATCCAACATTGATCATTCTAATAATAAATCCGCATATTAGAATGATTTCTGAAGGATCATGTGACACTTAAGACTGGAGTAACAGCTGATAAAAATTCAGCTTTTCATCACAGGAATAAATTCTATTTTAAAGTATGTTAAAATAAAAAACATTATTTTATATTGTAAAAACATTTTGCAATATTACTGTTTTTTTTTCTATATTTTTAATCAAATAAATGCAGCCTTGATGAGCATAAGAGACTTCTTTAAAGGCTATTACAAGTCTTACTGACCCCAAACTTTTGAACGGTAGTGTATATATATATATATATAGATATATATATACTTTTTTTTTTAAAACAAGACTTCTCATGTACCCCAATTTAAGACTTTTTAGACTTTTGCATTGGTAAACAAGGAAGAGCATCACTTGTGCAGTGTGATCAGAAAGAAAGTTATTAACATATTCCAGCTATTTTGTAAAAAGTAATGGAAGTTGTATTTTCAAACTTTCAAGGCTGACTAATGCAACTCATTGTCTGCTCATTTACAGAACATATTCCCATATTAATTCCCTGTAATTTCTTCCTTCAGTTTTCTTTACTTGGTCTTTAAAAGGTCTTTAAAAAGTCTTAATCTACCTTTTAAAAACCTGCAGAAACCCTGACTGACCTGGACAGGTTATGTAACGTCTTCATCCTCATCCTAAATTTGACCCTGAGCAGTTCTGGTTAATAACAGTTGAGAACAACTAATATAAACTGTAAATGAATACCTTTTAGAGCTTATCTGTGCCATTTCCTTTTTTATAACAAAAATTCTACAAATATTTTCCATTACTGTTATTAAGCATCTCGATCAGGAACCAGACCTTTCTCCTCATACCGGTGTTTTTGCATTGTAAATTGAGAACGATCGGTATGCGAACCCTTAAAAGTATGAATCATCTCAAACAAACACATCAGATTTGGCATTTAAACTCAGTGCATCTCTCTAGAAGACAGACGTAGTATTGAGACCGTACTGAACAGGAATGAATGGAATGTAAAACAGCGCCTCTTCATTTAAGGGGCCCTGCTCAAAACAAAGATTTACTACATTTGTAAGCACCATGTAAACATTAACAAAATGTCTGCAGCCAGAAAGCCGTGTTTTACCAGGTTCAAGCAGCGTTTGGACATCTATTAATGTCTTTAAATTTGTTTTAGATCCCCAGTGATAACCTTTGACCTCGAGTCTTCAGCTCTAACGTCAATATAACTCAAGCCACAGAGTTCACAGTGGATTTTAAAGCAATAGTTGCCTAAAAATGAACATTTGTTCGTCATTTACACTACCAGTCAAAAGTTTTTGAACTGTAAGATTTTGAATGTCTTTTTAAAGAAGCCTCTTCTGCTCACCAAGCCTGCATTTATTTGGTCCAAGATACAGCAAAAGCAATAATATTGTGAAATATTTTGTATGTAAAAGAACTGCATGCTATTTGAATATATTTTATTTATTCCAGTGATCAAAGGTAAATTTTCAGCATCATTACTCCAGTCTTCAGTGTCACATGGTCTTTCAGAAATCATTCTGATATGCTGATTTTCTGTTCAATAAACATTTTTTATTATTATTATTGTCAATGTTTAAAACAATTGAGTGCTTTTCTTCAGGATTCTTTGATTCATTCATTTTTTCTTTAGGAAAGAAATGGTAGAAATTAATACTCATATTTATCAAGGATGCTTTAAATTGATCAAAAGTGATGATGGAGACATTTATAATGTTACAAAAGATTTCTGTTTCAGATAAATGCTGTTCTTCTGAACTTTCTATTCATCCAATAAACCAGAAAAAAATCTATTCAGCTGTTTTCAACAACAACAACAACAACAACAATAATAATAATAGTTGTTTTTGAGCAGCAAATCAGAATATTACAATGGTTTCTGAAGGATCATGTGACTGGAGTAATGATGCTCTAAAAACAGCTTTGAAATCACTGGAAAAAAATAAAATTTTAAAAATATATTCAGATAGAAACCAGTTATTTTAAATAGTAAAAGTATTTCAAAATTTGACTGTTGACTTGGTGAGCAGAAACATTAAAAGTCTTACTGTCCAAAAACTTTTGACTGGTGATGTTTGTCATTATTAAACCTGTATTGTTTACTTTATTCCATGAATCACAATAGGAGATGTCAGAGTTTCTAATGAATATGCATGCAATATGACGACTACCAGAAAATAACAGTTCCTTCAGAGTAAATTATGCTCAAATTTTCCAATCTAGCTCTTCTGGCTCAAGTTGTCTTGCTTAGTGGACTTTAAATGCCTCTGTATTGCTTGAGTGAGTGCGTGAGACTGCGGGTGTTGGGTTGAATTTTCAGTGTCGGGTTTTCCTCCCGAAGGCGCACAGGCAGTGTCCCGTAACACTCAGTCCACTCACCCTGAACTATCTCTATGCCTGCTACTGTCTCCATGTCCCCCTTCACACAGAAGCTGTGGAGAGGAACACTTTCAATGGAGGTGTAGGAAAACTTATCCCTTCTCTCTGCCCTCCCCCAGTGCCTTTACATAACAGAACTTCCATCTTTCCATCAGCCCACCTCGCTTTGTCTCGTTTTGGCTTTTCTTTTGACTCTCACTCTCTCTTTCCTTCGTACTCCACTTTGCCACTTTTCTCACGAGTCTAACAAAAGCAGGGACAGTTCCCTGTCTAAATGGGGCACATCTCCCAGTCCTGACGGATGCCTCTAGAACACCCTTGTCCAAACAGAAGCCTTTGAACGCAGCCTCCGTCTCCATGGCGGTCACTCGCGGTGTCAAAGTCTTCAGCTTCAGTGTGTGGGCCAAACGCGGGGCAAATGTTGCCTAAATGCAGACGGACACTTTAGCCGAGAGGCACCTTTTTAGATGTTATCATCATGAAAGGGAGGATTACTTGTCTTTTTTCTTGGAGCAGGAGAAGAAGGGAAGAGGGTATGTGACTCCATCTATCTCTGGAGGCCCCTAGCTTTGAAAATCAGTAAACATTATAATCCAAGCTTCAGATGAGCCGCCTCCTGAGTTTTCAGTTTAGACAAAGAGTAAAAGAAAAAGGAGAGATTATAAAAAGGGAAGACGAGGCCATTTGTAGGTTGTTAGTGTGTTACTGTACATTAGCAGAATGAATGTGACCCTTTGATATCCTTTTTCAGGCATCATCGCTTACACCGAGTATCTCTTTCTGCTCTGCATTCTGACAAGTGAGTATGACCTCTATCTCTCCATCTTGTCTCTCTCCGTCTCCCTCCTTTAACCTTTTATTCTTATCCCAAGCTTTATTTTTCTCTGCCCATCTCTTTTGAAATCAGCGCACTATGCGCCTATCCTATTTTAAACATGAATCAAAGATCGCTCTGGTCCTTGGATGTTTTACGTCTGTAGTGTGGCTCAGACCTCAGACAAGGCCCACCCAGACTCTCACCCTCACCAAAAAAGTTTCTCTGAAGCCACATTTTACTCACTGTACATTTAAAGTTTTAGATTTCATGCCAAAGGAAGATTTTGCTGCTCAGAGGTTTAAAGCTTAGAGAGTTGTTGGTTAAAAATCAAATGTTTCTCATGAAATTCTTTGGATGAAATATAAATAGTTGACAAATAGGCAGTCAAAATGCTTATTTTGTAAAAGATCATTTTTGGAGAAGAAATGCATATATTTATGTAGTGTGCAGTCTGATCTTTGAGAAAATATAAAGGGTCACTAACTTCATCAAGTCTTTCATTGTTTTTTTTAACATTCTTACTGAACTGTACCATTAATTTGTCCTATGGTGTGATAGCAAAAATTACCCTGCTGCCTTAAAATTTTAAGTTCAGTCAACTAAAATAAGTTTATTCAACTTGAAATGTTAAGTTGTACTAAGTAACAACTTAGATATTTGTGTTTGCTAAACTTAACAGATGGGTAAGTAACCCAGCTGCCTTAAAATGTTAAGTTGATTCAACTCAAATATCTAAGTTGTCACTTAGTGTAATTTAACATTTCAAGTTAAACAAACTTTTTTTTGAGTTGACTGAACTTAAAATTTTAAGGCAGCCAGGTTACAAATTATTTTAAGTTGACTCAACAAATTGTTTTTTACAGTTATAATTTATAATTACATCATTTTTTCCCCATGACTTGTTGGACAATTTCAAGACAAACTTTGACAACAAGACAAACTTTGTTGTCATCCGTTCAAAGCTGCTGAAAATGAAACCATTTTAAGATGAGAGATATTTCTATTTCCCCTGTTGCAATACTCAACTGTTTTCTTAAAGGGGTCATCGGATGCCCATTTTCCACAAGTTGATATTATTCCTTAGGGTTTTAATAAAAAGTCTATAAGATACTTTGGTTAAAAATTCTCAATGGTGTTACAAGATGAATAAAGGTCTTACGGGTTTGGAATGACATAAGAGTGAGTAATTAATGACAGAATTTTCATTTTTGGGTGAACTAGCCCTTTAACTTTGTACGTTTAAAAATGGGTAAAGTATTTGCATTTTTCAAAATTATTTTTTCACACCACAAAATGAATCAGTGAAATCAAAATAATTGATTTTTGGTGGTGGAGAAAAAAAAAAAAAACTTAAAAGGAATGTTGATCACTTACAGTGTCAAAACATTTTCCCTAATGCAAATAGGAAGTGTCATTTACATTTGCCATCTAGACACCAAAGAGAGAAATGTTGCGTTACACTACCTGTATAGAGATATGAATGAATGTGGAAAGCATAGCCCAGATATTTTAGTGATGGAAGCATTTGCGAGAAATATTAGTTCCCATTAAAATCACAGACTTTGGAATCTTGGCAGTTTTTATGCCTAGAAGCACAGGTTGTTACATTTTTGAGATTTCTTCCGAAACGTGTGAGATAACTCTTTATCTCAAGATAAAACGTCTGCGAAGCAGGAGACCTCATCAAATGTCTTCATTTATTTTCCATTCACTGTTTGGAGGAATAACTGAGATGTTTCGTAGATCTAATTTATGATTACCATTCATACAGTGTTGTCTATGGCAGTTTGATTAAGCTAGTCTTAAAAGTCTTAAAGAAGCTGTAACACAGAAACGCACTGCCTAACATGCTCTCTTCTGCTGTTGCTTAGGCAACATAACAAAGCGAAGACATGTGGCTCTTGATGGGTTCAAAAACACCTGAAGAGAGTGATGAAAGGAAAAGTGGTGAAAGCAAGTGTATTGCAAGTTCTTGGGGTAATAACACAGGTTCTTGGAAATCTGGGCCTCACGTCTGATCTGATCATTGCTTTAGCCACCTAGTGGCTTAATGTTTAATAATGGTTTACCAGATTGACTGCAAAATTAATACAGCTGAGGTCAAAAGTTTACATACACCAAATATTGATTATTATACCAAAATAAGAGGGATCATACAAAATGCATGTTATTTTTTATTTAGTACTGACCTATAATAGGATATTTCACATAAAAGTAGTCCACAAGAAAAAAACATTAGTTGAATTTATAAAAAATGACCCCGTTCTAAAGTTTACATACGCTTGATTCTTAATACTGTTGTTACCATTGCATTTTACATTGTGTATGATTCCTCTTATTTTGGTAAAATAATTAACATTTTGCAGATTCTGCAAGGTGCCCTCACCTGTACATGTTGACCTCAACTGTACACATTGCATCGTTTTATTAAATTTGTGCTACAACCTATTATAATATAACATTCTTTTCATATCTATTCTTTAGAGCCTCATGCAGGCTTTAAGATTGCTTTTAACATGTTTGATGCTGACGGTAACCAGATGGTGGATAAACGGGAATTTCTCGTGGTAAGTTAATAAATTGTTGATGCTGGCCTTTGATGTTTGTTTTTTAAAAATAATTATTCAACTCACCATTATTTATTTGCTTTATTTCTTTTTATAGCTGCAAGAAATCTTCCGAAAGAAAAATGAGAAAGGAAGAAAGGGAGATGCTGAAAAATCTGCTCAACTGGTAAGGATATCAGTATCGTTGTTGTAACAATATTCTAAGCTGGTTTTGAGTCCTAGTTCTCCCAAATAGTAAATTTAAAATTATAATCTTGTATAAAAATTATAATTTAACACATTTGCACATTTGATTAAAAAAATTATGTTAAATTTTGATTTAGATGTCTCCAAAATTCTAAACTCGTAGAAAGTAAACCTCCTGAGCTTGATGGTCAACATTTCTGATGATTTTTCTTCCTGTCACTGTACCTTTTGTTAGGAGGGGGAAAAATTAGTGGTTCATACTCTATTTTGTTTTCTATTTGTAGAAAGTCTCATAAACAGTATATTTATATGCTAATAATTAGGTCTGGTATCTCATTGGTGCATTTTTATGTTGTCACAAAGGGTTTTTAAAAGCATAGTTAGGGGACAGCGGGGATGAAAGTAATGCGGGACAAAAGTAACAAAGCCCGGACTACATTTGTTTCCCAAGATATGACAGCAAATTCAGCACGCAACCCTTGATAGGGCTGAGAAATATCATGTGATTTCATCATTGTTTCCCGCGGTTAGGTCCGGAAAGCAGTTTTCGAGTACAATAAGTAAATTATGGCAACAGTAATTTTTTTTCAAATTAGCTGTTGTGTTTCTCGTTTCATGTGTCACAGTAATGATCAATCTACATGTTATTTAGTGCTGTAATACATCCTGAAATTTGGCTTTTCAGAGTTTTTTTTAGTATAGAAGTAAATTGGATTTTAATGACAGGAGTTCCTGCTGGGACGAAAGTAACACTTGTTACTTTTGTCTCCCTACAGTGACAACAAGTGTTTCTTTTGTCCCGCAGCATGCTAATTTGGTGACTTTCTGTGTCTTGCATTATTTATTAAAACGTTTATCATAAATGTTTATGTTGTATTATACCAAAAGAATATGCCAAGAGTGAGGGTCAGAAAGACAGAGAGAGGTTTAATTCAGCCACATAATCATGAGAGGGCATTTCTGTCAGGAATATCAGTCTCAGGGTTGTTGCTACATGGCATTTACCTTAGTCATATTTAGGTTTCCACCTCCACCTATGAATTTGCAGTGTTTCCAGATGTTTTTATGCACATTTTGAATTTATGCATCCAAACAGCTGGATGGAAACGTAAATTTAAAAGGAACATGTAATAATTTTTTGCAAAGATTAAGGACAAAATATGTTTGCAGTTACATATTAACAAGGCCATAGTCATGTATATTTAATAAAACAAAAGTAACACAAAAAATCTAGCTTGTATTGTTATGTTACTTTTGACCCACCTGTGTGTTACTTTCATCCGAACCAACGGGGTCGAAAGTAACAATGTGCATCTTATGTTCAAACTGAAAAAGTATATCTGAATTTTTACAAAATGCCACCTGGTATTAATAGACCACACTTCTGAGTTATAGGCCACAGCAAAAATATATCTCTGTCAGCAACTTTATCTGTTTAAATTATGTTTTTCTGAAAAATGGTTCTTTCGTCCCCACTCTCCCCTACTGTACATGGCTTTATAAAGCTTGTAATTTGTTATTCCAAATCTGTAGTTGTAAATATTGTCTGAACTGCCTGACTTTTTTTGTAGCTGATAAGTGGTACATACTGAAGAAGAGTTTGAGATAAAATTCAAAGTTAGCTTTAGGTACTTCCACTATCTCCCATAACCTGTTTCTGCAGAGCCATGAAAACAAGAGGATTTCATGAGATAAACAGAGTTCAAGGGGTTTATGGCATTAACTTGGAATACAGCCTCTGTGTCTCTCCATTTACAACTTTCTCTGTCTTTTTATCAGTGTGATTGAGGATTCTTATTTAAAATCATGTCTGTTTTGTTATTTTTCTGTGGAAAGGGAAATGGATATTTTAGCATGACATGATAAAGTTCTTTATGTTTTGTCCCATGGCAACCAGTATGACGGGCGGAATATTTCTAGTGTTATTTTAAATGCTGCAGATATACAATGAGCCAATGATTCATGTCATATTAATCAAACCTAACAGTGGGATTAAGATGCTTGGGATAAAATGTTGCCATGTTGTGAAAACTTAATCAGAGATATTGTAAAGAGATCATATACTTTGTGTAAAAGTCTTTCAACACATCATTACTAAATTATATCATGTCTTGCATAAGATATATAAGGGGTGACATCCGTTCATACTAACTTAAACAGCGCTCTATGAAGGAAC